>OZ012720.1:17499652-18010175 GCA_963942605.1 Poecilus cupreus | reverse complement strand
AATAATCTTACGAGTTGATCTAGCTCAGTCACAGCACTGCTCGCAAACAATTGAAATTTCATATTGTTTGAAAATTAGTATTTATAGTTAGTTCTCTGTTTAAGCCCATCACCTGAAGAAAGCATAAAAGATTTTTAATTAAAAGTTATATATGAATATCAACAATTTATAATTTTGAGTCATTTATTCACCTATTAGTTTTGAAAATGTATGTACCACCCTAGAAATTTAAAAGCGCCAATTTACTAGATAGATTTTTATTTTGTTCGAATGCATATCCAATGTTCCAATGTTAATAATAAAGTCAAATATAACAAGGTGTACCTATATAATTCTTTATTTTTCATGTAAAAATTACTAATAAACATCAATATTATTTTTATAAAAATTTGTCTTTGTACATTGTAATTTATAAATGACTAGTTTGTTACATATCGCGTGTAATAGTTATCGAATTAGAAAATACTCTACCATTTTTGAGACCAATGCATCTTGTTAAGAAATAATTATTTTTAATTATAAAACTGGTAAAAAGTATAGTCGTAGAAAATTATAGTTTGCATCTTATCCATTTCAGGCTTATTCTCTTACTTTCCATATTGTTTCAGGTATCAATTTCAGTTTGTGTTTAACTATTGCGTTTATATCTTTGAGCTGGTTGCATAAAGCGTTATTAACTCCGTTGTTAATGTAACAACATGATTAACCTACAAATAAATCAATATTTTTCCTGTAACCAAGGAAATGGATTTATAGGATGATTTTTGATAGGTTACATTAATAACGCAGTTAACAACGCTTTATGCAACCGAGCCAAAAAAAAAAAAAAAATAGCAAATTCACAAATTATTTATACATCGTGAAACAGCACATTTTTATTTATTGCAGTGAAACAGAATAGAAATATACTACGAGTCAGTATATTGAAATAAAATAAATCTTTGCGGATCGTGACTTGACGGTTGGTAACACTTAAAATGAGTAAATGGGATGATATATTTTTATGTATTTTTAATTGTGGAAAAAGCAATGGTTCCTTCCTAAATGTATAACATACAATTTTTTTTTTCAACATTAAATTGTCTTTCAGGTAAGTTATTGTTAAATATGTATATTGTTGTTTTCTGTATGTTTCTGTAATTAATTTTCAAGAAAACTGTTTTGAAGCTCCTGATGAAAATGCATGTGGGGTTGAAACTGGTCGAGGTTGGAAAATAAAATAAATAAAAATGATTATTTTATATATACCATAGGCGTTACTTACTTCACTACTCTCTTGTGAAATTGTAATTGTGTTTTTCTTTTTCTTGTTTTACCCATTTACCCGCCGGTATATGATCCACGCATTGTACTTCTTTGAAATTTTCTCACCGATATATTTAGAGTATCTAAGACTATAGTTTGAAAAAACAAAAAAATATAATATAGTGTAGATTGCTTTATTTTAAATGTTCCTATTTTGGGAACTTTGACGTCTAAAGATTTCAAAACATGGAAAATAAAAAAAAAATTTATTTAATTAGGTATTTCCTATTTTTAGCTAACTAAATGTCTAATGCAGAATATAAAATAAAAGTAATATATTCGAGTACCAATTACCTACGGTATATGTAAGTTTAAAACAGTGAAATTTTAAATTCACCTCGATTGTGTGATTGTGTAGAATGTTCATTATGCTAGCCAGTACAATTTATTATTTTTAGAAACAATTCTCTATCACCCCTAGATATGATTGTCCGTCCGTCCATTTAACAACTACGGCTGTTCTTTTGTGAAAACACGTTCGTCAATGCGCGATCCATTGGATCGCAGTGACACCTGACAAAATAAATGACAGCTGAAAGAGTTGCTGGTACAAATTGGGTCCATCGCGGATGCTGCCACTGCAGTCAGCAGTCTGCTCTTCAGAGTCGTCAGTCGTACCACTCCAACGAAACTGGTTTTTATCATAACGAAATTAATTTTCAAGTGCGACCAGAACATCGTCATTATTAAATTGATGTGGATTTTTATTTTATTTTCTAGTCTTTTATTTCGGGTTTCCAGTTCTCTGTTTGTGAGGTGTGACAGACATAGTAAAGGAGTTCAGAAGAGGTCGACGAGTGGACACTCTTCAATCGCAAACTGTTAGATGCTATTTGATATTAATCGTTTATTATTTAAATGAGACATTTTCGATTTCACTAGATTTGGTTAAATGTTTGTACGTATATTGTTTCATCTTTAATTACATTTGATATTTTGTATTAATGGTTAGTCATACGCATTAATGAGTTGAATAACCAATGGCATTTTAAAGCAAGTGTTTGATACTTAGGAAAATTACTTTAATTTGTCCCAGAAAAAAAAAATTGTTTGATTATTGTTATTTTATTTTGAATACTAATTTAAAAAATTTGATGTTGTTACCACACCACTTTCTTATAAATATAAAATCAACTGACTTTATTTTGACTATTATTTGACATATATAACTTAAACCTGTTTATTTTTTTTAGAAATCAATTAGTCTTCAAAACTTTCTAACTAATAATATAAATGTTACTTTTAAAAATATTTCACTTTACTTCACAATTATTTGACAAAACCTACACACAGATATTAAAAATGTATATTATCAAATATATAATTTAGTTTTACTCAAAATTAGAAGCATGTACAAGAAAAGTGCAAATAACATTTTATATTCTAAATATTTTTGCTAACATCTTTCACTTTTTTTCATAGCTGATTCTATTTTTGAGAAAAATTAAATGAAATTTAGTTTTTTGGGTCCAGTTAACTTTCTTTTCCGGTTTTTCAATTTTATTCATAATAATCTCAGCTCTTCATATTTTCATGAAACTTCTAATTTCCAAGTATTGTTTACATATCGTGTCTCGTTCATGAGATATTGCGCACACGGACATCCATCCATCCATCCATCCACACACCCAGACATCATTGAGAAATTGGTCTTAACGGATTCAGCGGGCGGAGAAATATGTATTTCCGTAAAAATCTCGTCAGCAATTTTTTTCATGATTCCTATACTTCCTTATACTTTGTATAAGAAATTAAAAATGAGTTATTATTAAATAGTACTGTACCCAACAGCCTTATACTTAATACTGGGGTAAGTAAAACAAATCATATAATTAGAATTAGGAAGTAAATCTGTAATTTAACTAGAGAATTAGATTTAGGAGTTTAGATATAGAAAATTTTTTATTTCTTGAAGATAATCATAATACAAGGACTGAAATTTTGCTTATTATTAAGGGCAATCAATTTGGCGATTATTAATTACTTGTAATGGAACGACAGTATTGATACTACGTTTCAAAAGATTACCGTTTTACATAATGGGGTAAATAGCTCAGTGGCAACGTATCGGACTGTGGATCGCGAGATCCTCAGTTCGAATCCCACTTCCGACAGTTGCCAATTTAAATTTACCCCTGTGGTTCCCCCTCCACTAACAACTTTGGGAGCTATGACTTTTGACGGCTGGTAACCGCATTTCATACGCCAAAATATATCACTTACCGAGATCTGCGTAAGCAGAGTGCCACACCCGCAATGGGTAAAAGGCGTGATGATATATTTATTTATTTATTTTGCCGTTTTACATTTTGTGAAGTGCCTCTAATTTAGTAATGATCCTCGAAGAATATATGTTTCCGATTCAATAAATCTTGATTATATTTTATGTTCATATAAATAGAATTCTAAATTACTAAGCAATATAAAAAGGCGATCGCACTAAAGAAATTTACAGCAATCTTATAATGTGCTGTTATATTTGAGTATTTCTAAATATGAAAAGCAGTCCACACAATTTCATAAGATAATAAGTTATATAACAATATGAGTATGAACTACAAAGTAGCAGCATTGTTCAGAAATTATGCCCCATAACCCCTCCACAGATACCGAAACCGAATGAAAAATCGACTTACGTTGTCGCTGGTCGAATGAGAAAGATAAACGATACGAAATGAAGGACAGATATATAATCTTTCTTTTACCTGAGTCAGGTAAACACCTCGTAGATATTCTGATATTACAATATTTGGCAGAAGTAACTTCTTGAACTCTGCGACCCATGTTGAAAATTAATATCATTTTCAGCAGAAATAAAACAAAAACCTTCTACTACATATTAAATTCAAATTATCTGATAACTAACAATATTAATGGTTAAAATCTGAATCAATTAGCTACAAAGAAATTATTTGTAACCGTGTCACCAATATAAAATAAAGGAATTTCAATGCTATTTTTTGATATTGCTTTAAATTTTTACATATTCACTTCACAGTAAAAGTATAAATATAAAAGAATTAAAAGAGGCATAAAATACAGTTGGTTACCTAAATATTACACATCAAATTATAATTAATAGTTATTAGGAAAATTGTAACACGGCCATTTAAAATTTAATCATCAAATATATTAATATATACAAGTATCATGCAAGTTTAAAAATAAATATCACAAAAAGTGTCGTCAATAAATACAACAAATATATCATATAAGTTTAAAAATAATTATCACAAAGTGTTTATAATTACAATTAATATATATCATACAAGTTCAAAAATAAATATCACAAAAAGTTCCGTCAATATATTCAACAAATATGCCATAGAGCAATTATTCTTCCTCTCTTCTCCATTGTAATTTTCGCCATCACAACACAAAATATTCTAATTGCTCAAGAACTGAACCAATAATGAAAATTAAATGCAATGTAACATATTTATACCTAGTTCGCGAACGTAAAAACAAAGTGGGGTAAGTAAATGTCATTATTTTCAGTTTGGAAATTTCACCCTTTCCAAACAAAAGCAGTTACTTCGACCACTTTAAAGTTAATGCCGCCAAATGACTATTGAATATTGGTTACACTAATCCTCTTAAAATGGTGTTAATATTTTGATATTTTAGAATGTATTAACTTTCTTTGTTTGCTGCGCTCAAAAGATTTCATGTTCGCAAAATAATACTGTCAAACGATTTTAAAATGACCGAGAAGTTTACTAATTCCTTTAGATCTTCCAACATTAAATATTAAGCGGAGACTTAAATGTTTGTTTCCATGTTACATTGTGGTATTAACAATATATTCAAAAAACAATTCGCGACGTGTTTACGGTTTTACCGCAATTATGGTTATACCGTTACTGCGATAAATAAATTGAACACTTCTGCACAAACTGTATAATATTTAACGTTTACCATATGAAATGATACTTTTTACACGTCCCGGGACCGAGATATATAAAAAAAATATTTCAATTATTAAAAAAATACAAGCCGAACCTAGGCATTTTACAGTTTTAATAATGAATAACCATAGAAATGGAATTAAATTCAAGCAAATATTTAACGTTTTTCATAAGCAAAGTAAGGAAGTGGACATTTCCATTTTTGATATTTTTGATGGTATTTTTAGCCTTTATCAAAGAAGTGAAATGAAATTTGTTCTCTAATTTAGGTGTAAATTTTTAATCTCTTCAACTTTTATGCAAAACATTTTTCTCCCCTAATTTATTTATTGACAAGATAAAAGTTCGAATATCGAAATATATATATATATATATATATATATATATATATATATATATATATATATATATATATATATATACCGGGTGTCTGTCTTAAAGGTGTACATAGGAGATTAACATGGGAAATCAGTATTTTCCGTGCTGTTGCTCGGTGTTCTATCGGACAACAGTGATTGTTGTACCAATCGAAAGATATCATTTTTCTGAATCAAATGATGTAAAATACATTACAATTTAGTAGTAATTTGGTTCCGTAAATTAATTTTTAAATTTTGAAAATCCTGCGATTTATTCAGTTTTTATCGAAAATAAATGTAGTTACCTATGACTGTTTTGTTTTGATTTCTGTCAAGCTATTTATTTGACGTTTCTGTCAATTTGTAAAATATGGTTATATTCAGTAATGACAAGCGTACTTTTATAATTTTTGCGTAAAGATTTTATTAAATAAATTAAAGTCTAAAAACCAGTTTTCTTTAAATAATATTAATTTATTAAGAGTTAAGTTTTTTTTTAAATCGATGCTATACGAAGGATCTACATTTATCATTCCTAAAACCCTTTCTTCCAATAAAGCACGTTCTTCTGCTCTTGCTAAATTGCAATTACTAAGCTCACGTGTATTTTTCGTGGATACTGGCATTTGTGGTTGCACTTGGATTCGGTCGATTGATAAACTTAATAGAAAATAGATCTCGCACTCTTTTCCTCTTTTTCCTCCAAAAAATAGTTTTACTATATAAATACGCTCTTCAGTAGTATAACTAGCCATATTTTTACAAATTGTCTTAAGGGCGTTCCGGACTCAGACAGAAAATCGGTTTTGCGCCAATATCTTATACTTCCCCCAATTCATAGAAAAATATCGTGTTGCAACATTTAAAACTAAATGTCAGGTTAGCAATGCATCATAAATCAAGTTGAGTCTGGGTCTGGGTCTGTTTTCTGTTTGAACAATATAAATCCTACTTAAATCACGAGGTAGGTATTTCTAATCTAAGTTCTTGTTTATCTTTTCATAATCATGAGGAATATATGTATAAACAATTCATTTTCACTCTGCGTTATGAAAATAAATAATTTGTTTCATAAATATATTTTTATTATACCTGCATCATAATCCGTGTTTAAAACACGCTACAGCGTTCATAAACGCAAGATTAAAACACGCCGTGCTTTAAAGGTTGCTAAGCAACAACAGAAATAATTACTATTAATATCTGTCAAAACTGTAAACGTAAACAACAAATGCTAACCAGTCTCCATGTAAACGATATACGTCAAACGTCACACGCGCAAAATTATGAAATGAATCAAAATAAAAACGTTGCTTTCCAGCTTTTTCCAGAGCATGATGCAGGTATAATAAAAAATAGCGTATGACACACGTGTATAAGTGCCTTTAAAGCACTAGCGACGTTAAAAGCACTCCGCTTCACGTCGTGCTCTTAAACTCGTCGTACGTGCTTTAAAAGCTTACTTATACACTTGTATCATAATATACTATTATAATACGCAGAAAACAGAAAAGTATTTTGCACAAAATGCATTTTAGACATTCTTGAAATCGAAAGTAAGAATGGTTTTTAGGCGCATCCCCCGACGGTCTAATAAATAATGGCGAATTGTGCGAAGTAAAATGTCCATATAACGCAAGAAATATGACAGTACGAGAAGCAGTTGATGCAAAAATAATTAAATTTTTAGAAATAAAAGATGATGAAATTTGTTTAAAAGGGAATGATAATTACATGTACCAAGTTCAAACTCAATTACATATATGTAAAAGAAATTTGTGTTATTTCGTTGTTTGGACCGAAAAAGATATGTTTGTTCAAAATATACTTATATAGAGACAATCAATTTTGGAATGACAAGATTATAAATAATGTGAAATTTTTTTATTTCAAATCTTTCTTACCAGAAATAGTGGACTCCGGGTACAGTAGGGGATTACCAATCAGGGAAATATTTTAGGATTTATAAATGTTTGTTTTTTATTTGTTCATTTTCATTTGTTCTTATAAATAATGTATGTAAATATGTTCATGTACTAGTGCTGTTATTTTGTGTCAGTTTAGTGGTTAAATTTTTGTATAATAATGTTTAATTTATTTTTAGTAAATTATAATACCAAGGTACATGTTTTCATCTAAATAAATATGTCTATATGCAATATTGTCAAAAATGTTTTATTTATTAAATATAATTTTAAACTAATTTCCCGTTCTTCAAAATTAAATAGCTCAGCTTATTCAAAGTTACCAAACATAGTCCTCGGTTTTCGCAATGGGGAACATAGCTAAGGCCCGCAATAAATCACTACCTGCGATCCCTTAGCTGCAGCCAGTTCAGAGCAGGTCAAAAAGTGCAAGTTTGGTTGCATCGGTTTGTCGTTAGGAGCTACAACTTTGAAATGCTGACGCATAATATGCGAAACAAATTTGCATTTATCTAATGAACGGAACACTTTATTAAAAAATCCACGGATAAATAGTTTTATTATACTATAATCTTCCATTACATATGTATATTGCGTATCTAAATACTGTGTAATCCGCAAGAAATGTAAAAATGTCTATATGTAAAAATGTCATTATCTCGCTTATTATTAAACATATTTAAAAAACCACGGATAAATTTAAAGATTTTGATACTAACAATTAATGTATTAAATTTGAAAAAATTTTGTCCGATAGAATCATCAAAAAACTTATGTGAAAACTGCTGTATTCTACGTCACTTGTCTCGTGGTCCGGAGCGGCCTTAAACAAGTCCAAAAGTCAGAAACATCAAATAAATAACTTGACAGAAATCAAAACAAAACAGTCATGGATGACTATATTTATTTACGATAAAAATTGAATAAACCGGAGAATTCTTAAAATTTAAAAATTAATTTACGGAACCAAATTACCACTAAATAGTAGTGTATTTTACATCGTGTGATTCAGAAAAATGATATCTTTCGATTGGTACCACAATGATTGTTGTCCGATAGAACACCGAGCAACAGCACGCAAAATCTCCTATGTACACCTTTAAGACAGACACCCGGTATATATATATATATATAATTGTTATTAAATTTTTTTAATAATATTTTTATTTGTATGTATAT
Organism: Poecilus cupreus; assembly: GCA_963942605.1. NCBI lineage: Eukaryota > Metazoa > Arthropoda > Insecta > Coleoptera > Carabidae > Poecilus > Poecilus cupreus. The sequence continues at coordinate 18,001,499 of OZ012720.1, read as the reverse complement.
TGATAAATATTTTGTTATAAGTCATAAATATTTGATGATATTTACATTACAATATTAATATTATTAGATTTCAAGAAGTTTGGATGTCTCATCGAACTTGTGTTCGCATTTAACATTCACTTGCATTTTGCCAAATATTGTAACATCAGAAGCGAGAAAATTTTTTACTTAGGTTAGTTTTCAATTTGTTCGTATAGCTTAAATCAAAAAATATTAGCATAGGTAACAGCTCATAATCATGTTGATACTACTGAAATTATCACAATAAATTTACGGAAAATGTGGCGTGTAAAACGTACATCAATATTCTTGGCTATTTATTGACAAGTAAACTTTGCCAATTATTGACCAATAAATTGATAATGTAAAACGGGCACAATACATCAGATAATTTTCTTTGCAGGCAACGGCCATATCGGGTAGCTATATAACTACCTATTTCTATTGTACACTATTATGCACTCTTTCTTATACTTATGAATCTGTCATTGAATGTTTATTAATTATTATAAAATAGATGTTTCAATTATATGTTTGAAATATTTTATTATATATTTAGTTTAGTTTTTCTAAAATAGGAACGGTAAAAGTTACAATAAACATTTGTTTAATTTCAAATATTTTCAACATTATTTATTTAAACCTGTTTTCCGTATATGATTCTATATTCGAAATATTTTGAATTTATTATTTTATATGTCAAGTTAACTGTAACTCTGATCGAATTGTCATGAAATTTATAATTATGAAGATGCCCTATACAATCTTTTTCTCGTTCGTGAGTTTTTGAATATGCGGACACACATCCATTCATCCATCCACTCAGGGGTCATTACGATGATGGCTATACTCAAATCAGCGGACTTCAAATTTCATTACTCCTATACTTCCATATAGTACGTACAAGAACATATTTCAATTTTGATACGGAATATTTTAGTCGGCAATCTTTATATTATATATAATTATTCACACAAAATCTCCGCCTTATTTGGAAAACGTCACATTATGCAACCCCATTTCTCACCATATCCTAAGCCCTTCAATTTAAAATTCATAACTCTTTTTCTAATTCGTTTTGTCAGCTTGGAGTTCATCCCATTATCCCGCTAATAACCCACATTACCACCCAAGGGCCAAGGGCTTACGCAACTTGATGGCTATAGCTTCTACACCCTATATGACACCTATCACCCTAGACTAGAAAAAAACTTGAACCTCAAATGGTCAGCAGAACCTCGAGAACCAGATATCAGATCATTAACAAGTCGTGGTATTGTCCGCCACGTACTGGTCACTGGGCAAGCTCAAGATGACCCTTCAACGGTCACTGATGAGGTGAGAATTTACTTCTTGTTCTTAGGGATTCAATTGTTGAAGAAATAATTGTTGGTGAGTGCCTGTCATAATAGTGTGTGGTGAGGGAATGAATGAGGTGTGCTATGGCTTGTTAAGAAGGATTAAGTTTTGAAATGAGAATAATTGTACGAGTATAACGAATGCGGTATTTTGGATTATAATGTGAGAAATGGATTATTATTTATGATACTCACGTTAATTTTTTTAATAACATGCATTTGTAATATATAAATGACCTAATTTTCATAATATTGGTGACGTTGGAAATTAACATCAAAGTAAAGTTGATAATTGTTGAATATAATAAATTAGTTTTCGAAAATGTTAAGAAATATCATTATTCCAGATAAAAAGAATTATCTATAAGAAATTCAATGGCAATGATAATATTTAATATCTTGTTAGTTTTGTAATTATTGATAAAAACTATTTTCTAAAATAGTCATTTAAGTTAAGCAAAATTCTCTTCTGTATTCGGCATGCAAGGTAGAGTATAAAACAATTTTTTTTTTCGAACCCCACAGCCGATAGTTGCTTTTTTTACTTTATGGTCTCTACATTATCATCTTGAGGGGGTTAAATTGACGGATGGTAACGGCATTGCACGTGTAATAATACATTGCTTATCAAGATCTGGTAAAGCGAAGTACCATATCCAAAATGGGTAAATAGCGTGACGTATTTTTTAATTTTATGAAATGGTGTTTCTGTCTCTGTATTAGAATGTCATATTCTCGTGCGTTTAATGATGATGATTGATCTATTGACACTAGTAAAGTTTCGGCATCAAAATTTATATAAAAAAGAAAAAAAATGACCGAACAATAAAGCAACATGATTATTAACTATTACCAAAATATTTTATGTAGGGCAAATATTTTGAAAACTTGTATATTTCTTTATTTTTTGCTATAGAAACAAATATTGAAGTCCCAAGATAAATAAAATTTTTTGGGAAAATATCAATAGGTAAAATTCTTTGACCAATTTTCCAATTCTAGCTCTGAAGAAGATGCGGTACAACAATTTTAAGTCCATAAGAGCTAAAAATAATTATTTATACAATTCGTATTAAATCAGCCATAATGTCACTGGCAAATTTGACACAAGTTGCTTACATTATTATTTCTATGATCGTTTTTCATTTGACCATATTGTCAAATAGTCTCAAATAACTAATACATTGTTTATTTTAGTAACTTACGTTAACGAGCAGTTACAGTAAAATCAACGAATCATCAGAAATACGTAAGAGCTTAGCGAAAATTTTTATAAAATGAAAGTAGCTAGAAGATAATAATATTTACATTAAATGGACATTAAAAAGAATAATAATTTTTATAAATTTACCCACACGTTACATTATCTCTACAACAATATGAACTAGTATCCAGCAGTAATTAAATTGTTTTATTTGAAATTGGCACTGAATAAAGCAAAAAATCGTCATTAAAAAATCTGAAACCAGCTATAAAGTAATCCTTTATACTTAGATATGATTCAAGCAGTATTGGCAACCGTATAATAATGATTGTACAAGTACAATAATTTCGGCAGATGTACGACATATGATAGTAAATTTATATGTAAAATTATGTGCAAGAAGAACGAACTAATTAATTCCGATGAATTACTTGCGAACAACACAAAATTTTGAATGTTCTTTACGATAACTTCAGTGTCCGAGGTTGGCAACACAGAGTGCAAGTTCTGCTTAGATCATAGAGCATAGGACTAGATGTAAGGAACTATATGCATCACAATGCGATTCGAAGGAACGCTTAGGATAAGGTGAGCAATATGTAAGTACAAGAAAGAAAAGGAAAAACGATTTGGTAAGAAATAAGGCACTACACAAGCGCTATAAACAAGCATAGAAGTCGGCACCGATTTCTTTAAAAAGGAGCATACATACATGAGGGAAAAATAAATACAATGGAAAGTTATTCCACACTCTTTTTCAAAAACCGTACTTCTGTTACAACACGAACAATTTATTTTTCAAGTTTTATACTACCCAGTTTTCAGTTGGTCATGAAACAGATTAACCTAGAATTCTGGAATTTGCACAGTAGCTTATTCTTACCAAATTTTCTATCTCTCTTATTTCTAAGGGTTCTCAGTTCCTTACATCTAGTTCCAGTATTTGACCTAACACCTATATAATATAATCATTTTGTTCTTTTTTTTTTATTAAAAAAAATTATTAATTTAATTAAGTTCTTTTAATCCGTTGATAGGTGCAAAAAGAAATATTATATTAATTTATCATTTATTCTTCGTTAGTTAGAAGTTTGCAGTAAAATTTGTAGTAACTACAGTAAAAATGCATACACAATGATTAATTTTTGAGCAATCTGTATAAAATATCATTTTTTATTGCAAATACCATGCAGAAATAATTTTTCATATGTAATTTTGATATTCTGAGATTTTGAGTTAAGCACGTTTTAGTACCTTTTGAACGAACTCATTTGTACTATTTTCACGATGATGTTTGTATATGTGCATCCGTGTTGATGGATGGATGTATGTGCATAATTTCGTTCAGATGGGTCCGTGAAGTTAGCACCAAAGGGTGAGGCACTAATTATGAAACATACACCAGTGTTTAGTGCCTGATTAGTGCCCTTTAGTGCTCTTATTATTTTTTATCAATTGTTTATAATTATGGAGTTATTAACATTTTTTTTCTTTTGGTGCTAAGTTCACGCTAGCACCAAAAGTATGATATTTTTAAAAACTTTTATCATATATCTTTAGTGCCTCATTAGTGCCCATTAGTGCCCTAAAAATTATTTGTAGATTGTTTATAATAACAGAATTATTGAAGTTTTTTTCTTTTTAGTGCTAACTTCACGCTAGCACCAAAAGTTTATATTTTTAAAAATATTAATAAACATTCCTTTAGTGCCTGATTGGTGCCCATTGGTGCTCTAAAAATTTTTTCTTAATTGTTTATATTTACCAATTTATAAACGTTTGTTTATTTGCTTTTGTGAAGATAGCACCAATGGAAGTGAATTTTTTATTTTTTTTAGAAATTTCGTAGATACATCTTTAGTGCCTAATTAGTGCCCAAAAGTGCCCTAATAATAAATTGAAAATTGTTTATATGCATTAAATTATTAATACTTATTTTTTTCTGTTGGTGCTAACTTCACGCTAGCACCACAAGTTTATATTTTAAAAAATATTAATAAACATTCCTTTAGTGCCTGATTGGTGCCCATTGGTGCCCTAAAATTTTTTTCTTAAATGTTTATATTTACCAATTTATAAACGTTTGTTTATTTGCTTTTGTGAAGATAGCACCAATTAAAGTCAATTGTTTACTTTTTTTAGAAATTTCGTACATACATCGTTAGTGCCTAATTAGTGCCCGAAAGTGCCTTAATAATATATTGAAAATTGTTTATATGCATTAAATTATTAATAATTATTTTTTTCTGTTGGTCTTAACTTCACGCTAGCACCACAAGTGTAAATTTTTTTAAAATTAATAAATATTCCTTTAGTGCCTGATTGGTTCCCATTGGTGCCCCATAATTTTTTTCTTAAATGTTGATATTTACCGATTTATAAATGTTTATTTATTTTCTTTTGTGAAGATAGCACCTATAAAATTGATTTCTTTACTATTTTTATAAATTTCGTACATATATCGTTAGTATTAATTAATGCCCGTAAGTGCCCTAATAATATATTGAAAATTGTTTATAAGCATTAAATTATTATTTCGTTATCTGTTTTTGTGAATATTTGAACAGGAATAGTGAATTTACTGCAGCCTTTATTAAAAATTATTGATGAAATAATTACTCGAGATTTTTATTTATCTTAGTATACGTTGCATTCAAAAAATAAACTGTTTTTCAATATAGAAATTGCATAATATATATTAAAAAACGTAAATTGTATAGTTATTCCATACACAATATATTAAAATAATCTGATGTTCCAGTACGTAACCTCACGCTTAAACAATTTATAAACAGTACATAATAGAAAAAGTTACAAAATAAAAATTGTAGCTCATATTATTTTACATCTTTTTACCTCCCGCATATATCCAGGGTCATGACTGACTGACTCATTATAAAAACAGAATTTTTAAACGTCTTTTAGACTTATAAAATAAGTAAAATAAAATTTGTTTAATGATTTATATGCAGAAATGAAATCTCTTCAGTTTTATTTTAAATATTTTTCTCTAAAATTATTAGAGCAGCAGAAAATTGCATAAGTATTATGTAACATGTTAAACGCCTATGATTAGTCACCACTCGGGTCAAAATTTTCGGTAGTGAGTTTTCAACAGATAATCACGTTATGTGGTCCCTAGACTTCGATGTCATGAATAAATTTGGGCTCATTTGATTTAGCTTACACTTTTGTTCTAAAATTTTTAGGGAATGAACTATCGTCTAATGAAAATTTTAACATTGTATTTGCTATGTTCTACAAAAAATGTAGACATCCGGTATAGGTGCGGGAGGTAAATAAACATAAAATATATAGCTACTTTGTTATCAGATAATTAAATTGTATATAGTAATACGAGCCCAGAATCAAATTGTTAAATTCAGCATATTTATATCTTAAATTCATTTATTTTTCCTTCCACACATACATTTATGTAAGGGGCGTATTGTTTATGTTACGAAGTGATTAGATTTTGGGAACAATTCAGCAACAGTAAGTGGTAGATTATTTGAAGGCATATCAGTTTTATCAGTATATGGTTTAATGGCAATTTTTGTTATTAGAATAACGTTTCAAATATTATTACCTATCTACAATTGTTGTTGGAAACATTTTTCTCTTACTATTTTCATTTGCAAATTGCAACAGGTTAAAGAAAAATTATATTTTGACATTATTGTTTGAATCTGCTAACCTGTGCTATTGAAAAAAAAAAAACGGTTGAATAATAGAATAATCTCATATTTTGAAATGTGTCATAATTAAAAAGTAATTTTTTTTAAGGGTTGAGATTTTCTTGATAGTGATGGTCAGTGCTCTTGCACTATTTGATGAGAAATCTTTGAAGAGAGGTATTGTGTTGCCCACAACAGATTTTACCTAGTAGTATTTATTCTGTGCTCGAATACCGAAATATACCTCATAATTATTTATTAACCGTACTTTTACAAATGCATAGAAAAATGTAATTTCAAATATTAAATATGCATTTTCAAGTGATTACTGAAGCTAATAACTAGTTGATATATTAAAAATAAAATTTGAAAAACGCTAAATGAATGATTCAAGTTTTCATACAGCTTTTATCTACGATCGTTGTTGAAAGTGGTCCTTTTAACTGTTGCTTAGCAAGTTAAAAGTATCACTTTCTAACACTAGTGTTCAAAGTAATAGCAACGTGTTTATTGTGATTTTATTGTTATTTTTAACACGGTGCTAACGATTTGTATCCATAAATCAACAATATAACCCTACCTGTCAAAATATCTTTTTTAAAGTATTTATTTCGTTCGTGGGCTTGTTTCATTCGGTTTCGCCTTGTTTGACAAATTTCCACATTTACTTATAAAATGTCACTTTTAACACTTATATCACAAATAACTATAAATTTATAACTATGGTTATTAAATATACGTACCTACTCCTACTGATTTTATGACGAAAGTTAATTGGAGTAAAATGGCATATTATAAAGGTCAATTTTAACATTTTCTAATTGTTAGAGTAAAATATATGTTTTATATTGAAATATAACAAATTTAAAGTACTCGTATTGCCCAAACTAAAAATACTATGCATATTATGTATAAACGTAACAAATATTTCAAAAATTCAACTTTACATTTTTGTCGCAGCAGTTAAATAATTTTTTTAGGCATATTTATGTACTAATACTAATTAGATACTAACGGTATATCTAAGATTTTTTTTTAAATGTTTGAAAATTAACTACCCGTGGTGCTATTTTCAAAATAGCAAATAAAATAAGCATATATAAACCGATCTCGGTGCTGCAGTAGCTGTGTCACTAGCATAGCACCCTAACCTAACCTAACCTGACACTAATGAAATTTGTTCGAAATTAAAAAAAAAAGGAAAAAATCACCGTATTTCAATTTTATAGGTGTTATCTTCACAAAAGCAAAAAAACAAACATTTATAAATCGGTAAATATCAACATTTAAGAAAAAAATTATGGGGCACCAATGGGAACCAATCAGGCACTAAAGGAATATTTATTAATTAAAAAAAAAAAGTAAACTTGTGGTGCTAGCGTGAAGTTAAGACCAACAGAAAAAAATAATTATTAATAATTTAATGCATATAAACAATTTTCAATATATTATTAAGGCACTTTCGGGCACTAATTAGGCACTAACGATGTATGTACGAAATTTCTAAAAAAAGTAAACAATTGACTTTAATTGGTGCTATCTTCACAAAAGCAAATAAACAAACGTTTATAAATTGGTAAATATAAACATTTAAGAAAAAAATTTTAGGGCACCAATGGGCACCAATCAGGCACTAAAGGAATGTTTATTAATATTTTTTAAAATATAAACTTGTGGTGCTAGCGTGAAGTTAGCACCAACAGAAAAAAATAAGTATTAATAATTTAATGCATATAAACAATTTTCAATATATTATTAGGGCACTTTTGGGCACTAATTAGGCACTAACGATGTATCTACGAAATTTCTAAAAAAAATAAAAAATTCACTTCCATTGGTGCTATCTTCACAAAAGCAAATAAACAAACGTTTATAAATTGGTAAATATAAACAATTAAGAAAAAATTTTTAGAGCACCAATGGGCACCAATCAGGCACTAAAGGAATGTTTATTAATATTTTTAAAAATATAAACTTTTGGTGCTAGCGTGAAGTTAGCACTAAAAAGAAAAAAACATCAATAATTCTGTTATTATAAACAATCTACAAATAATTTTTAGGGCACTAATGGGCACTAATGAGGCACTAAAGATATATGATAAAAGTTTTTAAAAATATCATACTTTTGGTGCTAGCGTGAACTTAGCACCAAAAGAAAAAAAATGTTAATAACTCCATAATTATAAACAATTGATAAAAAATATTAAGAGCACTAAAGGGCACTAATCAGGCACTAAACACTGGTATATGTTTCATAATTAGTGCCTCACCCTTTGGTGCTAACTTCACGGACCCCGTTCGGGTGCATTTTCTCAAGTAATAATGAACAAAAAATTGTAACCTGTACAGCAGTTTATTATGGTGAAAATCGTTTTTTACATTTTTGAACCAATCAGAAGAGAGAATTTTTGACGTCTCTACCAATCATATTTCAATTACTGGAAATCCTTCTCCCAGTATGCAGGAGAAGAATTTCCAGTATAATCGAAATTTGATTGGTCATGCACGGTGCATAATTTCCAGTATAATCAAAATTGGATTTGTAGATACGTTAAAAAATCTCACTTGTGCTTCTGATTGGTTCAAATACACCGTGCAGGGTATACGGGCAAAACCCGAATACGCAAAAACAGATTGAAATGTAACCGAATACGCATGCACAGAATATGCAAAAACCGAAAGGTTACAGAATGGTACGAAATATTCAAAAACAGAATATGCATTTCCCGAAAAAGTGGGCATGGCTCTTTGGTTGGTCTACTTTAGACAATCACCGCTACATGTTAATATGAAATTAGTTAGATACATTCACTAATAGTTTTTTGAAATTTGATTCTGTCACTGTTATACGTTTTATTTACATCATTTCAAAATACTGTTCTATATGAAAGAAGTGCTGTAAAATATTAAAGAAATTATGACAAAAGCAAAAGAACCTCTTTTGTCGGTAAAATCGAAAGATTTATATAAATCAACAATATCAAAATGGTCCTTTTAATGAATTATTTATTATTGTTAATATTTGTAACATAATAAAAATTGGATGTTTTCGAACGCTGCATATTACAATAAATTCTATTCAATTTTACAATTGATACATTCTTAAATAATTATATAATTGATATATAGATTTTTTACAAAAATCAGAAAAATGTATGTTTACATAAAATCAGCTATTTATTATGTCATGGTATGTTGACGAGCACAAAGTTATAGATCCCCACAATAATAGTGACAACTATATATCTAAAAACAATGACTTTATTAATTGATATATTTGACGGTAAATCAGACTAACTAAACTATAAAATTAAATGTTTTTCTAATTTGATAGAACGTAAACTGTTTACTGAATTATAAAAATAATTATTGATTTTATTTAATTTAGCTGTCAATTTGACAATTTAAATCGTACGTCTGTGATTTTATCGACATATTAATAAGTAACATCTGTTAGTGAATGTACCTAACTAATTTCATATTAACATTTAGCCGTGATTGCCTAAAGTAGACCAACCAATAGCCACGCCAACTTTTTCGGGAAATGCACATTCTGTTTTTGAATATTTCGTGCTATTCTGTAACCTTTCGGTTTTTGCATATTCTGTGCATGCGTATTCGGTTACATTTCATTCTGTTTTTGCGTATTCGGGTTTTGAAGACATTCCCCACCGTGCATAATTTTTGGAAATCACTTTGACTAGATGTAGGTAATGGGTAAGAATAATGTCCAGAAATTTAATTATTAATGGAATAACAATTAAATGCCGATCTCGGTGGCGTAGTGGCTATGTCACTAGCCTAGCACGCCTGGGGTCGTGGGTTCGAATCCCACTGAAGAGCATGGTTGTTTGTGTTGTTCACATAATTTCATAATCATTCACTCATGAGGCGGCATATGACCATAGTAGTTAGTCCACCTCTCATCTTCATAAAAAAAAAATTCAATACACAATTCTGCTCTCTCCGGCAGCATTTGACAGCTCTATTAATATGTGATACATATGACAGATTAATATAGAATTCCAACTTCAAATTCACGGAATTGTTTCCACACGTACGCTTTCGAGTATTTTGGGGAGTAGGTAGTACCTTCAAGTGCTTGGTCGATTTCGATTTCTTAAATGAACTTTACAGAAAAACGAGAATTAATATTATTTATCCAACACCTCTCAATAAATGCTCTATAACTACGGCGATTTTAAACAAGCAAAGTAACAGATTATCCACTAGTGGGTATAATTTTGAGGAAATCCACTAGTGAGTATTTTTTTATTTATAACAATAATAATAACACACACCTTGGTAACTACTTCGATTGATATTTTAATTTAAAAATTTAAAGCATATGTCACTGTCAAATAATATTTCTTTTACAAATTTTTCATTTATTACGAAGTGTTGGATAAAACGTTATACTTTACACCTGGGCAAAGTGGAATTACCCACTCGATAAAATTATCACACTCAGCCTTCGGCTTCGGCTTCGTGTGCTAAAATTTCTCTCGTGGGAAATTCCTTACTTTGCCCACTTGTAAAGTAAATAACTATTGTTGAGATTTCATTTTAAATTTACAATATTTTCAAATTTTTTCTATCGTTGTTTATTTACATCCTATTTTGTTGCCATAGTTACAACTGAATAAATTTGATTTTTTAAAATAGTTCTGTCAGTTAAAACATAAAATACGATTTTCTAGCTGAATCTATTTCGTGTTAGTTTGATTTCCTATGGAAATTTACCTTCTGGTCTATTTCGTTTTTATCGTTAATTGAAAATCATCACTCGTCTTCGACTCGTGGTCATTTTCGTAGTAACAGAAGACCAGGCGATAAATTTCCAGAAATCAAACTAGCAGTTTATAGATTATGTATGAAAATTTGTAACACGGTGGTGGTACTTTATTTGAAACACTAAAATGCTCGGTTTTATAAAAGCGAATTAAATATTGAATCCTAGATTATAATTAAAATCCAAGATTTTCTATACAAACGCGTTGTATAAAAATGAATATCTAGTATATAATCTTGGATTTCGTAATCGCGAATTATATCTCATTTAATCCAAGATTATATGATTTTTACGTTTTATAAAACGAAATAGTAGATTATATGGCAATATAATTCAGAATTTTGTAATTCGATATTATTGGCGAATTATATTGACATATCAATATTTTAAGGAGTGAGAAGTGCATTTTCTTCCGTTGATTTCAAATAAAGCCTTGTTTTAAAGTACAAGAGTAAGTTAATAAAGTTTATTTTTGACAGTTTAACAATATTACACAATTATATTGTAAATCGTACACTTGAAAATTTATATACAATACATCCTTGACCCAACATACGAGTATGTATAAACTTTATAATAAGTTTTCATATTTGTTTGTTATTCGTACATTACTCACAAGTTCTTATTTGGAATGTGAACATCACTATACATTAACACTGTACTAATGTAACCAAACCTAACCTAAATATCTACAACAATATCAAACTAAATAAAGCACTTATATTACATTAATATTAATTTTCAGTAAAAATATGTCTTCAAGTAGTTTGAGTAGTTTAAAATCACTATCAGATTTTGAAGAACCAGTTGAGATTTTATTTTGTTTAAGCGACGACCACGAAGATTTCGTTCTCGTAAATATCCCTTTACGGAATTTGATGACGTAGAATTCAAACAACGTTATAGACTTGCTAACAGAGTTATTAGAAGTATTACATCCTGCAGAAAATTCCTCAGTTTGCTTATTTTCAATTATGTGAGAATACCTACAACATAACCAAACTTTTATTTTATTCTATTAAAAATTTAGTGTAAGCATTCAATCTACCAAAAATTTATTATATTCTATTAATAATACATTACTTCCTTTTCAATAATTCTACTTTCTCCTCTTCCGTATAGTTTTTACACTTTTCACGTTTTGCGCTTACGTCCATTTTGTGAAACTGACAGCTTCAAACTTCACTGACAGCAAACAAATGGTATTTGGTTTTGGTAAATTCACAATTACTTATTAAATAATCCTGAGTTTTGTAATTCGATATTCTAGTGTCTTTATAAAACGCGATTATATATAATCTCGAGTTAAATATAATCGCAGATTTTGAAATTCGAGATTAAATTTTTGTTTATAAAACCGGGCATCAATCTACCAAAAATTTATTATATTCTATTAATAATACATTGCTTACTATTCAATAATTCTACTTTCTCCTCTTCCGTATAGTTTTTACACTTTTCACGTTTTGCGCTTGCGTCCATTTTGTGTAACTGACAGCTTTAAACTTCACTGACAGCAAACAAATGGTGTTTGATTTTGGTAAATTCACAATTACTTATTAAATAATCCTGAGTTTTGTAATTCGATATTCTAGTGTCTTTATAATACGCGATTATATATAATCTCGAGTTAAATATAATCGCAGATTTTGAAATTCGAGATTAAATTTTTGTTTATAAAACCGGGCATAGGACAATTTTTGTAAAAATCGTATGAAATTCCGTGATTATTATATATTTTTTACAACATTATGAAAGAATAGGTTACTTAGAAAAGTAGTAAATATTTATTTATTACCTTGCGGTGTTCTAATTTTTACATTATCTATATTTCTATTATTATGTTGTAATTTCATTTATGTATAATAAAAAAAAATTAATACTATGTATAAATATTTAATCCATATCGATGCATTCACTTCATACAATTAGTATCTGGCGTTTTTCTTTCTACAGTACATTTTGTGTTGATTTATCTTTTCTTAGTTCTTCTGTACAGTCTTTTTTTGTTTTACTCGCTGAGAAATTATTTCATTTTCTTCTTGTCTATCCTAAATCTTATATAGAAAGAGAAAATGATGTTAATAAATAAATAGGAGAAAATAGCTCGAAAACCAAAATTATATAGAAAATTAAAATATAGTACGTAAAGAATAAATGAGAAATGGTTTTCATAAAACTATAAAATTTGTTTGTATGTATTAGTACAGTATTAGTAAAATGAGTTGAGCCCCGGTCATATGCTGCTCACACATCAGATTTTTTTTATTTAAAAACTGCTCGATCATTTTTCTATTCCTTCCTTTATTAAGCTAAGCTATCATCCCCTTCCACAAATAAATCATTTAAATTATATTGAAAAGATATTGTTAATTTTTGTTGATCATTCTTATTGCAGCTGGAGTTGATAATTACCTTTACAGGCCTTAGTTTTCTAAGGAAGAGCAGATATAATCAGAGTTTCAGAGCGATACTAATTGCCACTCAGTGGGCGGGCGAGGCTCCCTTACAGAACCGTATTTAAACATTTAAACGAGCCCGGACCTGTGTAAGATGATCCACGACTATACAGAGGTAATAAACTTTTTGTTGAGAAGACAGAAGTGGGTTAAGAGAGATTGGATGGTATAGTTTAATCAATAAAATATTCTTAAATATTTACATTTTATTTTTAAATATTGTGGTTGAAGGATATACTTGCAAGTAGAAGTAAGAGTGGAGAAATAAATGGATAAATATCGCATTAAATTGTAAATCATCATGAGACCCATTTAGTACGATCTCGAGACTCGACAAATTTCCAAAATTTAAATTTATCATCCCATAAAACTGTCACAACAAAATCTGTTTTTAACTAGTGCCTCTGTTAAAAAAGGATAAATGGAGTCATTATCCTCATATGTATGTATACAGGGTGTTCATTTTAAGTGGTACACTATTACTATTTCGAGAATTATAAGAGCTATTTCTATATTATATGGCAATGAAAATGAGCGAAACAAGAATTGTTTTTAGACCAGTGGTTCTCAAAATGCGGGGTGCAACTTTCTTATTTTAAATGGCAACCTATTTTTTTTTATTTGCTTATTCGATTCAGTATTTTTTCTGAATTCTACAATATTCACATGTAATGACCAAATAATACAATATATTTGAGAAAAATCCAAATTAGAAATGTATCATTTTTATTTAAATATGCCTACACAAAATTTGCCATGGAAGAAAATAAATAAATCAAACAATTGTTAATCTTAGTTTTTTGAAGTGTACTTCTGTATTTCTGTACTGTAATAACAAAATGAATAATTCTTCTCATAATTACAGTTTTTGCAATTATTTCTGCATTTGATTTATTTGTTTTCTTCCATGGCGAACTTTGTGTAGGCATATTTAAATAAAAATGATACATTTATAATTTGAATTTTTCTCAATTATTTTGTATTATTTGGTCATTACATGTGAATATTGTTAAATTCAGAAAAAATTACTGAATCGAATAATCAAATAAAAAAATTAGGTTGCCATTAAAAATAAGAAAGTTGTACCCCGCATTTTGAGAACCAATGGTCTTAAAAAATTCTTGTTTCGCTCATTTTATTGTCTTATAATATAGAAATTGTTTACTCATTTTATCGACCTCGTAGCTCTTATAGTTCTCGATATAGCAATAGTGTACCACTTAAAATTAACACCCTGTATATTTATTTAAATTTTCTTCAAATGTATTATTCTGTATTATGGAGAGAACATCAATGTTATAATATATATATGGATATGAACTTATAAATAGCTACTAATAATAGGTTTGTTCCAAGTGGTCATTTCTGACAAGTTTGTGACATGTTCGTGACAAATTTCAGTGCGCCTGCGAAATATGTAAACAAGTTAACTTTGAAACATTTCTTTTTTGTGACGAAAAATGTATGAATTTTTTTATTTATATTTATATTTAAGGTTAGCTGTCAAAACAAAATATGAGTATGCACATGCGCTTCATTCCATTCGCCGTTCCACTCTATGTTTCAAACTTAACTTGTTTACATTTTTCGCAGGCGCACTGAAATTTGTCACAAACATGTCACAAACTTGTCAGAAATGACCACTTGGAACAAACCAATTGATGAAATAATTAATGTCAAGATTTTAGGAAATACATGTTTTAAAGTCCCAGATTTAACTATTATTTCAAAGACGTCTATGTGGATGGATGGCTGAATGTGTGATCGTATGTTACTATAACTCACAAAATAGCAAAAATAGAGTAGGCATCGAAACTTCATAATCGTAAGTTTTATGACAATGCGCAAATATTAGTTGATTTTGCTTCTAATTGCAAAAGTGATGTTCAAGACAATTTTTTTTAATGTAGAATAAGTTTCATACTATATACTTTCATAACTATTCTATATACAAGAATGAATTTAGGGTAATTTAATTTTTTCATTCAAATCCACTTATATAAGAACTTTTATTTTATAAATATAAATCTGCATACACCATTCTATTACAAGAAAACTACCTATTCTCAACTTAAACAAGCGAAGATGGCACTGTGAGCATTCTCAAAACGGCGGACGTATGAAGGCTGGTAGTACCGTCAAGAGCAGCTATTATATTGTTTGCAATAGGTAAACGTTAAAATAAAACTAAGTATCATTATAATTATTTATAAATACAAAATTTAGTTTGCTTGCACTAATGTCAAGGAAAAAATGAGAAACTATCAATGAATTTAAAGGAATTTTTTTAAGGTGCCATGAGAAAAATTCTATGAAGAACCGATAACTAACTTAGACTCACTACGTAGAAAAATTATTCAAGTTCGCGAAACCATAATTCCCGAGCAATGTCACGCAGCAACAAATGTAGTTGCAGATCATTGTCGTGCCTGTTTACGTGCTGCAGGTGAACATTTTGAACAAATATTATTTTAAAAAAATAGTTTATGAAGTTATGTTATTACTTTATTATTTTAAACAAAAAATTTCTTTAAATTCATTGATAGATTCACATTTTTTCCCAGACATCAGTGCAAGCAAACTAAATTTTGTGTTGAAATTAGGCAATAAACAATTTATTATTAATTTAATTTAATTATTATGTCTCACCTCAATTAGATAATATTGAATATTTCGTTATGAAGTTGATTTTTTAAAGTAGCGCAACTTAATAAGAAAAACATGAATATCTCTGGAATAAAGCATTTGCGGATATTTGCTCAAATGAACTTGTCACCTTATTTTTAGGTGTTTAATCTACGGATTAAGTTAGTCCGTTTAAATCTGGCACACCCTGTGTAAATGATAGATTTTAAGATGTTTCAAATGTACTATTGTCACATTAGATTGGTACAGTTATTAAAAATTGAACTCTATTCCTTTCTTGTCATTAGGCCAAGGTTATTCAAAATCAATTTTCGTAAAGTGTACCATCGAATACCGACCGAATCTTCGCCGTTCGTTCGTTCGTTCATTTGTGACTAGTCATGGAACCCATAATGAAAACATCTTACGGACAGATCGCCAGTCACTTCACCGCCTCCTTCGTGACTTTTGACGCTAACACGGCCAGCGTGATGGATGAATTAATCCAAGATCTACACTTCATACATATTTATGCGAACGTGCGAGCAGCGAGCAGCGAACGGGCGAACACTGAGCACTGTGAGTTGTGAGTACTCGACTACATTACATATTGTCTTTTATTAGCATTTTGTTTAATCATTGCTGTGATGGGCGCCCGCAGAAAACTTTCACGAAAGGGGGTAATTGGAAAAAAAAAATTAATTGTTTCTATAAAAATATTAACGTGATGTACCCAATGAATCAGCGACAAATTTATAGACAAAGCTAAACTTGGGCATGTTGTTCTGCTACCATTAAACCTTGATAATTTAATCAAATGGTTAAAAGAAAAAGAAGAAATTAGGTTACATAAAGAATAATTTTTTGGGTAAAAAGAAATACCAAAAGAAGTAACAAAAGAGATTGCTAAAAAAGCCATAAAGTCAACAAGTATTTATGATGGTCTACATCTGGTAAACAAAGAAAACATTTGAAAGTGTTGAAATGAGATTCTTAAGAAAAATACAAAAATGAAGAATGTAGACAAAAATTAGGAACGAGTTATACAGAACACAACTTGAGATATCATCAATAGAAACAACAATACGAGAGGGGCACATTGGCTTGGACATATTCTTAGGATGTATGAAGAAAGGCCAATCAGCAAGGTGTTTGAAGCAAAATAAATAGGATAGAAGAATTAAGGAAGAGCCAGAATTACTTGGAAAGAAGAATGAGAACAGCAGCTGAATCCAAAGGTATTAATGGAAAGAAACTATAAGGCTAGCATATAAAGATATGTGGACAAAAGCACCTTACTCAACTCCCCAGTTAACCTTACACCGAAAGGTAGATAGGTTCCCACCTAAGTCAGTAAAGTTATGGAGTATTAAAAAGATGTAGCTACAGATTTTAATTGAAATATTTTTTCGGCTGACCTAAAATTTGAGAAATACTGCTTTATTTATAACTATATAATTGCCGATCTTGGTGGCGTAGTGTGAAAATGTAATAATAATATAATTCTTTTTCTTACTCAGAAGTTCAGCCGTAGATGTCCTTACTCCTTACTTTCAACTATTACGCTATTGACTATAGAAATAACGATTAATTAGAATCTGGTTGTAAATATATGTACAATTATAGCTAAAACAACTTTTGCATAATTTAGAGTAGTGTGAGATGATACACATGTAATAAGTGTCATTGCCACTAAGTGATAATTCTAAGTAAGTTTGAAGATTCCTCAACCGAGTGCTAATATGTTGTAATTGGTAATTGAGTCGCTATGAAAGCAGCTTTACTTGTATATTGAAATTGCTTCCTTATTCAATTCTTTACGAGTAGGAAACGTTCTTAAAGTAAATGAAGGAAGCAAAATTTTTTGAGTATGTTACTCTTCTTATGGCAGATCTTAATACCTAAATGAAGTGCAGTTACTATCTGTCAAAACAGTTATGAAAATCGAACAAAGAATCTTATGTATAATAGCTGACGTGTTACCGTTGTATTATTTACATTTATTACATTTATTTTAATAACTACTGGAACTAAAAGAAAACTGTGTTCATTTATTTTTAAACTTAATATTAATATTAAGTTAAATTTCGTGCAAAGAGTGATTCAATTTCGAAACTTATTGTAACAAATACAGACCGGTTGAAACCTGCCGGGGTGACGTCACGTACAATTAATACACGGCGCCGTTTGTCGAAGCATCGCGAAGGTGCCTGGAATATTCGAGAGACCGTAACGTAAATATACTGTAAAGGTATATAAAGGGTCACCGAGCGGAACCGGCAGTGACTAAAGATAAATATTCGACGTGTGAAGATAAATAAATCGTTTATGGTGTAAATAAATGTAATTATTAGTGTTTTTATGTATTAAATAAGTAAGTGGAAATAAATAAATATTTTTTTTGCCGATTGACATTAAAGATGACACTTCACAGACTGCTAACAGTCTGTAAAGTGTCACTTTTATGCCTAGGCTATAAAATATTTTACATACAACCGCATAGCAACCGTCAAAAAAAACATAGCAACCGTTCAACACATGCATGGAACCGTAATTTGACAGCAATAATCTTCGAAATATCTATATAAAATAATCACAAAATTAACATTAATTCCAAATCGGCAAAAAAATGATGTGTTCAACTCGGCATCAAACACAGATTTATAGCTTTGGCAGCCCCTGCTGAAAATCTGGTATTTTGATGCCTAGTTAAACAAATAACTATTTTCATTAGTTAGCTTTTGTGTTTTTTTTTTCAACTTCACCGAACCCGATTAACGAGTAAAACGTTGCATTTATTATTAACTTTTCATCACAACCAGATTTGTTAAATATTTTTGGGAAGCGCTCCTAAGATAATTATGTACGTACGCCTATGTATGTAGATTGTTGATTCCTACATGTATGTTGTCCGTACCTTGTACATATTGCATTTTGATTTGCGGCATGCTTTTGGTTTAAGAATTGCATGATGAATGATTAATTCTCGAAATAAGGAGTGAAATCGATAGTTGGTGTATTTTGATGTAAATGAATTTAGATTTAATAGATATACCTACAGCATAAATTAACTGCTTTCTCTATTAACATTCACTGTATAATTTTAAGGTCATATTTATAATAAACACTAATGGGTATTTAATATAAAAAGTAAGCAAACAAATTCAATAGACAATTTTATTTATTCTGCAATATTTATGTGGCTATTATAAGACTCTTATACTTGTACACATCTGAATTTGAATATTTGAATTATAGAATAGATTTGTTTCTTATGAAAGCAAATATGATTATGCAAATATATTATTGCAAACAACATTTCTAATTACAAATATAATTACTTACAACTTTCGTTGACAGGAGCTATAATATTTAAAATAATTGAATGTATTTATTGCCTTGTATCCAACTAACTTAAACTTCCGATTTTGAATTATGACCAAAATCAACTCATTTACATGTACTATCATGAGATATTGCACCTACGGACATCACACATCCACACACAAGCACACGCGGGCTTACGCACAAATGAGCTATGCGTGAAAATGGTTAACACAAAACATTTATTTTCGCAAAAATCTCATGATTCATAATAAAATATAGTACACAATAAAAAGTTAATTTAACTATATATCATCTGCTGCTTGCGCATTCTGTTGTGTATCCTAAAGAATCCCAGGTATTATAATTACCAATTTGTTAGCGAGCACGATTTAATACCCTAATTAAAACGTAATTTTCAATTATTTGTCGGAAGATGTACACAGACGCTGTAGCTATACATAACACGTTCACGTATCTATTTCTTCACCTGGGCTGAGGCAGTAGAAATCGGACAAAGATGAGAAGTAAAGAAGCGGCTTCAGAAACGATCGCAGATAATAAATTGACCGAGAAAATGAACCGAGGAGGACATTAATGCCTCACAAAAAGCAAATTAAATTACCTCGACCACTAATATGATCATTAATAAAAAGTAGTTTGGTTCGAGAAAGCTTCTTGTCCAACCAAATAATAAATAGTTTGAACAGCGATATCTACATAAAGTATTTTTTGTTCGCGCACCACTGAGATTAAATATTGGTGATATAAAAAATATATTTAAAGGAAAAGGAAAAGACAGGTGCTGAAAGGAAAATTAATTTTAATTATCAAATTGAAAGTCCCCATAAACTTTTTTATTACTACCAATTTTTGCAAATCTCTTTAATTAATAATTTATTTCTCTTACCAATAATGCTCTATTTCAGTAACTGAAATTTATATTTTGATAACTAGACAACCTACATTTTTTGCACTTCCGCAAAGAATAAGAGGTACTTTGTTACATTTATGTTAATGTTAATTGTTTATCAACTGCAGAAGATATATTCTGCCTCGATTCCTCGTTCTCGGTGGTGTGACAACGGTACGCTGTGTTCGCTGGTACACTCAAAAAAAAAAAAATTATTACTTTCAACTAAAAAATATTTATAACAAATAAATTTCATCATTCAAATACAAACCTAATAGAAAAATATTAGTTTTAAATAAAAAAAAATAATTTTGTTCATTTAAATTTGTATTTTCATTAGTTTCTAATAAATAAATATCACAAATATCGGTAATTGACTATTATCAATATTCAAATTAAATAATTTTATATTTAATTCTAATAAATTTATTAAATTTAAATAAATCATGAATTAAATAATTAAAGGGGGTAGAGGGATAAGAATAGTGAATCGGTCCCAGAAGAATTTTGACTTGCCATAGCTTTTGACCTCTTAAATGCTCAAAAAAACAATTTAAAAAAAATTTTAAAAACGCGTATTTAAAGAATTCAAGCTATGATTACTGATTAGAAACTTAAAAACCATCGGAAACTTGTTTTTACGAGCATTTAAGAGGTCAAAAGTTATGGGAATCTTTAATCCATGAATTTTTTGTACACAAATTCGTATCTTTCTAGAGATTTAGTTGGCAAAAGATTATTTGTTGCACTTTTAGTTTTAGCTTCTATCTCCAGTGGAGTTCTAATTGATATATCACTGTCGCTTGATAAGTCTTACTATAAAACACAGATTACAAATATATACTATGTAATAATCACATACATTACCTAAATGTCAAAAAAACTTATATATTATTATTATAAAAATAAACGACAATTTCGCGTAGAGAAACATGATAGAACATAGTTCCCGCTACATATTTCATTGAAATATTTATTGATGTAATAATTTAAAATAATCCAGCAAAATATGAATTTAGTTATAAAATTTATCCAAAAATGAATCCATAACATATTAATCTAAAATTTGATGTATTAAATTTTAAACATTTTGGTAGTGTGACAGTCAGCAGTGCCAACTTAAAACGCAACCGTGTTACGTAATCAAAATTCATTACATAATACTATACGTAACAACGTACTTACATTGATTGTAGTTTGTTCTGTAATGACATACAATAGTGGTCGTAGAAAAAAAAATTATGTGTATAATGCGTAATTTTTGAGACTCATGAAAAATCACTCTTATTTGACAACTTGTAATATAAATAACTATTATTTACAACAACGCCTTTCTTATATTATCTGACGCAGTTACGAATGAATTTATCTTCTAATCCATGAGAAGCGTAAAGCACTGCATGATGCTTCACTTCAACCGCGATTTGCGCTGTTGTTTTATGCAAATTAATACAGTGTTTCTTCAATTCTATGAAATATTAATGGAGATTACGTACACAACGTGTGCCTCCGAACGCTAATGTTCGCGCATTAAGTTTTTCAATTTTATGCTTCCAAGAAAAGAAAATAATTTGATGCAGCTGCTGATTTCATTATTTGATTATTTTGTTCTACAACTTTTAATACAAACATTACAAAAGGGGAGAGGATGTTTCCGAATACGGAAAGCACTAAAAAGTATTGTTGTTTTGATTTACGAGCAAATAAATAAATTTGAACTATAAAGTAGTAACTGTAAGGTCAATAAAATTCAGTTTCACGCATATTCACTCCCCCAGAAACAAATAAACATTTTGTCAGATAAAATAAAAATAAAACGACCCCTGGTTCCGCAGCCAACTAATTCAATAGCCATCTAAAAAGAATCGAGTTTCATTTAGCTGCATTTCCAGCGTTCATTTAGCGGCTTTGTTAAAATAAACAAAAGCACATCGATGATGGCGGGGTGCTGTGGCAGTGGCGCCCTCACCCCTCGCCTCTCAACAAACCTAGTCGTTTTGCAGATAGGGGCTAGTAACTTCCCAAATGGGACATTCTCAAATCGAAAATAGTAATATTGCTACAAAATGAGAAGGAAGTGATATTAAAAAATATATCAATATAGTGCAAAATTGTACATTTCCTTTCAATAAAAATTAGAGAAAATTATTATATTTTATCTAAAAGAGATCTGAATCTTCTTTTACCTGTGGCTCTATATTGACTCTGTCGAAAATTTCACAAACTGACCAATGGAAATTAAATAACGTAGGAAATGTAATGTGTATATCACAATCAGTTAGGTACCAAATAATATATACACATCAATATAGAAATATATGTGTAGTAAAAATTTCACATATTTGCTAATTACTTACTAAGATAATACTCATGTTCACTTATAAATATTATCTACCATTTCTAGACAATAATATATTTCCGTCCAACGATTTGATTTAATATTTTGAATGTTTCAGTAGGCAAAAAAACTAATTTTTAATATTTACAAAAATGTATTTCATATGAAGGTGGCACTAAAAATGTGTAGTTCATACAAAGTGCAATTAATGTTAGGAATTTTGAAAATATTTTATGTACTCTTATATTAAAGTGTGTTGTTTCGCGACGACTAAACAAACTCTAAAATGTCCATTTCCCAGGCCTCCACCAGATAAACTTGCGGGAAATAACAGTGGAAACATTCCTATTTCTTAAGCATTTATTAAAAATCTACATATATTTGTAATAAAAAAGTATTGTATTTCAAATATTCTTTACAAAATATTAATTAAAAGGCTCATGGAATATGAATGGAATTTAATTTTATAAAAATAAGTTTAGTGCGCATTTGATTGCTGGCAATAATTTCTGTCCGACCTAAAAGTTAGTTGTTAAAAGATAAATTAAAAATCTGTTATGGGCACCACAATACCTCCCATCATAGATTTTTTATCGAACAATGCAGGAACAGAGACCACCCCAATCAAAAAACGCTCATCCCTTCAAAAAATTATGACACATGTCAACCGTTGTATTGTTTAAAAAAAACACACAGGTTATCCGATTTAAACGAAAATATCAAAATATAATTTTTCTTTAACGTGTTGGAATTCGTAAATGGTGACAGTAAGAGGAATATGTTTCAGACAATAATTGTAGATAATAATATTTGAAACGTTATTCTAATAATAAAATTTTCAATTAACCATAATTTACTGAGATATTTTAAAACAACTTGATAGGGTTTCAAGTAAACTACCACTTAAGGTTATTGGATTATCACCAAAAACTAATAAGCTCTTTTCAGTTTAGTAGGTTTTAAGAAACCTTAACTCCAGAGACCCACACCGACTGACAGACAGACAGATACACACATCGCGAAACTATTAAAATCGCATTCTACGGACCCAACAACGTGCTCATTCACTAAAACTCACTACACAATTTTTAGCATGATTCCTATACCTCCCTTACAGAATGTGGCGGGAGGTAAAAATTAAACATATTTATTATATTGAAATTTTCAGGTGTTAATATTAACTTTAAACAATTAAATTTTTTCAAAGGGTGCTAACTTTTTACAAATTTATATTTTGGCGACATTAGAGTATTTTATCATATTTATTTATTTATTTATTTTTAACTGTTGACTTTCAAATGTGTGTTGCTTCTGTTAATTTTGTATTTTAACGTGTAATATTAAAATAAGTGAAAGAACAAATGTTGTTAACAAAATCAGTTTCCAAAAAAGGCAAATGTGTTGCCAAAACCGGAAGAGGCCGATTTTCAATAAATTTTGTTTGATTGCTATCCAGTTCTTGAATTATTGTTCCAAACATCCATCTAATCAAGAAGCTTCAGATTTATATAGTTTAATGTTTCCTCTGAAATGTATTGCTTTAGTATACAGACATTTAAAATTGTATATTATTATGCTGCTTTACAGAAGTGCAATTTGGGTAACAAACAGTAGACAAAAAAGCAAAATCCAGACTATAAAAATTAAATATCTTCGGAGTATCTAAAAAGACGAGAATTAAAAGTGAAATTAGTAGGTCGAATTGCCAAACTAAATCTGTACTAACAAATATGGAAGATAATCATTTTCAATGATTTGGTTACATAATAAGAACACCGGACAATCCGGCAATAGACTTTCGAAGACAACATAGAAAACGAAAACAGTGGAAAAAGAGGTAGAGGCAAACCAATGAAGAGCTAGGATGATAATATTGAAGATATACTATGCAAGAGAAGTACGGATAGAAAAAAATGGAAGAAATTTGTTTCAGAACATTAAATTGTAATTTCGACATCCTGTGAGTATACGAGAATATATTCTGATGTAAATCTTGAGTAACTCTTTTATTTTGAAATTGTTTCATATTGAGAAGTCAAATTAATATAAATAACAAATAACACGACTAATAGGCGTCATTGAATGCTTTTCCTGTAATATTGAAATAACCGCATACTGATAGATCAAAGTTACCATAAAATATTGAATAATTTAAAGCACCGCATTAATAGTTAACTATCTTTTTGAAGTAAATATAAATATAAATTATAAAAGCCATTGTAGTTCTAGATGTAAAACTTAAAAAATGATTTTGATTTGATAAAAGAATAATTAATTTATACCAACGACGTATTTACCTTAACCTATCATTTTTCGTGTTCCCTACTCAAAATAATGGAAATTAGGCATAAGAATATCCCCTGGGACTTTAAGAATTACTTCAGGGATTGATTGGCTCTAGGCTATATAGGCTAAAGACTAGGGACGCGCGGTTCTAGAGGACGCGACGAGAAAGATCGAACAGGCGATATTTTTCAACATTAAAAAGGGTAAAAATTATTTACGTTCGACTCTTCGACAATAATAACTTACAGCACTTTCTATACTATTCATTGATAATGACTTTTTATCAAACTTGTCGTTCGAAAACAATGTTTAAAGGTTTGCCAAAATGAAAACCAGAAAATGAATCTTCATATAATTAATCAATAATTGCTTAAATTTTTTCTAGTATTGCTTTGTTTCGATTTTCACTAAATAAAAACTTGTTGTTTTAGCATTTTGGTTTTTTACCTCCCGCCACATCCTGTAAGGGAGGAATAGAAATCATGTTTAAAATTCTGTAGTGAATTTTCAGGGAATGAGCACGTTTTAAGGTTCCTAGAATACGATTTTTACAGTTTTCCTGTCTGTCGGTCTCATGAATCTCTGGAGTTACGGTTTCTCAAAAACTAGTAAACTAAAAATTTTTATATTTTGTATATTTTAATTGTATCCCCTTGGCATGAGTTGATTAGATTTTGGTGATAAAATCCAATAACCGGAACACCGGAAGTGGTCATTATCTTGTAGCCCTATCAAGTTATTTTGAAATATTTCAGAAAATTATGGTTTTGAAAATAAAAACATAACAACGCCTGAAAATTGTAATTTTTTGGCATGAGTTACTATTGAACACTAAATTATTTCTTGCAATAATAATAATAAGAAATCTAAATCGGGAGGTATTGTGGTATCTACAACAGATTTTTTTTCTGCCAAGAAGACAAATAGGGGTGTCAAGCTTATAATATTAGCCTAAGGGCGACTGCAACCTAAATCAGGTCCTTGGAATGACTCTGAGATCATTGAAACTCTGCTAAAGAGATAATTGTGGCAGTTTGTATCAGTGAGATTTTAGTTTCCCGTAAATTAACAATATTGAATTGAATGTTGGACAGAACTTATATAACATTAAATATATCTCTTCAACAATGCTGGTGGCCGAAACGAGACAAATATTCGTACTGGCTAAATTAGGTATGGTTTAATTGAAATGTGGACGTGCGTGTATGTGTATGCTGGCTGCTCATTTCGTCCAATCACCGGCTGTCATAACTCGGCAGCGGAACTTGTCAATCACGTGCGGTTTAATCTCTGCACACGTTTGTGTTATATTAACCTGTTTGTTAGTTTTCGATATTAATATACGCGTGAGACTGAACTATATGGAATACGGAAATGTGTCGAATCACTACTGTTTACTGTTCTCAAATTGGGGGGCTTTATTTATTATACTAATTACAATGGAAGTACAAAATACATATTCATTTCCGAACAATTATTTAATTATTTTCAGTTGGTATGTTAAAATAACCGACTAGAATACCGGATTAATTTTGCAATTTGATTCTTTTTAAATACAAACCGAAGAATTTTATATTTTAGTTTATATTTTTATTAACTAATCATTAATCAAATGATCAACAATAAAAACTGTCATCAACATTACGAATTAGAATATATGTCGACATTTAATCAGGTGATTAGTAATCAACGGATTAATAGTAAATTAGGCTTTAAAACTGTAGTCACATATCTATGATTTGTGCAAAATTCCCTCAACACGTCCAGTACAACATAAAAATAAAGGCAAAACTATTTCCATCAAACAAAATTTGCTTGTGATATTATTAATTTGAATAATTTTGCAACACCATCATGCATCGAACAAAATCTTATATGTGTCGCCAGATTAAGAGGAATGAAGATAGATATACCTACTTTACGCTTTGACCATAATTTGTTTTAATGATTATTTTTTGACGTTTCTTTAAACCAATCAAATGCTTTATCTTTATTGTATGTCACGTGTCTCCGTTTTAACCAATCCTGTCATTATTATACTGAGAATAATGCTCTTGTGATTATTCCCGGCAATTTTCTCTGTAGCTTTTTTGTTTTTGTTGACAGATGTCAGATAGTTATCATCAACACAAGTAAAAATGAGCAATGAAGATAGATTTAGTGACGTGCCTGATAGTGAAATAAAAAAATAATCTAATTAAATATAACTCGAGAGTTCGATAAATTAGAAAATATTTCTCCAGTATCTTTCGCCATTTGGAAATAGCCACTCAAGCCCTACGAGCTTTCGTGGCTATTGCCTGGCAACAAGTTTTCGAAAGATCTGTCAATTTATTTTCAATTTATTCTCACCCTCTTGTTATATTATTACTGAGAATATTATTATCATAAGGAATGATACTCACTACATAGTGTATAAATTTTGAAAGTTAAAGAATTAAGGTTTCATAACAATAAATCCATTTTCATAGAACTATAACTGGTTTAGAATAAATAATATCGGAAAATTTTAAGCGAGTTAATATATTACAGTTCTCAATTTAAAAAATGCGAAAAAATACATATTTTTAATTCAAGTAAATGATCGTTTTTGTAAAAATAAATTTAGTGCATTTGATTGTTGGCAATAATTTCTGATCGATATGACTGCTGTTGGCAGCAATAAAATGCATAACCTATAAATCTAGACACAAGAAAATAAATATATCATCACGCCTTTTACCCATTTCAGGTGTGGCACTCTGATCTCACAGAAGGAGCGATAAATTTTGAACGCGTGAACTGCAGTTATTAGTCGTCAAGCCACGGTCCCCAAAGATATTAGTGAGGTGGAACCGCAGGGGTAAATTAAAATTGCAACTGCCGGCTGCGGGATTCGAACTAAGGATCTCATGATCCACACTCCGATATAATTATTAAATAGTCAGATTTATAATATAATAGAGTCGTATGGTGACCATACTAGTTATTTATGCAACTCGCAGTCAATTCTGATTCAGTTCAATATTTGATTACAAATGAACAAGATTTCATCTGCGAATAGTTGTTAAAGAAACGTGCTACCAGAGTTCAAACCTTCAAACAATTACAGAAGACTGAGTGTTATTCTAAAGATAAATAAAAAGTCCCGATTATAGTACTCCCGTTGCCATCCCTCTCAATCTCATCATAATATAAATTCTGAAGTACCTCATCATAATCATACGTTACATAACCATGTTTACATACAAAGCATAGGTGAGCTATCTTGTTATAGTGTATAGAGTATCCTTCTTAAGCAGCCTGCTGAGATATCCATTGTTGGGATGTCAAAACAAGTGCCGATCAAGGCGAAATCCTCCAGCTCCGGAATTTGTTAATTGGAAGATTCAATTGAGCTAATTGGCTACTGAAATCCACGGTGAATGGACGTTTTGTGGCGAGAGACGTAGACTCAATGCTGGTATTGTTGCTGTTGAGGACTGGTTAGCTGGGCTTCTTCTTCTCCTTCGAAGAGTGGAAGAGTTGCTTGATGTTTATTCGTGTATTCTGTCGACGATGGCTTTTTTATTCCTTTATATTTAGTTTTATATGTTAGAGAATCATTAATTCCGACGTCTGATAAAGTAAATAATTAAATTATCACGAATATGCCAGTATTTTTTAAACAGATATATAGGTTGGTAATAGTACATTAAAGAATGAGTTTCATAATTGTCATTTTATTTGTGGGAAGGAAGTTTAGGTCACGACGCGCAGCGGCGTGGCCCAGCCCTTCGAACAAAATAAACGACAATTATAAAACGTGTTCTTTATACTATTTTTTATATTTTGCGCCTTTTATTTTCATTTTTATTTAAAAGTCCAGGTTTCAATATTCAGGGAATTTTGTGTTAGTGGGTGACGTTACGTTACGAAAATTCAACACATAACCTTACCTTTCCTATCTCTTCTTTTTCTTACTATTATTAACCTCTGCTTTTAAATTCAAAATTGTACAAAAATAACATTCTTACAATTTGTATTTATTTATTTAGCGAAGTGTGATATTTTTTGACATATGATATTTCAGTACAATTACCAACCAACGAAACTCATTTAATAGCTTTGTTATAGAAACAAAATATAAAAATTGATTTATGCAATTTATGAAATATAATGTATATTTTTCATATAGTGATATGTCGTCCCTTATTTACTTTAGAACAAAATTATTTAAATAAATCTTGTACTCCTTTATCATAACATTCTGAGTCTACATCACTATAGTATATTGTGTAATTAGTGAGTAAAGGAGGCAATTGCACAAGGGATGCATAAAAAGTGACATTAATAAATAGCTATTTACGATACAAGTACGTAATGCTAGTCTTTAGTCACGAATGGGTGAGTAAAGATGTTTTTCGTATGTGTATCGTGCAATATTTTATATAGGATATAATGAAAAAACCCGATAAATATAAAAAAAAAACTTTTATTTGTGAATTAGGATCACAATATTAAATGGGAAGTTTGCCATGATAACAAAAATTAAGCAAATTTTTCGTATTTAAATATTTTAGTCACTCGTTGCTCGGCAACCCTTGACTAATGAAATTTTGTTAGTAACAAATTGTTACTAAACAACCGTTTTACAAACTTAAAACTAACAACGAAAAATCAATTTTACACACTATCGCAGATAATAGTTATTTCCTATACAAGTACATAAAGCTAGTATTTAGTCTCGAATGGGTCAATTAAAACAAGAGCGTAGCGAGTGTTTTAAGACCCCTGAGTGACTAAAGCCGTTTTACGTATGTGTATCGTACAATATTTTATCTACGATATAATGAAAAACCCAATAAATTTTAAAAAATTCTTTATTCCTGAATTAGGATCACTATATTAATTGAGAAGTTTGTCATGATAATAAAATTTTTGCATATTTGGCGTATTTAATAATTTTAATCACTCATTGCTCGGCAACCCGTGACTAATGAAGTTGTGTTACTAAACAACAGTTTTACAAACTTAAAACCAACAACTAAACATCAATTTTACACACTATCGTAGATAAAATAACAGAAAGAAAAGTTATTCAGGTAAAACTTACGGTACAAGATAAAGCCGAACTGTATGATCTTATGAACATTGCACACGTTTTTTCTTTGCGCACGCATGTTTACATATTGAATAAGTCCTAGAATAAGTCACTTTACCCAAGCAAAACAAAAATGAAAAAGAATTCTTTTTGTGCAGGGTAGACAAAAATAATTATTTTACTCACGATCGGTTGAAAATATGTCAATTTCGGATTATTAAAAAGTTTTAAAATTGCGAAGAATTATTCTTACCTTTCACCTTCCTACCAACAATGCAATTCATAACTTACAGAGTCAATCATTTCGGTATTCCCTAATTTAGATTTTCAAATAATCAACAGATCAAAAGTTTAATCAGAAATATAAATGTTACTCCGAAATTGTTTACAAAACAAACCATCTACTATACAAAAATATTTCGTCCGAGAAAGCAAGCATTAAAATTAATATAATTTTTTATATAGTAATATAATAGTTTATAATTTTGCTTAAATTTAAATCAGAAAACGAATGAAATAATATTTGTGCATATACGACTCACTTTCTATGTATAATTAAATACAGAAAGCTTGCTTTCTGCACGATTGAAGGAAAATTATGTAAAACAAAGTTAAGATTTCATCCGAAAATAATTTTATCCAAAACTCTAACACCCCAAGCAATGTTACTCAATATTATCTCAAATACCATCCAACAGCAGAGGATAGTTCCGTCCATCTAAGACAAATAAATTACAATATCTCTAGAGTTAATAACTGTTCGTCGACGTGGCAAGAAGAGCTTCGACTACCGGTGTTGGCGCAGGTTGAAAGGAGATGGCAACAGTCACAGAGCAGACAGACGGCAGCCCGGCTACGCAATGGATATATTTGATATGTCCGAGGTGTCATTATAAAAAGTGCCTGTCATGTAAGCAAATGGCCGTAGACGAACACTGGCTCCAAGGAGCAGACGGACTTGAAGCGAGGTTGGTTTCATACCACCTTGTTACCTTGGTTACTGTTATTCCTAGCATACGACGTTCAACACGTTTTATGTGATGAATTTCACAGAATTTTCAACAAGCTTCAATATTTCAAGACAATTTTGAAAGTAGAGAATTTGAGCGGATTTCATATTTTAAGATGAAGGAATTTTCTCGACTGGATGTAATTACTAAATGAAACAACCAGTAAATCTATGTGTTTTGGTACTTTGAACAGGAAGAGTGTATGTGATTTATTTATTCCCTGCCGATAGATTGCTTTAACAATTTTAACATGTATATTTTATAAGTTATAAATTATCACCCTGAAGAAGAATGATTAACAGTCAAAACGTCGGTGTGTAATTAATTTGTATTATACTGTCTGCATCTGCAATGAGTTGTTTTATTCATATTTTAATTTTAAGACAGTGATGCGAATGGGACACGGAACGCTTTTCGTTTCATTCATGTTCTATTATTGGTATTAATAAACAAGTATGAGTACATTTCCTATATTCAAAGTTAAATAGCTACAAAACGATAAGTACCTTCGATACACTACGTATTTACGATAAACCTGAAAAAAAGCGATTAGTTGAATATTCAGATCTGAGACTTAATAGGCTAGTGAGTCTACAGGGTGTTGACCGCGACCCCGGAACATAGGACTTTAACATGTAAAATCATACTTTCATAATTTCCTGCTTAACAAATTATATTAGACAAAAAAGTTTCAAATAAAGTTGAGAGATCATAAAATTCTACATCAGAATCAATAAACAGAATTACATTTACATGCCCTATAACGCCAGAAATTAAATATGAAAATATTAAAAATTGGCTCAAAAATCGGGTTAGCCTTGGAAATGAAACAATATTGTATTCAATTGGAAATGAAAATTGTATTTTTTATTAATTATTATTATAAATTGTATAATTGACTATTTTTTTTAGGAATTTTGTTTCATTTCCAAGGCTAACCCGATTTTTGAGACAATTTTTAATATTTTCATATTTAATTTCTGGCGTTATGGGGCATGTAAATGTAATTCTGTTTATTGATTCTGATGTAGAATTTTATGATCTCTCATCTTTATTTGAACCTTTTTTGTCTAATATAATTTGTTAAGCAGGAAATTACGAAAGTATGATTTTACATGTTAAAGTCCTATGTTCCGGGGTCGCGGTCAACACCCGGTATATATTTAAAAATAGTAGTCGATTTTTTTACATATTATATTAGTCTAGATAACAGGTATGTAACTGTTTTTTGAGGTCTTCCATGTTTGCAAACTGTTTTCCACCTAAAAATTCTTTTAGAATTGGAAACAAGTGAAAAACGCTTGGTGCCAGGTCAGTGGGTAAATTTTGGACATTCTCCTTATAGCCCTGACCGGGCACAAAACGATTTTCACTTGTTATCAAAACTAAACTGGTACTGGTAATACGTTACAATTGGGCTTCCAAATTATCTAGAGATGGCGTTGATCACAATTCCCAAAAGGTACATGTCAAATTCATTGTGTAATATAACTTATGATGGCGAATGTTTGCTTTAGTATTGGTAGTTTGCTTTTATTGGTAGTAAAACTGTTGCCATACACACTGCAAATTTTCCTGTTTTTATAGGTTTTGTTTTGGAGAAAATTCTATCTTAACCTATAATCTACAAACACAATGAACCTTTCATTTTTACATAAAATTTAAATAATACAGCTTAAAGTTACATTGGAATACTCTTAAAATAACTATTATTGTTATTAATTTTTAAAAATAACAATTAATTTCAAAATACAATGATATTTATGTACCTTATGGTTCGGTTAGTTTTCTACTACTAGTTAGCGTATTTTAATTTTGGAAGCCCAATACCTAAATGCCTTGACAGCTATGGCAATTACATTGAAAAATAGAGTAGTGTATTGTAACTTTGTAAATAAAGTTTTGTGTTAACATTTTTCGTTTTTATTTAGTTATGCCAAATCGTTCTTTACTTTCTGGACGATCCTTGTATATCACTCACCGAGATCTATAAAAGCAGAGTATCACACTCAACATGGGTAAATGGTGTAATGATGCTTATTTAACACTGTTTTGAAAACTACGCATTCCACAACAAAATTGTATTGAAAAAAAAAACATTCCATACGCCACGTTTGGAATAAATTCGACGAATCAGAACTGCATATTAGCGCGATATATTAAGTATCTTGGTTCGGTTGCTATGGTTTCGTCTCTTTGTTTTATTTTTATTTATGAGGTTTACAACAGTTTTGTTTTTTATTTTTTGTATAATTTCCAAAATTTTATTATAGAAAGTATAGTCTACAACAGGTAACGGAATGGCATATCCCATATTCGCAAACTTTTTGCTCGTGTGGAATATGTGCCATTTCATTACTTGTTGTAGAACATACTATATTCATATTATAAATAAATATATTAAATGAATATAGGTGTACAACTCGAAAGAAAGCACACAACTATGATGTGACTTCATCATTATAAATCTAAAATAGAGCGCAAAATTGAATTGATTGAAGGTATCTCTTATCTTCTATTTTCTATAGCCAATAGAAATACTGTTAGCTCGATTATATCATGCATGATCATAACGGTTTCTATATAATATTACGAAATCAATTGTAATTGCACTTACTCTTAAGAGAAAGATAATAAATTAAAAAGATTGCAATCGATGTCTAAAAACATCTAATACCTAGTACAATCTAATCTCTATAAGGAAGGAGGAGGAATCCTCGTATTGCAAAAAAGTTTCCCATCTATAGTAATGCAAACACTTTGCCGTATCTAAATACAGTGGCTTAAAGTAATTTTTCCATCACTTATAATTACAGTAAATTGCACATCTTCATTAGTATAATGAATTCTTTTTTCATTTGTAAAGTAACAAACACTTCTTGTGCTGTCACAACTGCGTTTCACTTCTCTCTCTGCTGTGTTATACTATTATTATGAATAAATAAAAGCAGATAAAGAACGAACGTAAAAAGTAAAAAACCGCCAACCATTTCCTTTCAACGTACCTGCTGTCTGCGTGGAACTTAATTCACGATGACTGAGCAGAATCCGGCGGTGAAACCGACGCATGCGCACCGAAATGTCGGCTGCTAATAATGGATATAGTCACTCGCTAAGAAAAAGTGAATATCATATCATTTATTAATTAACGTGAAGATGAATTAATTAGGCAGTTTGGTTCATAAATACAGGTACAGTTTGGATACTTCTGTGCGTTCTGAGTTCTATTTGTAACAAATTAATCGGCTTATTCTTTTACTACATAAATGTTTTTGCGTTCATTGCAATAACAACACATTCTTTAAACTCAAGTTTATTAATTTTCAATCATTAATTATAAATGAAAACTTATCAAGGCACATATTTGTTTCTACTGCATAGATTCTGTCACCAATCCCAACTGTTCAAAAATTTCCAAAATTTTACCTATAGTTTTTTTTTTTCGTACTTAAATACAGCTTGTAGAATTTTAATTTGGAATATAGGGATGCAGTGTTATTTTTTTTATATTACTGTTAATATTTACAGCAAAAGTGTAAAGATAAAAGTTGTTCAAAATTAAAAAGAAAGTGCAATAAGACCCATTCGGTTACATAAATGTTAGTATTTCACGATATATCATATTAAAAATAATTTTATATTAAAATTAATATTTGTAAGATAAATGAAAAATTAAACAAAAATGATTAATATTTGACATTTCTAAAAGCAGATTTAGATTTTGGTATTACAGAGTTGTATTATTTTCTATAGAAATTTCATAGAAGATTGTAATGATTTTTTGTTTAGTTTTCCACGGCCGTGTTACAATTTTCCCAATAAATATTGATTTTAATTTGACCAAAAACATCTGTTTTTACTTCCAAATAATAATTTATTATTAAAACTTAAAGATACCAATGCAACAAATTATTATTACATTGCAGGAATGGGAGATTTATTGATGAAATATTGCGTGCTTAAAATAACCTAGGTCGTTTTGAATGCACTCTTCCAATCGCCGAACGAAATTCGACATAACTCTAAAAACTAGTTCCTGGGATTTAGCTCTAATTTGTGCTTCAATGTTTTCTTTCAATGCATCAACTATTCTGGGCTTCCTAGCATAAACTTTACCCTTTATAAGTACCTCCAGAAAAAGAAATCTGGAACAGTAATATCTGGAGATCTTGATAGCCAGATCAAATTTTGACATTTGAAATTTGAACCAATTATTTTACAAACATTTCTCAAGCCTACTCTTTACAACAGTACACAATCTATAGGAATTGCTTTTCATAGTTATTTTTTTATTTGGACATAAAAATAATTAATGCTTTTTGACGTACCCTATATTCTTGTATTAAGAAGTATAGAAACCATTCAAAATATCGGAAAGTAGATTTTTGAAAATACATATATTTTGAGGTTCTTCAATCTGATTTAACATTATTCAATGGCATCTGTGTTTCTAGATCGATGGATGTGTGTTTGTATATTCAAAACCTTTATAACTATAAGTGTTATGACAATGCATTATAGCAAATACTACAAAAGTGGACATTTACTAAACACACCAAACAGTGTTTCCTTTTATTTACTATCT
This sequence comes from Poecilus cupreus, assembly GCA_963942605.1. Lineage (NCBI taxonomy): Eukaryota > Metazoa > Arthropoda > Insecta > Coleoptera > Carabidae > Poecilus > Poecilus cupreus. The sequence goes on along the minus strand of OZ012720.1, from coordinate 17,965,866 downwards.
GAACAAGAATTTCCATAAAGAAAATAATTTACACATTAATCATGTAGTCTAGAAAGTATTTGCTATTTGTTATATTCACTATGTTATAAGAATATTAGTACATAAATTTCTTTAGAAAATAAATCAATATTTGTTAATATTTTATGAACATCTTAATAGGCTTTAGCAATGATAAGTTACTTGATCAGGGCATGGTATTGTTGTAACAAGAAAAAAAGTACGTGTGACACTCGGGGACTGCCGCGGTAAAGCTATTGCATAGCATTTTTTATCAACTTATGCAATTATAATTATTATTTTATTTTATTTATACAGTAATTTTTTTCTTTGGTATTAATTCAAGTTACACTTTTTGAGTGTGGTGACCGATAAGAAAACAATTTTTTTTCTTTTATTGAATAAATGAGAAGTTAATATTGTTTAAAATATTTTTATTATCTTACAATATATGTAGGTTATTTAGGAATTTTTATCCTTGAAACTATAGGTTTATGGTAATTGAAATAAGAAACATAAGTTCGAGACTTGATATCCTCTAAATATCTGGAAAATACCGCGTCAATGGCATACGTCTAATTGCACGCACACAAACACCGTGCCGAAGTCTGCCGAACTGAAACGACGTTAGACGATGCACGGCTTTTAGCGCCGCACCGCTGTGCCGGTCGGAGTGGGGGATGTCAGGTTTTTTTCGTTACGGAATTTCTTGATTCGGTCGCCGCGCTCAAAGCCCGCGATAAAAGCTATGCAATAGCTTAAAAAAATCTATATAACAAAGGTATCTTGATATATTGATTCTATTTAAGAAATAATTACTAGTTTTAGTTAAACTTCAGCGTAAAAAAGCTTTCCATTATCTATGATTTTTATTTGAAATCATTTATTATTATATAGTAAAAATTTTAAAATTGTTAAAAAAAACACAAATTTGTATTATTATATATAACAAGTGTCGAGGCATAGCCAATAAACACATAAATATTATAAATACTACAACGAAATATTTATAACACATTAAAAGAATTTTTGTACTTATTTTGTACACCCTGCTTAAATATATCACATGTCATAAATGTATCGAAAGTTTTCATATACTACTTTAATAGGTTAAAATTAACAAAAATACGAGAGATACAGTTGAAAGTTAACAGCGTATGATGAACATTGAACGTACGTATGATTTTCTTGTTTATTTTGGAATTAGTCTTCCTCGCTATAATCTTAAATAATTCCGTAAAACCTCTCAATTCAATTAGCAAAAAACACCCCACAAAAAACACTTTCACCCCTGGTAACAAACAACAAGCTCCAGTCCTCGTCTCTTTACTACGTACTAACATACCTCATACTGCAACATACAAGCAAGTGACATTGTTATGACAAAAGATCAAGTGCGCGTATCGCGATTTAGTTCGTAAAACAAACAGTGCACGTCGCCTGCGACACCACGACGCGCTGGGAACCTTCGCAGGTGCCGCTAATTCTTAAACACAACACTGCGGCAGCACCGTCGCCGTCAAGCTGGAGAATTGCTCCCTAGCTGAAAATTCGTCCCCTTACAATTACACATTGACAATTCGTCCGAAACAGTTGGTTTCCGACGAAACATTCTCGATAGCTGATAGCCAGTCAATCGACCTCGAAAAATGATCCACAAACAAATATGTCCAAAGCCCTCTATTGGGCTTCCAATATTAAAATACGCTAACTAGCGGCAGAATTCTGAACTACGTCTCGCGGTACATTGTGTTTTTGACGTTTATTCTGAGTTTTTATTTATTTAATGAATTTCAACTTATTTGTTATTTTTTCTAAATTTATATCAACAGTAGTGACTATAGAAGAATTTCAATGGACGTATTACATTTATCTATGACGTATTATTTAAATAAGTACTACATTTAATTTGTAGATTAGAGGTTAAGATGGAGTTTTCTCTAAAAAAAACCTATTAAAAACAGAAAAATTTGCATTGTTTATGGCTGCAGTTCTTCTGCTGATAAAAGTCGAACAGTTCGATTTCATTCATTTTCAAAAAAAGGTGAAAGACTAGTTTGTGTGAAGAATAAATGGGGTGTTACAATGATGTGTGACAGTGTGCCAAATTAAAAGCATGGAAAAGAGCATTGAAAATTACGATGATATTGTTGATGTACTTCCACATAATATTATGTGGCCACTATTTATTATTTGCTGGCCTTCTACCATGCTTCTAGAAGATAAAGAGCAACGAGCGAACTTACATATACTATCTAAATCTAAGCAAATAAATGAATCCATACTATTATTTAAACTAAAAGTAAAATAAAACTACTGAAAACAACAACAAATAACTACAAAAATATTAATATTAAATACTACTAGAAAATATATACAATTACAAACTAATATCAACAAAGCAAAATGATAACCTATCTTAAACAAAATAATGCTACAGTTAATAACTACTTCCTACAATAAAAAAACTACGAAACAACTATTGTCTAATGTAAATATAACTATAGTCAATAATTAATAATAATAAAAAAATCTAAACAAATCTACCAAATACACTAATAAAACACAAATTACCACAACTAGAGCACGCATTCGCCATAGAAGACCATACAAAATGAATCTGACATGTACCGCTAGAGATTTGTGATCAGCGCCATCTCTTGATAGTTTGGAAGCCCAATATTAAAATGTCTCAGTAATATTGTCGTAATCGTGATAATTGGTATTTGTGACTAATGTAGATTATGTCTTATATCTCTTAATTGGTATTGAGCACACAACACCAAATTTTGGTCAAATCATCTAATGGGCTGGTTATGTTACCGCAGAGGAAAGATGCATATGTTAAAAATGTAAGTGATATATGAAAAATACAATTTTTATGTGCTTAACTAATTTTTATACAGTTCCCTTTCCCCACTACTAAATTTTTCTTCGCAGGATTTATTTTAAAATAATATATACCCTTTTGGTTTCCCTTATCCGCTGCATTAAAATTATCTTTCTTAACGATATGCCAGGGACACCATCGTTCTTCTCCCGAAATAGTGAGAAAAATGTGTTATTTCTCTCTAGAGAGGAAAATAGAGAAGTGTTACCAATATAAATGTTATTTACAAAAAATATATTGTAAAAATTATAAATAAATGCCTAATTTTATTGAAAATCTTTATTTTAATGATATACATACATACTTTAAATTGTGTTACAATTATGTCTTATACGAGTATTTTTATTTTTCTAGATTAAAAAACAATTTGACAACTTTAATTTGTACTCGTATTTAATATTGGTTCATTGGCAACATTCCTACACTGCTTTGCGTCTGATAACATAACTTTAAAGTGTCAGTTGTGTTTTCAAAGTGTGTTTTAGGTTCGAGCAAATCGTTTTTAGATACATGTCGCGAAAAAAATGCTGTGTCTAACACTAGAGGAAAGCCCTCTTCTTCCAATCTCGCTCGAATTGCTTTGAACTCAAATGAGAAAAAGAAGCGCTTTCCTCTCTAGTTTGAAAAATAACTATTTTCTATTCATGGACTATAACAACTTCTTAGCATAGATAAACTTAGGCCATCTTGAATTCAATAAATTTTGCTATTTTTATAATACGGTAAACTGCAAATAATATTACCCTCAACTTGTGAGAATTCTGTTAAATTACACAGTCCATATTAACAATATATCTACTGTACGACATATGAAATACGTTTATCAATCTAAAAAATTTAAGACAACGATACTGAAATTCATATACCGCATGGTTGATAAATCAAAATTATTTTTATTTTATGCGATCATTTAAATTATTTTCAAAGTTTATTTTATATTAAAATGGCCACATATCTGCAAAATAAGTTTTTCTATCGGGTGTTCTACTTTTGCGTAATGTTATGTAACTTTATATATTTAAATCCTATATATTTTTCAAAATTTTAAAGACTTTTATTTGTCTTTTTTTATTTGAAAAAACGGTCTCAACTGCTGAGTTTATATGCTGCCTCAGTTCCTCGTTTTCAGTAGTGTGACAACGGTACCCATCAAACTATACTGAAAACGGGCAGTGTTGATTAACTTGCGTTACCGATTGAATCGACATCAACGCTCCTTTCCATGGCCGTTGCCTTCTTTTATTTTAAAATAGTTATTATTCTTCGAGCATACAATATGCAAAAGGGGGGATTTAAATATTATTTTCTACTCTTATCTTTTATGTAACATACAATGTAAATAAAATTAAAATAAGGATTTATATTTAAGCATTTATTTTAAATTAAAGACTATTAGTAATTGTTGAAGTAGTTTTTATTGTTTTAATACTATTTTAAACAGAAATATAGAAAATTAAATTAATTACAAAATAAAATGCTGGAAAATTATAAAGTATAAAAAATTCCTTCATTACATATCTATTATACATAAGAAATTTCTAAATTACCTACACATTAAACGAAATTTTCTTTGAATTTTTCGTTGCAATTTCACACAACACAATAAAACACCATTTTCTTTTAAATTTAATCAACTTACGAGGTAAATAAAAACAACAACACAAGACAACTCGCATGTAAATCATATTAACCTCAAAACCAAGTGAAATGACAGATATAACAACACAACAAAACGTTACCCGCAATACACCACGACTTCCAGCTCCGCAATTCCTCCTTACCGCATATGTTCCGATCAAAACAAGCAATGAAAATATTTGTTAGTAAAAAATCACACACACACACACACACAGAGTATGTCATTTTATTATTTTAAAGTATAGCTGTGGAATTGTAATCTAATATATGACAATTTAGCCGACCAATACATGCATCTCATTCAAAAGAAATACTATAAACACAAACACTAAAAAATACTAAATACTAAAATATTTAAATCATAACAAAATTTCATAGGGAAATAGCTTTATGGTAACGATCATATCGTAAAGTCTTGTATCGATTTCTATCTATATGCTCACAATTTCATTATATAAATCACTTCTATATAATTTAATGCATTTATCCCTTACAACACTTAAATAGATATATTTTAATAGAGTAAGTAGCTGCGTGGTAACACATCGGAGTGTTGCTTAATGTACGATTTAATAATGAAGAATTGTACAATTGTAGATCCTAATAATAATAAGATTATGAGATCCTTAGATTGGATCCCACAGCTAAAAACTGCCGTTTAAAATTTACTCCTTGCCTCGGTGGTGTAGTAGCTATGCCTCTAGCCTAGCACGTCAGATGTCGTGGGTTCGAATCCCACTGAAGAGCATGGCCGTTTGTGTTGTTCACATAAATTCATAATCATCCTCACATCAGGCGGCATATAACCATAGTAGTTAGTCCGCTTCCCATCTTCGTAAAAAAAATATTCCTGAGGTTCCTCCACCACTAAATTTAGCGACCGTGAGTTGACGGCCGCTAAACAAACTTACCAAGATTTGTGTAATCCAAAATGTGTATATGGTGTAATGATATATTTATTTATTATTAATTAATACAGCAATATGGAGCATATAAAGATCGACATCGAATTATTGAATAACAGGCAATGAAACGTCAGCAGGAGCCGTAAACCTCTTGTTATTTATTTTATTTCTAGTCCACATTATGAAGAATATTAAGAATAAAATAAAAGGAGTTGAAATTGGTTAACACGAACTAACAGGAATAACGATCTCAGAGTGCGCATTTGCAGAAGATCTGGAAGTGCTGGCTAAGAACGAAAAAGACATGCAATACAACTTAGATATTTGGAACGAAGAACTAGCCAAACATAATATAAACATAAATGTAGAAAAAAATCAAACTAATGTGTGGAAAGCACGAATAAAACTAAAGAAGAAAAGAGGAAGATCAAAAAAGACGTGGGAGAACAATATAGAAGCAATACTTGCTACGAATAAAATTAGCTGTCAAGAAGCAAACAAAAAAGCATAAAACAGAAAAGAATGGAAAGAACTTATAAATAATATAAAATAGCAACGTAATAATAATCTCGACACCCGTAAAGATATTAAAGAGTTTTAAAAGCTTATAATAATAATTAATTAAAAACAGTTTTATTCTCATTTTCACCTCACCATTTCTGAAGCAGTGCTATTCCGCTATGTATTTTTACATGGCAAAAAGCGCTACTTAAAACTCTGAAATTTATTTGTAAAAAATATATTAAATATTAATTTAACAGAATAATCTAGCTTTAAATAAAGATAGTGTCAAAAATTGCTACAAAACTCGAAGTATTGCTCGCCAACAACAATATCACAGTATATCATAAAACTGATCATCGCTTACGAATAGTGGGGGATAAATCATCCGGACAAATTGTGAAGGAACAATTACTGTGAAGGATGAATTGTTGGGGGCCAACTTCATTTCCTCAGCTGTCATCATGCGTGCAAGAGGTTGCGAACGTTGCGAACGTAGCAGCTTTGTTCACACGAGGCGCGGACAACTTTTGTAATCTGATTTGTGAGCGTCCGGATTGTTTGAATATTTATATCGCATGCACGCCAACGCCAAGTTTGTTCAACTGCGAATTGCGAATTGCGCCCGTGATGATGTTTGCTGGTATGAGGTTGAAGATTTCTGTGTGAAAATTCCGGTTTACGCTGTTCTTTAGAGCAAATAAATGATAGTGTAACTAAACAATATCTAAATGTATCTTTCAGGTATTTTAGAATTCTTTCGAGAACTTCCTCTGCAACATCATTAGATTTTGCAACAGCAACTAATGAAACCTGATCATTATCAGGTGATTAGTTGACTTGAATGAATCTGAACCTTTACAATTTCCTGGTTTTGAAATAGTAAATAGTTAAGTATCTCCAATAAATAACGGTTGGAAAATGTATAATTATCAATTTCAGTAACGGCTTTCTTGTATGATATACAAACTTTAATTTGAAAGTATGTATAATATTTATATTTGCTACATGTTTGGGATAATAGAACATGAGTATCACCTATTTTTTTTCTCTCATAGCACCAATATAGGTATTATTAAACATTATTTAGTTTTCCTCTAAATTAGAAGCATATAAAAGAAAATTGTATATTATATTTTTTATTCAGCATCATTACAAACATCTACAGTTGATTCTATGTATATTCGGATATAAATAACATTTCCTGTTTTGAGTTTTCCAGTAAATTTCCATTACCGATTTTACAACTATGATTAAAATCTACTCAGTCTACTCATTTTCATGAAATTTAATTTAATTATGTCCATTTTAATCTGATAAACTTTTTTGAACTTCTGTACTGCTGCAACAAAATTTGATTAAAAGTTTGCGAACTTAGCAATTATTTATTCATATTAAATATTAATTTGGGTTAAATTAATTAACCGAAAATAATTAATGAAGCACCTAACTCGAATTAAAATATGTATATAAATGCCTCTATGTTTCATCCTGTTTTTGATTAATTAACGAGAACTAAACTCTAATTTGGAGTTCAAGAAGAGATTTGAATCTCGCTGTTCTAATATTCATATTTTTTGCCACTGCTATTATTAAAAACTTCAGCAAAACAAACTTTGCTTTCGTTGCATCAACAGAAGCTTTAAATTTTTAATTCTCATTTTACTAACAAAACTTCTGAAAACTAAAACAAGAAGTGCTTCCCTACAGTCTTTGTTCAAGAAGAAGTTTTTATAATCGTACTCAAAACCGCAGGTGTTTATGTATACATAAGAAAAGAAATACATTATTCTTGTGGGTACATTTTCGTATTCTAAACAGTTTTCTTATTTACCAACAATTAGACTTCCCAATAATTACGAATTGAAAACAGTATGAAAGAAAGAATAGAATAAACCTCGCAAATAACAAGTTAATTAAGATTGATTTGAAAACGTAAATAAAGAAAATAAAATGCGAACAAATGGTTTATATTTATAGATTAAACTATAATTATAATTGCAAAAGTGAGACAAAGGAATTAATATTATGTGACAACCAACAACTATGAGATGACGTAGTTTATCACGATTCAAAAGTACCAAAAAAAATTCACAATTCGTATATTATTCGAACGACATAATTTGGCAAGCAAAAGGAATTTGAAATTTAAATATTTTGTTAAAAATGTATTAAAATATGAACTAAATTTAAATTGCTTGATCATTTGTACGAGGTTTAAAAACTAGTGGATAGTTAAATTATTCTTTATAAAAACAGGGCCGTAATAACTAATATTATTTATAAAGCAATGTATAATTGTTAGCTTTCAATTCTTGCAAAAAAAATTAAAAATAAATATGCTCAAATTTCGACTTCACAAAGGACATCCTGTGAAGCTGAAGAGACCAACATGAACAATAAAAGAAATTGATAACAAAATATAAATAACTTACTGAAGCGTCAAGGAAAAATACAAATAAATAAATAGCATTTCTGAATATTTATACTTCTGTACCTATCAAATTGAAGCATTTTTAAGGGGGAATTTCATTATTAGATCATTTATTCATTTTAGGCTTCAGAGTTTTAGGACTTATAAACATATATTTACAAGTCGTGTGATGTAATACGTACTAATTTTTTTTTTCTAGTGTGTCATATTTTGACCCGTTAAGTATGGTTATTGGCCGTCAATTTATGTTTCCAGGATATTAATGGTTAAGAAACTACAAGAATGGATAAAGTCAAGGGTTAAGTTAAAAGTGATGATATTTTAGTATTTGAATTGAACTTGGTACAATACTGACGCTTTCTAAAGGGGGAAAATGTGTCATTCATTTGGTCATTTACCCATTTTGAACTAGGCACGCTGATTTAAGAAAATTACGTTTAGAAAATATTTAATGTAAATAGTTTTTGGGGTTCCCTAAATTTTCTCTATACCGCGTGTCTACTTTTTTTGACGTATAGAAAATACAATGTTAATATTTTAATTTTTACCGATTAATTTTAGAGCAAAAGTGTAAATAGGACAAATGTTCAGAATTAAAAACTGCACCAAAAAAATTAAATTTATTGATGTAATACATTTCTGTCATGAGATAGACGTAAAATAAAACGTAAAATTTTTAGCTATTTCCTGAATGACGTGGGAAAAAACATACAAACAATCGTATTGTTTGAGTTTGAAATATGATATTAGACACAGATTTAATGATAATGATTTGTTTAAATTTAGAAATAATTTAAACAAGTCAATTATTTAAATAACAATAACTGGGATTAAGTTCTGTACAAATTTTATTAATAACACAACATTTCGGCAGCAAAGTGCTGCCTTCTTCAGGTGAAATATAAATTATAAACAAATAAATATGTAGTCAAGGATACAAGTTGACAAAATAAAATCAGGGTAACATGGATCAAAGTAAACAAATTATAAACGGAAAATTAACGAAGAATAACAGTTAACCATGACTTATTGATCTCAAAGCCTGTATTTACATATACCATGAGTTCTGAAAGCTTTTCTCAATATTTAAGTCAATTATTATTAAAATGCCAAATGCCATCTGTCAAACTCAAACAATACAAATGTATTGTATGTTGACCACGGCACTTTATGGAAATAGCTAAAAATTATACATTTTATTTTACGTCTATTTCATGACAAAAATGTATCACATCAATTAATAAAGGTTTATTTGTATTATTGTAGCTATGATAATAAATATATAGCTGAAACATTTATTCTAGGTTTATTGTATTTGTATATCATGAAATGTTTGATTCTTAACTTTTTTTTATCAGAATGTAATTTTATTTTTATACGGTAACCCGTGACGATGTCATAATATCCCCACTACAAATATTAAATAATAATTTCTGCGAAATTAATAATATTAAAAAATATATTAAAAAATAAGTGTAATTTAATTTTTAATCAAAATTCAAATACAAATTTTTGAAAATTTCGTCACATACCCCTTTATTTCAGTTTGTAATAACACTAAATAAAATTATTTTAATTCTACTATATGTTACCAGTAAATAGTATTTTCTTTCATTAAAAATGCTTATTAAATAAAAATTCCAGATAATTCCAAATATAATATAATATATTATAAAGTTTACAAAAAAAAAATCCTTTTGAACGTAAGACTCTCCAGACACCTCGTATACTTTTGTAACCACGGTAGAGCTCACCCAAGCAAGGAAACATCCAGATTACCAGAGCGGTAGTTATGAGATGATCAGCATCAGTTTGTGCTGCGGAACAGAAGCGTATTCAGCGTCCCTCTTTTACTCCTCACCCCTGTCTACCCCTGAGCGGTGTCTGGTTAATATTCATCAGACGTCCGTATGCAAAACGCTCGCTGATTCGACAGTCCGGGTGCCCGGAGCCCCGGACTGCTCCCGTGCTCCCAGACCACAGCCGGAGTTAAACTAACCGCGACAAACGTCAACCTGATGGTCACTTTAGTGATGGGAATTTTAAAATAGAATATAGGAAATTCAATTGCTGCATGTTTTGTTTTATGGTTTGGACCGAAGAATAGTGGAGAATTTTGAGTGGGAAAAATGGAATTATTGCAAATGGAACAGTTTTCCTTTCTTGTATAAAAATCAAAATTTTTATTTAATATTATTTTGCACTATATTTCAAAAGTAGTATTTAAAATAATACAATCAACCATTTTTTTAATTCCGACAAATCCGTCGTTAGAATTTCTCATACTAGCTGATATTGATAATCACAATCACGCTTTGTCTTACTAAGAGGGGTAGCATGAACCAATAATTTCATTTAATTAACCGTGAATTTCCAATAAACATTTTTCTTCTAGCAATATACTTTTTAATTTATTTCTCAGACGTCCACACAATGGGCCCCTAAACCAATTTTTTTTTATGAAACTTTATTAGAAAATTCCATATATTACCCGAGATATGATTTTTTAAAGTTTGTGTGACGTCACTGGTACTGCTCTAGTGGCACTGAGACATCGATTTTTTATGATAGTAGATATTATATATTTTTTAATGTAAAAATAATATTTACATATTATAAGTTTTAATTTACAACAATTAAACTTAATGTAAATAAAGATATAATTTCTTTTGCAACATTAGAGTATTTTACTTGATATTCGAGTAAGAGTATAAGAACAGTGGCGCTGGTAGTAATGTAACCTAACCTCAGCAAACAATTTTATTCAATAGATTTTCAACACAGCACAAAAAAACAGTGAAATTATAAAACAATAGAAGCCCAACAAATATATTCTTAAATACCAACAAACAAAACAAATAAAATGACATTTCGTAGTTCTATTTTAGTCCACAATAGGCGTTGCGCGTAGCGTCAGACGCGCGATTTGCACTTTTCATATTTCTGGCCAATAGCATGAATGCGAGTACCTGTGACGTCAAAATATGTTCAATTCGTTATATCGCTTTACTGCAGACTATTTAAAAAAGAAAAAATACTTTACTATGGTTCAGCTTTCTTGTGGTGCGGTTCATGTCACTATCTTCTTTCTCACTTTGCAAATCAGCAATAGTGGGAGAAAGTGAGAAAGAAGATAGTGACGTGAACCGCACTACAAGAAAGCTCTACTGTACAAAATATTCCGTAAGTGTAAGGTTTTGATATAAATTTGTCATATTTCGTTTATGGTTTATGCGCCCATTGCCCACTATCATATTCGCTCTCATGTATCTGTTTCACTCTGTTTCTATATTTCATATGTACAGAAATAATATTTTACGGCGAATGATTAAATTATAACTCCAGTTATCTGTCGGAACGCAATTATTTGTAACTATTAGCTATTATTAGTGTTTTTACTGCTATAATAGTGAAATTTCAACTTTAACTGAAAAATAAGTAATATCGGTTCACCTATTTTACAAATCTACCTTCTAAGAGTTTGAAACATTTTTATCAAATGTATATATTATGGGCTGCACAACAAAAAATAATCCCTATTTTAAGTTGATATGTTCTATTTGTATATATCAATACCAGAAGCGGATGATATGCAATGTTGTAGCCGTTAAATTAGCGGAAAGTATTTTTAAAGAAAATGTTTATAAGATACATAGTATACGACTAAAACAACGAAAATTAATACTTAAAGTTTTGAATATTATCGAACGGAAAAACAAATCATACAAAATATTATGTATCTACACTTTTTAAATATAGGATGCAACAAAACACCTACCTTAATTTTGATGGTGAATTCAATTGAAAATATTAGAGTTTTATGCTACATCTTGTACTAAGACACGGAAGAAGATACTTATTTTGTCATCTAAATATTTCAGAACGTATAAATGTGTATACCCCAATGAAATGTAGTAATTCTGGAACGCGCATTTGTAGGCTTTTATGAAAGAGAAAAACGAATCTGAGACAAATATACATAGTGGGTTATCCGTCTTCGTCTTAAACTTAATTTTAGAGCGGTTGTTATGAGTTTGTTCAGCGATTGCTTGCGTTTGTTGAGCGGTTACTATGTGAAAACATGTTGCTCAGTTTTGTCCAAAAGTCATAAATAACATTTAATAATGTATTGTTCAATTATTTGAAAATTGCTGTAAATTCACATACATAATAGTTAGTTCACCCCTTTATTATTAATGTATTATTTAATATTTACCTTGAACATTTTATTTCAAAATTTCTCTACATTTTCTTATCAACTTTCTAAGCGGACTGTACGGCAAAGATAGTTTTCCTACGTCTTTCCTATCTCCATCGGCTCACATTTTAATGTTAATGAGCATTCCAGAATTATTATATTTCAATGATATATCATATCTTTTATGGTTGTGATGGGTGTGTAGCCAGTAAATATCCTTTAAGGAAATTAAATCGAATAATTCGTATAGGTGAGAAATTCATAAAATTATTTTTTATACTCATACATTAAAATGTATTGTATCTCCACCAGATAAGTGCTCGGGAAATTTCGACGAAAACATTTCTAATTTCTAAAGCACATAAAAATTTTTATTTACGAGTACAATAAGAAGAATAGTGTTTAAAAAATCTCTCTACATATAATTAATTTTAAAAATGGTGGAATATGAATGAAATATTACATTATTAAATTAAGTGCATTTGTTTATCAATGTTGGCAATAATTTCTGCCTGATATGACAGTAACCTACAAACGAAAAGTTTAGTTATCCAACAACAAAAAAAAAAGTAAACATGTTTATTATATCTAAATTTATAGTCGAATATGGTAAATATTAAAAATATATTAATTGTTTTCTGGCTTATTAACTAAATTACTGTATTTATTTCTATTTATAGTAGACTTAGACAATTAGCAATAGTAATTTCTAGAACAACTTCGTTTCTTTATAAAGACTGTTATAAGTTATATACTATAGGTACCATACAACGTATTATTGTACAAACCTCTTGCGAGAATTTGATTCCCAGATATGTTCTATGTCAGCGTATAAAAGCTTGCGCCAATTTTAATCCGCCATATTATTACTTATTGTTACCAATTACGCCGGGATAAACATATTTTAGTCCCGGAACTGAGGAAAAAAAAATCAACAATACCTATCCTAAACTTTTGTTCTCATATTTGTTGAAAATAACAAATCTTCAAATAAATAATTATTGTTTTGACCATGGAGCAAGTCTTGACATTTTATAACAAAAAAAAAAAAAAAATAAGGAAAAACCAGTGCCAACTCCAGTATAATATATTTTTAAATAGTTTTACTACGTAGGTAACAATTTTTAACTTTTAATTTATTCCTGGAAAATTATAATTATTTTCCAATTCTATGTATTAAATTAATATGGAAAACTAAATTTATTCATAAATTCACGTGGTTTTGATAAAACTATAGTAATATGTTTACATTAAATTTACAGTAATAATATAACAAGACAGTGAGAAAAAATTGAAAATAAAAATAAAAGAACTTTCAAAAACTTGTAGCCAGGCAATAGCTACGAAAGCCCGTAGGGCTTGAGTGACTATTGCCAAATGGCAACAAGTTTGAGAGACATACTGGAGGATTATTTTCTAATTTATCGAACTCTAGAGTTATATTTAATTAGATTATTTTTTTATTTCATCATCAGGCACGTCACATTTACATTTTTGCTCATTTTTTACTTGTGTTGATGATAATAACTATCTGACATCTGACATCTGTCAACAAAAACAAAAAACCACTGGGATTATTCCCGGGAATAATCACTAGAGCATTATTCTCAGTATAATAATGATAGAATTGGTTAAAACGCCGACACGTGTCATACAATGAAGTATTTCATTTGTTTTTAGAAACGTCGAAAAATAATGTAAATAACTTTCTTCTGTTTTTAAATGTATATAAATAATTAAACAATTTAAGTGATTTTACGTTGTTTCTACAATTGCTAAATAACATTCATTACCGATCAACAAAAATTGTGTTACATAGTGTTATTTATAACAGTTTTAAGTATAATCCCTTCATATTGCAGGGTTATCGAAAAATAGTATGTCATGTGAGAGAAGAAAATTTTTCCCTCGTCGTATTAACCCTCGTCTATAACTCACGCTTCAAATTTACTCATCAGGACTCTGTTGCGGAATCATTTCGATCTTAATAAATAAATATAAATCTAGGTGCCTCTACTAAATATTAGCAGTTTGTAATGAAAAGTTAGAAGTATCTAACATTAAATAAAACGTCTAACAATATTTGAATTATCTAATGAAAACATCTCATTATGGCTAGAGAATTGTATTTCATTAACATTAAAACCAAAAAGAATATTTCACTGAATCAGTTTTGAAAGTTTTCTGCAATCGTCTTTAGCTGCAATAATAGCATCTTGTCTCTCGTTAAAATCGTCTAGTGTGATTCCGGCTGTAGGGCTCGAAGTTGAACACTTAATTCCGGCAGAGCGACGCTCGGCGTCGGGCGGTGACTGCTGTGTCAACTGTCAGCGGCGCCGTCGCCGACGTCCCGGTGATTACTTATGTAAACATGATCTCGGGGGTGTAATTGGGCGCGCAATCAATGACGCGTTTGCTGGCGCGCTCCGCGTTTAGCATGGCAAATGAACGAACTCAATCCGAGAAGACCAAACTGTAGAGCAATGCATACAATGCAATGAGAAAGTGTGTTCGATGAAGATACAGATGAAAATATTAGAGAAAATTCATTTAATTACTATACAGCATAATAATGCATCAATTCTGGCTTCACTTTAAGAACTTGCAGCTTGTGGTGGTGAAATATATATTAGTAAAATTAGCTTTTACATTTGTATGAACCTTTTATTCTATTTATTATTATCCATTTATAAATTTATTTATAGGGTAAATAGCTCCGTGATAACACAACGGACTGAGATACAATGAGTTCAAATTTCATTACCGACAGTTGCCTTTTTAACTTTAACTCTGCGGTTCTTCTTCCACGAACATCTTTACGGGCCGTAACTTGACGGATGGTAACCGAACTAAATATATTATCAACCGAGATATGGGAAAGCAAAATCCTACATCTTAAATAGGTACCTAATAGGCGTGATGATATATACCGGGAGTAGAATTGAAATGTGGAATATAGGGATTTCAATGCTAGTTTTTTTTTTATTGCTGTAAATTTTTATATTTTCACTTTATAGCGAAAGTGTAAATAAAAAAGTTGTTCAGAATTTTAAAATGCTTACAATATGGTCCATTTGGTTACACAAATATTAGTATTTAACAATCTAACAATCAAATTAAAATCAATATTTATTATAATCCGTGAGCCAACTGTAAAAACAGCGACTTATTCAGTAAGTTTTATGGAATCTACCCATTTAGGTACATCGAAAAGTGCCATGCAGATTTGGGTGGAGTTCAAAATGGTGTCCATTAAAAAAGGAAAATAAATGAAGGAATTTTGACTCATGTGTCAAAAATTTTCTTTTTTATTTACAAAATACACAATTTTTAAATTCGTCTGCCAAGATCACAACCGAGTGGCAGACTGGTGTCTTTTGATTTGTATTTTCGTCTAGTATTTCGAGATTAAAAAGAAAATTTTGGTCACATTATTCAAAATTCCATCATTTACTTTCCTTTTTTAATGGAAGCCATTTTTAATAGCACCCAGATCTAAATGGCAGACGTGCGCTTTTCGATGTACCTAAACGGGTAGATTCCATAGAACATACTGAAACTTTTGGTCAAATGGGTCGCAGTTTTTAAAGCTGGCTCACAGTTTTTAAAGCTGGCTCACGGACTAATTACGAAAATTGTAACACGGCCATGGAAAATTGGACAAAAACGAAAAATATTTTCCATAACAATTTTGGGTTAATTATTTGTTTAACAAAGGAATGAAAAAAATTTACAAATATACTCTTACATTCGCTATTATATCATTATAACCTTCTACGAAATTTCTATAGAAAATAATACAACACTGTTATAGATAAATCAAATTCCGTTTTCTTAAATGTCGTATATTTTTCGATTTTGTTTAATTTTCCATAGCCATATTATAATTTCATTAAAAAAATAGCAATGAAAACCCATTATTCCACATTTCAATTCTACACGCTATATTATACTCGTATATAGTATACAGTGTGTCCCATTTAAGGTACGAATGCATTGGGATCTCGAGAACCGTAAGATATACAAAGTTGGTTAAATTAGACGAAAGTTGCCTGATTAGTAGGGTAGTCTAAACATGTATTTGTTTTCTTAATTGAATGTATAGATCACTAGATATTGGCTAAAATGTAAATTTAGCGATTTTCTTTTTTTGCTGATAACTTTGTTATATGACATAATACGAGATTCTTGTTTGCACTATCTTATGACATTTTTTAATGGTGAATTTACAGAAGTACCCGAATTTTTTTTATATCTAAACATTTACGAGTTACTGGTATCAACTCAAACTTTTCTTATGGAGGTCATAGCAAGCCATGACATTTTTGAATAGAGATTTTTTTTTACTTTACAATGATATAAAACAGTAATAATAAATTTTTGCAAAAAATTGCAAAATTAACAAAATTTTTTATTTATAATAAAATTGAAATAAAAAAAGGTGCGTTGGAAAAAATTTAGTAATTAATAATAAAATCTCGCCATCGAGTTAAATTTAGTTTCATTGTAAGGTGTGGTATACTAAGAATTCCACTAATTGGCCCAATCATAATTAAGGAAAATTTAAATTGCCCTAGATATTTAAATACGTAACAAAATGATATTGCAGAAATTTTAGATACATTGGCATTTCGTCAAATACAAAATATGTGGTTTCGGTAGGGCGGAGCTTCAGCTCACAATTCACAGGTCATAGTACAGTAATTAAATGTTCGATTTGCAGGACAATATATAGGGATTTAACACAATTAGATTTTTTTATGGAGTTACTGAGAAAATAAACTCTTTATTCTTGAACATTAGAATGAAAATGTACTATGAAATGCCACAGTAAGAATTCGAAATCAGATGAATCCAAGAATGTTAAGTAAGTTGTAGAAAAAACAGAATGAAAGGCGCAGAAGTGCTTGAATCTAAATAGCCAATTAATAGAATATTTATGGCAAAGTTTTTGTAAATTATTTTTGAATTGTCTGAAATTGCTATTTTCTTCCATAGCAGCCTATGATTCACTTTTTTCAATTCAATTTTATTATAAATAACAAATTTCGTTAATTTTTCTATTAATTATAAAAATATTTTATTATGATTTTATATCGTTGTAAATAAAAAAAATCTCTATTAAAAAATGTCATAGCTTACTATGACCTCCATATGAAAAACATAAGTTGATACCAGTGACTCGTAAATGTTTAGATATAAAAAAATTTGGGGTACTTATGCAAATTCACTATTAAAAAGTGTCATAAGAAAGTGCAAACCAAAATCTCGTATTATGTTATGCAACGAAGTTATCAGCAAAAAAAGAAAATCGCAAGATTTACATTTTAGCCAATATCTAGTGACCTATTCATCCAATTTGAAAAATAAATACATGTTCAAACTGCCCTACTAAAGAGGCAACTTTCGTCTAATTTAACCAACCTCGTATCTCTTACGGTTCTCGAGATCCCAATGCATTCGTACCTTAAATGGGACACACTGTATATCTACAGTATATTAACTTCATCCCTTCTACCATTTCTGGTGTCTTATAAATTAAGAGATTTAAAATCTGCGTATATTCTGCTGTCCTACGATGTAAAAATATTAATTTGAAAGATGTTAGCTATTTTTAAACATATTTCATTTGTGATATTTTGAAAATGGCAAAAAATAATAAAATTTTGTAAATACCTATGTATTCCTTGACGCATTTAAGAAAAGAGAACAGAATAAGTTATTAAAAGCAAAAAGCTGAGAAAAGCCAATAAGGGAAATATGTTATTTTACTTTGAAATTAGAGTACAAAGCATACAATAGCAAAAACTTATGATTTTCTCAAAATATAAGCAACTTTAGGCAACACGCCACGCAAGCAATGCCAAACTTTTCAATTTCCCCGCGGCATATGTTGGCTTCACAACAAACTGTAGAGCAGCATAGAGCTCGCTACATCTAGTTCTAATACGTCATTGTTAACAATCCACTAATATCGTTGAGGGATTAAATTGACGATTGCTAACCGTAGGTACGTAACGCGTCAATATATATGAGTTTTAGAGATCTGCGAAAGTAGAATGCCACATACAAATTGAATAATTGGCGAGATGATATATTCATTTAATTATAATTTAAAGATTATTCTTTTTGAAATTTGTAAGATGAATAAATGACCGAATAATATGTATAAATAACTTCCCATGCAGAAAACTTGAATTTTATACAAAACTCTATTAACTATTATATTAAAAAACTGACGACCGCTCAAAAGTATTTTTTGATATTTCAGTTCAAGTTTCTTGTGTGAGGTTTTTAATTTGAGACCAAACTCCACAAGATCGTCAAACAAATAACTAAGTTACTTTTTCCATATAATACAATTTTATTTTGAAACGATGCTATTATATATAAAAATTAATTTTATATATCTATATTAATTATTATTACTATTACATAAATAAATAATTCCATAATTTTAATTTTAGAAATCTGCTCGATAGTTTTAAATTTTCAGTATTAATTATATATACGCATACTTATCCTAATCGCTTTTTATGTGCATACATAGTTCATAAAAATAAATATGATCGAATACTACAATAATAAGAAAGTCGTCAGAAAACCTAAAAAAGACATCATCTTCACCATTAAAAAAATTAAACAAAGGCCAATCACTCGCTATTCTCATCGTTTGAGTTCTGTTCTCCTTCTAGTTGATTTGGTCGTCAGCGTCAGGCGTCAGCTCCTGTTGAACTGTGGTGGACTCACGGCACATCATCAACACATTGTGTTGTATAACAAGCCGATCCTCCTTCCAACAGTTCAAGTGATATTAAATTAAGTTCTCGCTTACAGATGACTGGCAGGACCGCTGATCATTCTGCTGCTGGATTCTTTAATTTGATTGATAGTGATGATGAGGTTCTAGAGCAGGTAATTGGGAAAAGATTTTGGAAATTAGACTGGTGGAGTACGTCAAAAAGGATAGATTCTTCCCTATACTGCTGCAATTTTCACTGAAAAAGAATATTAAATTTGTAATAGAAAAATCTTAACTTGCCGTCGATAGACCAAACCATAAATAGTCAATTCTCATTTTGTCATATCTCAAATGTAACGTGTCAAAAGGAATATATTCCTTAATCAATGATAATATGACAAAAAAGGAAAATACACTTATTTTACGTATTAACGTATTGTACACAAGATTTTCCAAATTTGATAACGCCAAATAGCAATAGTATATTGAACAAGAACTTATGTTACAATGACCCACCGGATCCCAGATCTCGGCTTCAATATACGAGCTCCGCCCCCGGGGCCCGCCCCTTGAGGCCTTGGCCCCGGCTACGCCACCTGTGCCCACCAGAGCCCCCGAGGCCGCGGCCAAGGAGCTCTGCCCCCGTGGTCCACCGGGTCCGAACGCGACCCCGACACAGGAGTTCCATCCTTCGAGCCGCAGCCTCGACCAAGGGACTATGCCCCCGAGGCCCACCGGGTTCCAGGCAGCGGCCCCGACACAGGGGCTCCGATTCAATAATTTTACGTGGGACTATCAATTTTACACATAATATATTCCCCAAAAACAGTTTTTGAGAAAAACAGTGTCACAAAATTAACTTTGTGTACGTGAAATAGGAAAAAATATTTTCACTGTCTATGTTTACAATAACAAGTAACGAGTTCTGCGACGAAAGGCAAAGATTATTTAAAAAATGCCGCCAATCAAATGTACTATTATTATAGCCAAATATTCGGTCGAATGATAGGTTGAAAATTGAGCAAATATTCGTTAATAGACTATAAGGCCTGAACTCAATTCCTTACGTCATTAATATTAAACCTTTCTAAATTTACTATCTTCTGTCGAACGTCATAAAACAATGTTAAATAAAATATAAATTCAAAGAGATAAATTTCTGTCTCTTTTATATTAAGTCTTATTTTTGGCTACTAAAGAGTCGTTACAATTTTATTTCGTCCTTGAAAATCAATCCTAGTATTAGTACTATTAAAGAGCAAGATATTTCATCACATGTTTTAAACAATTTAATTAATTAAACAAAATCTAATTAAAAATGTCATACGAAATAATTTACATTGTTAGTTAATACACGACCCTTAAAAATTCTATTCTCGTTGCAAATAAGTGGAGATGAGCGACAAAGATTTTATCGCTTGTTACTATTGGAGACGTGCGATGAAGTAAATTTCGTCAGAAAACATCATCTTTGCGTTGACAAATGGAAGCGCAAATGATATAATAATCATATTATTCTCATTATATGAGAGAGATAATTTGACATATTTCCTCACTAGTGAAATAATTTGATGTGTTTTTGTCATATTACCATTCGCATTTACTCTTCTTCACTCGTTTGTTACCATGGATAACCCTGTAAAACTTCTGATATTCTATTTAAAAATGAAGTGAATGCACTTATATCTACTGATATCTACGTTTATTGTTATTAAAATCATAGTGTGACATTTAACTGCTTCTTTTATTTTGAGCATATAATAATAATCATTAAAGTAGTATAATTAATTAGTAAATAATATCCTTTTTAAATATTTCTGGTGAAGAGCCTTTTGGAGGCTTGAGTGAAAGGCATAACCCATGGATTAATGAGACCTTTACCTCACTAATATAAATAATTATAACAGTATCAACCCTACGTCGAAGAAAACACAAAAAAATGTTTATTTTTGCATCTTACATTTCAAGAATTGTTAATTAGTATAATTAATTTTCACTATATTTTCAGTTTTCACAATTGACAACTTCATTTGAATTTTGACATAGCATAACTAATAATATCTGGTTCCTATGGCATATTACTTCTAACTGGATTTTTCAGTTATGCGTAAATTAACTCATTACTCAGTTAAATTGACTTAACGGTGAGTACTATTTTTTTCGTCTCAGTGTAAATATGTGCTTTTTACATCCTTGTACGTGGTATAATAAGTTTTCTATAGCAATAATGAAATAATCGATTGTAAGATTTTCAAGAAAATATGTTTTTTGTGGTCCCCTGATTCCATTTTGAACATTTTTTCAATGACGTGTGTGTGAGTGGATGGGAGGATGAGTGTTCGTGTGTTTTATAACTCATGAACGTGAATAAATGGAGTAGCGATTATAAGTTTCATGTTTCATGGCAATACGAAGTACTGCGTTGATTCTGGTCACAAGAGTAAAACCGAAATTGGACCAAAGCAATAAATTGAATTTATTTCAGATTTAGAATGAACAAATATAAATATCAATAATAATATTTAGAGTAACATTCTATATTACTTGCAATATTCTGTTTTCTATGTCTGGTTTGAGAAAAACTAAATTATATGTTTAAAAATAATTTGGAAAATAATATGAAATCAAATTAAAGGTATATGGGCAAAAAATTTTCACTAATATATTAAAAAATACTTTTAATCAAAGGTCCATTTTTTATATTATTATTAAGTTGTCGAGTTTGGAATCAAATTAAATCTTTCTGAAGTATTGTTATGAGAAGAAAGAAATTAGTAAAACATTTTTTTTCTCTTATGTGTCAATGTAAATGTTAAACAATCAAATTGTATAAAAAAAATGTCTAATTATTTTTATCTCTCTCTTATAATTCTTTTCTTTCACTGTGATCGTATGATATATGTCGCGATGTGATAACTGATAACTACACATTATTATAAAAATACGCCATATATCGAATTGTGAACAAAATAAATTGATTTCCATCAAACTCTTTACAGAATCCAAGCATCCAGCACAAATATATGGACACCATACAGCGTACATTGAACACAGACATAAGAATCTACTTCAACGGCCGCACCATGACTCGGCATAGCGCGCGGAGTCAGAGCTGACACTCCATCGCTCGTTAACTCAACGCAACATAACGCAAGACGCGAGGTAAACCTAAACGTAATGCAGTGAGAAAGAGAAGAGACTGACCCGTCTCTCGTCTCCACCTGGATAATAAGTCGATAATTATAGGAGACGGACGTGCTAGTGTGTTGGTCAGTTGTGTGACGATGTATGATTTGAATGATGACGTACGGAGAACTCCTAGTATAGGATTGTAAGGTGAGCTAATGAAGAAGAACGATAGTAGAGTGCTAAAGGTTTGTTTGAAATTGCTTAAAATCCACTATATCTAGGTGGAAGATTTGAGAATTATAGCAATAGCGGAATTCCATCCCAAAAATAGGTGAATAGCGTGATGATATTTATTTTACATTCGTGCACCATTTTATTGACGGTTTTGTCCTTTCTTTACGTAGAAAGGCATAGGTTAATGATTTATATTATATTGTATTCGTCCTATATTATATGTGTAAATTGGGTTAAGATATATTAATTTTATTTATTTCGGATCTCGAAGATTGTTAGTGCTGCAAATTAAATAAACGTTGCCATATTAAAGGCTATAATTATTCATTTTATTTCTTCTACTGGCCGAATGGATATTACCTACCTATATTTTTCTTAAACTTTTGATACTATTGATTTTTTTATTCTTCATTACCATCAAGCTGCTTCCTTTTTCTTCTACTCCAATATCTCTTTTATCTTATTTTTAATAATCTTCGTTAGCGATTATTATTCCCTGATAAATCAGAGGTTTATCGGGGTTCGAACTTCCTTCTGTTTCTTCTTGTCATGTATTAGATGTTTTTACTAGGCTTGTAACGAATATTCGTATTCGGCTTATTCGTTAACATTTTTGCTATTCGGCCTAATATTGAATAGTAAAGCATTATTCGGCCGAATACCGAATAGTTTAGAATGTTGAGAAAAGTGGAAATTTTGTGTATTTCATTGTAGTCAAAATTGACAAAATTTTAACAAAAAGTTTAGTCCCGGGCGGTCCACCGTTAATTTTTGTTAATTTAACATGTTTCAAATTTGCTAGCAAGTAACAAAATTTTTGTGTATTTCGTAACTAAATATGTTTGTGAATATAGTAATTATTAACATTTATTTTTATGTGCTTTGACTTAATATTTTAGTCATTATATACATAGAATCAGAACAATAAATCATTAAAATAAAAACAATTTCTGAATTGCAGTCACAATTATAAAATTTTTATTTCAACCATTCAACCTCTACCGGGTTCTACACCAAGTAGTCTTCTTCAAGAGGCTAAAGTCAAACATTAAAAATAAAAATTTGTCAATTATTAAAACATTTTAAAATAATAAATAATAAAAAAACGGACATCGTACTTAACACACATGAAAATCTTACTTAAACTGTTTAAGTTTATGTCCGTTTTTAATAATTTATTATTTTAAAATGTTTTTATTATTGACAAATTTTTATTTTGAATGTTCGACTTTCGCTTCCTGAAGAAAACCCATTTGGGGTAGAAACCGGTAGAGGTTGAAATAAAAATTTTATAATTATGACTGCAATCCACAAATTGTTTTTATTTTAATATAAATCCCAGTCAAGTAGCTTACATATTAACAATAAATCATACTATTATAACAAATTAAGTTGTCACAAAGCATATAACCTTTGTTTAACAATGTCAAATTGATAAGTTAGCTAAATTTACTTTTTATTATTGACGAGTCTATTTGTTAAATTTTATAAATCCAACAAATAAATAAAACAAAAATTTTTCTCGTTAAAAATTCAGAATTGAAGAGTGATTTCGCGGCCTTGGTATACAAATATTTTTATTACACCGAATACAGAATATTAATAAAATATTCGACCAAATATCGAATAGTTTGAAGAAACCACATTTTCGTAGCATTTGCACCCTCGAATACCGTATTCAAAATTTATTATTTGTCTTAGTAAAAGGAAAAATACACATTGTTACATACCTGCTTGTGTATTTATTATTTATTTAATATACGTAACATAACAAATAGGGCGGTGTTAACTACACTGTAAGCTAACAACGTATTAAAAGTTAATAAGAGTCAAAATATTTTAAATCAATAATTTTGAATTTTTAAAAGGTATATTTTGAATCCCAAAGCCACACCTTTGATGGATACATTACGGTTTGTTTACCTATAGTTATTGAAATCTCAAATGTAATTCTTGATCTATCTCTACCTCAAAATTGTTTTCAGTACATAATATTTTCAATTTAGCTCATTGATTAAGTTAATAACATATTGTTAATCACCTCTATCTGTGATCAACATACTGGTCTATTTAACCAAACATTAGCTAATTATTATAATAAAAAAAAATATCATATCTTTATTATCTATAATGAATAATATTCCAGGATAAAAAAATTTATTGAAATTGAAACATAATATTATTATTAACTGTTATTAATAAAATGAACAAATAATCATTGATGTCTATTTTCGTTATAAGAAAGAAATAATTTAACTTAACTTAATTTAACTCCCTCTACCTCCGCCACTGGATGCTCTATTTTGTGAGCGAGCTACCGAGGTGTCAGGTGGAAACTCAGCTAGTTTAATCGACCGAAATGAATTATGTAAATACGTATTTGTCTAATTAATTTTATCATTTTATTGCGTGCAAGAAAGGAAATAAAGTGTCGCGTATAATGAAAAAATTCATTTGTCTTTTTGTTACCGTCCGTGGAACTAGAGTTTTTTTTTTCTATAATTGTTTTGTTCTAATGTAGCTGCGTTAATGTTTCATGCCATAGATGGTGATTCTGATATTCCTGATCTACTTTGATATGAGATCTGATAACAATGACAATTGAAATTTGTTTTTTAATGTTGATGAATGTCTTTTGTTATTAGTTTTTTAATGGATAAAATGTAGTTTCCTTAATGAAGTGCGCTTTTAATATTAGTATATCTGCACGTAAGGGTTAATAAATATTTTTAAAAAATACAAAATTATTAGTACAATGATTTTGATGCTAAATGAAGAAGTCGAGCATTTAAACATTTACCATGGTAGTTTATCTAAACTTGATATAAGCTAAATTTTTCCTAGCTTTTGACATTTTTAAAAATATAAGGAATTATAACTTCGGTTAAATTTGATAAAATGAAGTTAGTTGTTGTGTTGTTGAGAACAATTCAAGCGTTGTAAAACTGAGTAAGACTTGATGGTATATTGAGTGATTGGTTTGTTGGTGTAAAATAGGGTTGTGGAATCTCTTCGTGGTTTTTAATTTGTGTTACGAAATGCATTGAATAAAACGATGGTATACGTATTAGTGTTGGTGGACGTCTAGTGCCTACCGTTAGCATATACGGATGATATTGTTTTGGGTGAAACTGAGGAGCAATTGAGAAAAATGAAAGTGACCATCAAACAGAGAAGATTTAATTCTGTTATTAAATGTCGATAAATATAAAGTGTTGGTGTAGGAGAACAATTATTTGGTGACTGATTATAATGTTTCCGAGAAACGTGTGAAATTTGAACAAGCGAATGAATTTGTATATTTGAGTAGCATGTTTCCGAGGGATGGACGTATCTAGTGATGATCGGTAGAATATTAGTAATGGTGTGTTAGTGCCTACATTGATGTACGGTTCTGAATGTTGGGTGTGGATGCAAAATCTTGAACTATTATGAAAATGAGATATTTGAGAGAAAAGTGGGGGTAACTTAATTGAGGTGGCCATCTTGAGCGATTGTACAATAAAAGGTTGGTGAAACTAATATATGTGGATGAGATTGAAGGTGAACATTGCGTGGGCTTCCGGGAAATAAGTGGTTAGGTATGAATGTTGGTTTTTCATTAACGAATAGTTCTGACTGTAAAGAATAGACGAGCATGTATGAATTTCATTATGAATGTGGACGAGGCGAAAGTGGTGTGCAAGGGAATGTTTGCAGTAGAATGATTGTTGGTTGATTATGTTTCAAGTTTCGTGTTGCCCCACTAAATGAGATATAGCATGACATTATGTATGTAAATTAGACAAGAGTTACCCTACTAGTAGGTAGCCTTTACCTTATTTTTAATATCGGAATGATAGTAGAAATGAAAACAATGTTCTAAGTGTAATTCATTGTATATACATATGACTCCGCGGTAACGCAAAGGCCCGTAGATCATGAGATCATCAATTCAACTCGTACAGTTGGCAGAGCCGGAGCTACGATATTTCATATTACCACAGGTGATGATTTTTTTTATCTACTATCGTTTTTAAAAGTGGCCCTTTGAACGGTTGTTTAGTAAGTTAAATGTGTCACTTTCTGATACTAGTGTTAAAAGTAACATAGCAACGTCTTAAAAGTGATTTTCTTGTTACTTTTAACATGTTGCTAACGATTTGTATCAATAAATCTACAAATATAACCTTATCTGTCAAAATATCTTTCTACATTTTTTTGTATTAACCTAGGAAGATTGTAGATAAAATCTTGCATGATATACGTGTTAAAAGTGATTTATTTTGTTCGTGGGATTCACAAACTTCCCCACTTACTTATAAAATGTCACTTTTAACACATATCATAAATAATTATTTAAATTTGATTCTATCATAAGTGGTATTTTCAAAAATTTAACCACGATCGGGGTTGTGGTTTTGCTGTGGTACGTGTGGTCAAGTTATGGTTACTAAAAGACTTGTTCTGATTCGGTACACTGGGGTTAATTTTTTGCATGGAATTTCAGTGATGCTTTCTTTTGATTTATATATGAATAAGGAATAAAAAACAACAAAAAAACAATTTGGTTGTTAAGCTATACAGGGTGTCCCAGATTTAAACGGCCTAACTTAAAATTAAGGTTAAACACCTAAAAATAGGGTGACAAGTTCATTTAAGCAAATGTCCGGAAATGCTTTATTCCAGAGATATTCATGTTTTTCCTATTGAGTAGCGCTACTTTAAAAAATCAACTTCCTAACAAAATATCCAATATTACCTTATTAAGGTGAAATATAATAATTAAATTAAATTAATAATAAATCTAATTTTAATACAAAATTTTGTTTGCTTGCACTAATGTCAAGGAAAAAATGAGGTACTATCAATGAATTTAAAGAATTTTTTTTTAAGGTGCCATTAAAGAAAAAGTCTATGAAGAACAGATACATAATTTAGACTCACTACGTAGAATAATTATTCAAGTTTGCAAAGCCATATCTCCCGAGCAATGTCACGCAGCAACCAATGCAGTGGCAGATCATTGTCGTGCCTGTTTACGTGCTGCAGGTGAACATTTTAAACAAATATTATATTAAGAAAAAATAGATTATGAAGTTATGTTAATACTTTATTATTTTAAACAATAAATTTCTTTAAATTCATTGATAGTTTCTCATTTTTTCCCAGACATCATTGCAAGCAAACTAAATTTTCTTTTGAAATTAGGTAATAAACAATTTATTATTAATTTAATTTAATTATTATGTCTCACCTCAATAAGATAATATTGGATATTTCATTATAAAGTTGATTTTTTAAAGTAGCGCTACTCAATAAGAAAAACATGAATATCTCTGGAATAAAGCATTTACGGACATTTGCTCAAATGAACTTGTCACCCTATTTTTAGGTGTTTAACCTTAATTTTAAGTTAGGCCGTTTAAATCTGGGACACCCTGTATAAGTACATATCTTGTAAGTATCAATTAATTATATTTTTCTATAAATACAATTTTATATATTATAAATAATCAAAAATTGTCCAAAACATCCACAAAAATTTATTCTACAATGTAACTATGATCCTTAAATTATTTTCTGTTTCTATTACGGAATGCTTAATCAGAATCATTGTCGCTGTGGAATATAATAAAAGTTACATGTTTGCTAAGTAACCTGTACTTTTCGTCCTTGTACCACAAGTAACTATTTTATTTAATAATGAAAAAGGAAATAATCAAACCGTTTAAAAAGGGAATGAGTTTATTTTTATTTGTTAAATTACCATGTAATTTTAGACAAAAGTATTGTAGATAATTTACAGTGAATTAAATTGTTATTAAGTTTAAAGCCGTCCAAGTAATTCACAATGTGGTGTGCGCTTTTATTATCTTTAAAAATTAATGATAAACATTTGTCTATTTGGCAAACCTCCTTTAAAGCGCTATACATTTGTTAATATACAAGATAGTGAAACAATTTAATGATACGTAATGTATATTACAGTAGAATAATCACGTATCTTCTCCAGTACTTTCAATACTTCTCCGTTCTCCGTCACTGGAAACAAAAGACACTTATATCTCCGGAAATCTATTACTATTAACCATCTGCAAGTAGTCGACTCAAGATCCCTCTTGTGCAGTCACTCGTGTAGTTCTGGTAAACAAGAGGGAGCTAGCAATCACCATCTACCAGTCACTAACTTCTTCGTTAAATCGTCGTTAGTAACACCTGTGCTAGTCCAAGTGGCAGTCCCAATCCGCAGTCCCACTTCTCAGCCCCAACCTTCGACAGACCGTGGAATATCCTCAACGAACACACACGTATGATAATCCGTTAAAGAGTCGAAAAATAAATATAATTTGTTCCGTACGATTGTCACGTTTCCGCCCAAGGCGGTACTTTAATTTATGTCCGTTTCCTGAAAGGTGGGGGAAGAGTTGTAGGCTGTTGTAGATGGCGGAAGAAGTATGATGAATTGAGGGAGGGTTTAGGTTGTTTGATCTTCGCTGCCCGTTGATGCTCACGCTTCGATAGGTTACTTATTAATTTTGTTTGTTTGATCAACTAGCTACGCTTGTAGTAATATGGTGATAATATTGATTTGATATAAACGAGACAAATAAAAATAATTATATTATTATTTCTGTACATACACAAAATAGTTATAAGTCCACAAAATGTTCTATTACAGGTCGAGTGGGCAAATTCAAGTACGTGCCTTCGAATCTTATGTTACTTATTTACACACCAAATGCGGGAAAGACATTTTTCACACATAAGCGCGTATTTGAAGCACGAGCGAGCATCCAACCAAGGACTTCATTTGCGAATGCGTGGATGATTTATCCCGCAAGAAGTTTGTACAATGAAATGGTACATATTTCATTCGAGTTCAGGTCATGTCGCAAATCATATAATTATGAAATGGACATTCCATGCGAGTTGTACATACGTAAATGCATATAAATACTCATTTTTCATTTTCCGCACTGGTGCTTTTGACTAAATATTTCAAAACTATTATTTACAGTTTTCAACAGTAGTTCGGTAAAAGAGGCCTCTAAAAAATTGTCGTCTTCAAGCAAAATGGCCCCTCCACATTTCTTCGTCTCTGTATAATTCATCCCCAAATATTCGTGACATCATTCCCTTTCAATTCCAAGATGGTTGCCCCCCATTTCTCTCTCCCTCTGATATTCTTAGTTTATCTGAAATTTTTTAGTCTCCGAGCAAAATCATTCCCGTATAATTCGTATCTGAGAATTTGCCAATAGTGTCCAGCGACCAATGACCAGTCTCAGTCTCTGAACGATGTCGTCTCCACACATTTTAATAGTTCCAAAATATACTTCATTTAGAATTTGTAAATATAACTCGTCTCATAATTTAACTGAACCGTATTATTCCTTTATAACAATTAGTCCATTTTTGAGGAACCAACTATATTAATAATAGTATTTATTAAACCCATCACTGTACAGGTAATAGGACTCACACCAGCACACGGGTGTTGTTTATTAGACCGAAATATTAAATATTGAGTATATACAACGACGGTTTGATTTAAAGACATTTGGGTACTGTGTTATTAAATGTAGTTTCATTTCAAATTGTGCCGAAAATACGGAATTTATTCAAACGTTATTAAAACTAAGGTTATAGAAAATATTGAATTATTTACATAGTATATTTGGAGAATAAAAATAATATAATATTAAAACAAATTAATGAATTTGTTCAAGAACATAAACGCACTAACGAACTAAAAAAATGGAAACGCTTATGCCCGGTTGCACCAACGTTAGTTAAATTTTAAACTTGGTTTAAACAAATAAAAGCGTATCTAATTTTTGACATTAATGTCAATTACTCCATATGGCATATAACTTCGATTTGCATTTATTTATTTAAACCAAGTTTAAAATTTAACTAGCGTTGGTGCAACCGGGCATTATTCTTTCAAAAAATTTAATTTTCACTTATGACACGTTAAAAAATGGCAATTTTCTTTTGTTTTTTTTTTTTCAAAGGGCACAGGTTAGCAGACTTCATTGAAAATGTCAAAATATAATTTTTCATTAACGTATTGTAATTCGTAAATGGAGACAGTAAGAGAAAAAAGTTTTAAACAATTATTGTAGATAATATTTGAAACATTATTCTAATTGTCATTGAACTATAATTTACTGAGATATTTCAAAACAATTTGATAGAGCTTCAAGTAAACTACCACTTCCGGTTATTGGATTATCACTAAAAACAAATTTGATCTTCCTAAAGGTATACAATTGATATACATAAAATATAAAAGTTTTTAGTTTGATAGTTTTTGAGATACCGTAACTCTAGACAGATTCACAAACTGACAGAATGGCAGACAAACAGACAGACACACACAGACATCATTGCCAAACTATTAAAATCGTATTCTAGAGACCCTTAAACGTGCTCATCCACTAAAAACTCACTATCAAATTTTTTGCATATTTCCTATATCTCCCTTACGGAATGTGGTGGACGGTAAAAAAGCTTTTCACAATATAATACCAATTAAAAAAATACGGCACTGAAAAGCCAAAACTTATAGAAAAACTTTTCTATAACACTGTTTTGGAAACTACGCATTCCACAACTAAAAATTGTATTGGAATAACTATCATTCCATACGTCGGAATAATTTCGACGAATCAAAGCCGCACATTAGCAATATATATAAAGTACCTTGGTTCGGTTACTATGGTTACGTCTATTTGCTTTAACTTTATTTATTTGAGTTTGACGTTTTCAACAGTTTTGCATTTGTATTTTTTGTATAATTTCCAAAATCCTTTTTTAGGAAATATATACTAAGTTTACATGCAGTTTTGAAAATGATTTCAGTTTTCAGTCGAAATTATAGGAAACTGTTTACATGCAGTTTCCAAAACAGGTGTAAAAATAGATTTGAAAACAGTTTCGGCGCATGCGTATTTGATTGATGTAAGTGACAGATCGGAATGTAAAACATAACCTCTCAGTATCGCTTATGTATAAAATATGTACCTAAAATAATCTTTTAATAATGTAATATTTATTAGAATGTGTTTTCGGAAGCTGCTCTGATAATGGTATTCTAATTATTGTCTGTGTAATATTGATGTTCCAAAGTACACATGCGTAATCTCGAAACTGTATTTTACGTGTTTACATGAGTTGTTTTCAAACCAGTTTTGAAGTCAAACCCATGAATTTTAGTTTTGGTTTGAGTTATCTCAAAACGGTTTTGACACTGTATACATGGAGTTTTCAAAACTTAAAAAGATTTGAAAACGGTTTCAAAACTGCATGTAAACGCAGTAATAGTTTGCAACACGTTACGGAATGGCATATCCCACATTCGCAAACCGGCTCGGACAACAAACTTTTTGCTCGTGTGGAATATGTGCCATTCCATCACTATGTTGTGCTTGTGGGCCACGCAGTATGTAAATCCGGCCCTGACGACACCCATCTCGGAATATGGGCTTCTCTCAGACTCCACTTTGAACTCCACTCCATTTAGAAATTTTCTTTCGGTTCGTCCTCCTACCTGATTTGCTGTCTGCCTTTTCTTCTGACCATGTTTCTTAGTAGACATTCTGCTATTTTTCTAGTCCGTCTTCTACCGTTCTTCATCGTTACATGTCTTGCGCAATTCCATTTCAATTATGTTGTTCCTGATATTACATCTTTCATTCCAGTTCTTCTATTTCCATTAGATAAAAAAATAATCTACTTAAAAATTACTCGAGAGTTAAATAAATTAGAAAATAATTCTCAAACTTGTTGCCATTTGGCAATAGCCACTCAAACCCTACGGGCTTTCGTGACTATTGCCCGGCAACAGTTTTTGAAAGATCTGTCAATTTATATTCAATTTATTCCCACTCTCTTGTTATATTATTACTGATTATTTTTTGACGTTTCTTTAAACCAATGAAATGCTTTATTGTATGTCACGTGTCTGCGTTTTAACCAATCCTGTCATTATTATACTGAGAATAATGCTCTTGTGATTATTCCCGGCAATATTCTCTGTAGCTTTTTTGTTTTTGTTGACAGATGTCAGATGTCACATAGTTATCATCAACACAAGTAAAAATGAGCAAAAAATATAGATTTAGTGGCGTGCCTGATGATGAAATCAAAAAATTATCTAATTAAATATAACTCGAGAGTTCGAAAAATTAGGAAATAATTCTCTAGTATCTTTCTCAAACTTGTTGCCATTTAGCAATAGCCACTCAAGCCCTACGGGCTTTTGTGGCTATTGCCTGGCAACAGTTTTCGAAAGATCTGTCAATTTATTTTCAATTTATTCTCAATCTCTTGTTATATTATTACTGAAAATTTGTTTCAACAACTATAACTATTTCCAACCTTGTGCAATCCGCCAATTTGTATTCTTTTCTTGCTTATCACAGAAAAGCACAGTTTGGCGCTATGTGTATAGTTTCTTCTTCATTAATAACCTTCTTTATGATCCGGATTTGTTTTTTGTTTCTGTTGTTCATAATTTTGGTTTTCACATGTATGTATAAAATATGCTGCAGACATTCTGCTGAGTTGGATATCATTGTGTTTGCGTCCACTGCTCAGTTTATTTTCCTCATTAAATATTCTAGCAAGAACCAATTATCAGAAATTAATTTCCCGTATAAACTGTACAGGTTCTATATATTGTGTGTAATTGGGTTTGATTTGTAGGTATACAGCATTTAAAT
The DNA here is from genome assembly GCA_963942605.1 of Poecilus cupreus. Lineage (NCBI taxonomy): Eukaryota > Metazoa > Arthropoda > Insecta > Coleoptera > Carabidae > Poecilus > Poecilus cupreus. Next base: position 17,932,486 of record OZ012720.1, on the reverse strand, counting down.
GTGACAGTTATTAATTACAGCTCCCGCTAGAATAATAATATAGGTAAATACATATAAATCGGAAAAATAAATACCACATTGGAATTCATGTTAAACATTTCAATGTATTCGTCTTCTAAAACCTTATACATAATTTCAATTTCGTCTCATTCTCATTCCACTTGCGAGCCGCTACGTCCATACCTACATCATTTGATTCCCGAACTCGCCGGGACACTCGTGTCGTCCATGCGCTGTCCCCTCGTCCTCATAGACCGACCTCCCTTCAACCCCACGCACACCCTTGTAGTATAGTGTAGGTAATCACTCGGAAGGCAGCGTTTCCTCGTTCACGGCACCCGTCACTAATCTTTTCACACCGCCGCCACTGCCACCGCTGCCCCAGTCCCCCAACGCTCTCCCGGAACACGTCAAGTAGCGGCTCTCACGACCACGACCCTCCCGCGTCCAGTGGCGACTCGTTAATCATACCTAACCGCCTTGTTACGGTTTGGTTAGTGAGAAGTTAATAAATAAAATAGTTAATTTTTTTTACCGTAATAATTTCTAATTACAACTGTATTCTCATCGAATCATTTCGAGAAAAATTTCACATGGCGCTATTACGCAACGTATTATTAACATATAACGAAATATTCGAAATGGTGAGGTTAAAATACGGGCCTTGGTATATTTATTTATTTTAAAACTATATTTATATTACACCTAAACTTTGCAGGTAGCATTCCTGCAGAATAATTAATATTTTTTACGATAAGCCTTAATACATACAGATAACCAAGTAATGTGCTTTACAAGTATTAATAATAAACCCTTAATCAAATATTAATTAATGTAAAATTAATTGATTTTGTTTAAAGATTTATTATTATTTTTATTATTATTATTATTATTATTTATTATTTTAGAAGATAATATTTGTATTTTATTTTTAAAAAATGGACTGTATTGTTTACTTCTTTTTAATAAAATGCTTTGATCTTCTTTTATTTTCTTTATTACTTGTATCACAAAAATTTTTAAGGTAACAAAATGAACGTAAAATTACTTCTCTCTTGACAATGTTGTCAACCTACTTTTATATAATTTTACTAACAGAGCAAACATATTAGAAACAAAAGTAACTATAAAAATATTATCAAAACTTTACCAAATAATAATATATTACACGTAAGGTGGGAATAATTATTTACTTTACAAGTGGGCAAAGTAAGGAATTACCCACGAGAGAAATTTTAGCACAAGAAGCCGAAGGCTGAGTGAGATAATTTTATCGAGTGGTCAATTCCACTTTGCTTACGTATGAAGTATAACGTTTCATCCAAAATGTCATAATAATAATAAAATAATAAATAAATATTATTTGACAGTAACATATGCTTTAGTTTTTTTAAATTAAAATATCAATCGAAGTAGTTACCAAGGTGTTACGTGTTATTATTGTTATAAATAGAAAATTACTCACTAGTGACTTTTCTCAAAATTATACCCAATAGTGGGTATACAAAAATACAAATACAAAAAACTGTTTGTTTATCAACATAGACAAATTCTAGCAACAATTGCTAGGCTTCGTACTGTTGTAACAAAATTTTGAAATGATTTTACATTTAGCAGGAAACCTTAAAACCAATTATTCAGCTACAGTTTAAGCTTAAAAAGAAAATAAAAGTATGAAAAATGATAAAATTAGGGTCTTTGGCTTTTTATGTTTATTACTAAAAAGTCATTTTGATTTTACTACTTTACCACAGAGTTATAAATCCCACAAAGACATACATATACCTATACATGTTTCCTGTATAGAGAATGTTTTGTCACAAAAAGTATGTGGATTTTAGAATTTTTATTATCTTACATGTATAACAATTTGCATTAATATACACGTCACTTCAGAAAAATTATTAAATAAATCTGCTGTCTTAAATGAACAGGCAGCGCTCGTATAGGACATTTATATTGACAATAACCAACTGAAATATGAGTATAACTGACTTATTCAATAAATTAAATTTTATACACAAATGTGTATGTTTCATTGAACGATTATTCCTGGGAAATATTCCTTTCCTCTGACGACTGGTGCCAGATCGTTCTTAAAAAAACTTTGTCATGCATGTATTTTCTACCAATAACTTTTCTAACAATTTGATGATAGTTCAGAGTAAAAATATTTTCTATCGTGGTCTACAATTTCTATTATTCAAACTGAATTAAATTTAATATATTCGCAAACTAAAAGATATTTTTGAAAAAACACCTCCTAATAAGTTAAAAGTAAAAGAAATTGCTAAACAAATGTTACCGCCATCATAAATTCATGAATTAAATGTATACTTGCACGTATAAAATTCGAGGCGACGCCTATGGAGAAGCCGGACAATACGTTTCCTGCACTGCCCCGTGTCAAATTCAATCACGCTCAATATAATCTCAGATTGACACTACTCTTCGAAAACATCTTACGCTCCCTGTCGCTGGAAATCACTTTTGATAAAGTTCCCTAAGTTGACGACTTGATCTGTTCCACTTAGGATTCATTTGTGGTGGACGTTAAGTCTTCTGGACTCTGCTTTGTTTTAGACGACACCGCAATATTTATATCTCTTGAAATAGAAATATATCAATGTACTGTATTGTAACCCTAATTAAGCTTAATTTTTTAAGTAATATTAATTGGTTGTTTGATAATAAAAGTTTTAGTAATGTGGGTTCCATATTTTCCTCTCTACCATGCAATCTTCATCTATTGTATTCCTGCGACAGCTACAGGCTTGAGAGATCGTGTCCGGAATCCATTTTACTTTCTAGACATCTTTTCAGGAGGCGGGCGTCGGCGTCGGGTCAGCTTGAGACTCGAGACGAGACGCTCTCGACAGACGCTCAGCCGTCGAGTAGCCTGGACAATACGACTCCCTGGGCTGCTGTGAATATGAGATAAAATATGTTGTGAAGCATTGATCGAGATGTTGGTTATTTTCATATTTCATAGAACATACATTTTTCATTTTAATTCTACTCTTGTACATTAAGGTCGCCGTTTAATACAGTGCAATCGTAATTCCATTCGTTTGATTGAAGAAATTGTTATAAACAAATGCACTTTTATTGATTTTGGGAAATGCATATCTATGGTTTGCACTTATATTCAATTTTTTTCAACAATAACATTGTTTATAAACAATAAATAATGCAGAAAAAAAAATGGGTTCAAAAATATGCAAACTGTGAAGAAAAATATTTTATAAAAAATAATGAAAAAAAAAATTTAATACAATAAGTAATTGTTGTAAACGAACGGAATTAGAATATTGCCGATTTATAGTGTAAATTTAGTGCGCTCACCACCACTTCTCTTCAGAACATTTTTAAATATTGCTCTCTGAAGAGAGTTTAGCGTCTCTCCTAGCGATTGTAGCGACGGGTAGCAGTTTAGTTTGTCAAGCCCAATTCGACGGCGCCCTTATAATACTGTAAAAACCGTACGCTATGGAAATAAGTGCACTTCATTACTCGACCATAATTTGTGCGAAACAAAGTATCACTGTTATGAATAATGAATGAATTATAATTATGTATCCATTACTTCTAAAATATCGATTTCGAGTACATAGCAAGGATAAAATTTTAATTCACTGAAAACAAAACACCAATAAATAAATAGTTATTATAAATGAAGTAGAGAATAGTTATTTGTCGAACGAGAGAGGAAAGCGCTTCTTTTTCCCATTCGAGCTCTATGTTTCGCAGCGCTCATGAGGCAATTCGAGCGAGAGTGGAAAAGAGGCTTTCCTCTCGTGTTAGACACATTTTTTTCACGACATGTTTCTAAAAATGATGTGCTTGGATCTAAAACACACTTTGAAAACACAACGGACACCTTAAAAGTTAGATTATCAGACGCAAATCAGCAGTGTTGCCATTGAACTAATCTTAAATACAAATTAAAGTGTCAAATTGTGATTTAATCTAGAAATATAAATATATAAGACAATTGTGAGACAATTTGAAGTATGTATATCACTAAAATAAAGATTTTCAAAAAAATTAGGCATTTATTTATAATTTTTACAATATATTTTTTTGTAAATAACATTCATATTGGTAACACTGCCATTTTTTTGCTCTCTAGAGAGGAATAACACATTTTCCCCACTATTTCGGGAGAAGAACGATGGGGTTTCCTGACATGTCCTGAAATAGTTATTTATGTATCAAGGCACTGAAGTTTAACTTTTAACCGAGGCCCACAGGTCCGAGAAAAATAAACCATTTGAGTGATATAAGGTACATCAGTGACGCGGTACATATTACATTTTATTTGAAATCTAAAATTTAAAAAAAACTAAAATAATATTATATAGGTTATGTTTATACATCTGTCTATTGTCAGTTGGAACTGACACTCAGTGTTGCCAACCTCAAACATTGAAGTTTTCGTAAATAACACTCATCTCAAAATTATGTGAATTTTCCTCAATTTCTTCATCGAAATTAATTAGTTATTTCTTCTTGCACATATTGTTTTATTTTACGTATAAATTTATAACAAATACGTCATATATCTGTCAAAATTATTCTACTTGTACAATAATTATTTTACGGTTGTCAACACTGCGTTGCTCAAAATCGTCATATAATGGGTTACTTTAGTGACGATTTATGAGCTTTTAATGACGATTTCTGAGTACTTTAGTGCCGATTTCAAATAATCGTTATTTATTTAACTAGGCATCAAAATATCAGATTTACAGCAAAGGCTGCCGTTTCCTTTACGAGGCGAAGCCGAGGCATTGAATGCTGCCGAAACTACAAATCTGTGTTTGATGCCGAGTTGAACACATAATTTTTTTGCTGATTTGGAATTAATGTTAATTTAGTGATTATTTTATATTGATATTTTGAAGGTTATTGCTGTCAAATAACGTTGCCATGCATGTTGAACGGTTGCTATGCGTTTGTTGAGCGGTTTTTATGTAAAATATTTTTACAGCCCAGGCATAAAAGTGACACTTTACAGACTGTTAGCAGTCCGTGAAGTGTCATCTTTAATGTCAATCGGCAAAAATAATATTTTATTGGAACAATTGAATGAATTTATGTATTTGGGTAATATATTTTCGAGGATTGGACGTATTGGCCGGGAGATTGAAGGCGGATGTCTGCAGGGTGCAAGATATTGTGTGCTTTGGGTATATTCGTTCGAAACGCGAATGTATCTAAAGATGCTCAATTGAGTGTTTAAAATGGTGTGTTAGTGCTTGCATTTATTCTGTTCTAAATATTGGGTTCGGATAAAGAAATATGAATGACGTATAACTGATGTGGAAATGAAGTATTTGAGGGGAGCATGTGAGTATATGAGATGTAATCGTCTCCGGAATACGTTGGTTTGAAACTAAGATTAATGTTGTGAAGAAGATGGGAATTAGTCAGTTGAAGTGGTTTGATCACCTTGAGCGAATTGCGAATAAAAGGATAATGAAACTAATATACAGGAAGTCCCAGATTTAAACGGCCTAACTTAATCCATAGATTAAACACCTAAAAATAAGGTGACAAGTTCATTTGAGCAAACTTCTGCTTGTTGAATACTAATACATAACAACCTACTTTTATGACGTTTGAAGAAAAAAAAATTGTTTGAAGTTGGGTCTGATATACATTTCAAATACAATTTAATATGTATCGCTGCACAGCAGTTTCTTTATATCACTCGTACGTATGATGGTTTATTTCGGCAAATAAATTCCATATTAGTATTATTGTTTATAGACTAATGTAATAAACTTTTAGATCTAGTTAATTTTATTACTGTTTACCCACTCGATAAGTATGACAAATGTCAGAAACAGGTGTGGCAGGGATTCATCTAGTGGATGAGAGTGTTGTGTGGGGGTGAAGGGGTGACATGTCAGTAGCTCGTGTACCGGAAGTGACAAGCAACAAGCGCGGATTGCCACTAATTACCACCCTGACGTCTGGACGCCTGCCAGTGTCGTTACCACCGCTGACCAACTGATCAACGAACACTTCAACAACACAATTCTTTCTATTTGTATTCTACGCACAAAGACATAGGCATATGTGGGAAGAAATAGAAAAATAAATGCGGAGAAAAGACATATCATTCCTTCAACCGCTGTGACGATGTAGTCAGATATTTATAAAACCCAAATAAAATTAGGAAACAACCTGCTAGTGATCCATTAACCCTTACTTTATTGAGAATCGAGTGTATTTTGACATATTGGCGGTTTGAAATTCGAACCATCATCGCATCGGCGTAACATGTTTTGTTATACTGAACTATAGAACTATACGGTATGAAGTTAGACGTTAGACTTGACGATGCATACATATATGACGTCACGCTTTAACCCACTCAGTGTGGTACCACGAACTCAATCAACCAACAATTAACCTCTCAGGTGATATATTTTCTAACAGGCAGATTCATAAAAGGGATTAGCGTTAACTCCATTTTTTCAATCATCTATAACTTCGTTTCTAAATTAATTATATTATCAAAATAGGCCAAATTTTATGAAAACCAATTTTGATTACAATCTTACTTAAAATAATTATGTTCTGAGAATGGAAAATCAAGTTACAAGTAATAATATTAATGGAGATAGCGCTAATTCCTTTTATGAATCTGCTACTAAAATAATAACCAATATAAATTTTCTTCTATTTTCAACAGTGACGCAATTTAAGAGAAATGATTCTAGATCATCTTTTGATAGCTAGTGACAACTAAACCGGTAAACAGCGTAAGTTAAAATATTTTTAAAAATAAAATTATTTCATTATTATCCAGGAAATTTTATATTTTTGTATTGCATACAAATTTGTAGTTTCGGATACAAAACAATATATAATACATGATAAGATTCATTAATAATAAATAAGAAAATTAGTTTAAAAAAATTCTAGTCCAGTCAAATTATGAATTTAAATTTAATCCCGGATTTTTCAGCTTAACAAAATTCATTTAAAAAATAATTCATTGTGATGTACTCACTGAAAATACAAATTTAATTTAGTAGTTCTGAATTGTTATTTTTACAATATTAATATATCATTCCACCAACTATAACCAATGAAGAATATTTTGAAAAAGTATTGTCAGTATCACTTGGTTATATCCTACATAATATATGTTCTTTTTTATTTTATCTATTGATTATCTAATAAATATCTAGATTATTGTCATTTATCTTTTAGCTCCAATAAATATCTATTATCTTATATGGATTAATATGAGAGTTCTAAAAATTGTTATCTGTTACAATACTGCTTATTAGTAATATCTTTTCCATTGGGTACATATTTATGTTTTAATTTGTCAATTAATATTTGCTCCATTACACCACACATTTTTTGGCAAAACAGAATTGAGTACCTACTACAAATTAGTCCTAAATTCACATAAGATTCCCAAGTTTATTCATATTCTCTATTTGTCTTAAGTGATGCCCATATGATAAATTGACTGATTTGAAAAAAAATATCAATTTGCAAAAAACAAATGGATTTTTTTTGCACATCGGAGTTGGGTACAAATTAGTCCTTAATTCAAATATGAAGATTTCTAAGTTTATAAATATTTTTATTAAAAAAAAAAGGATATTTGCAATAAACAAAATCATGTATAAAAATGATAATTGGTACAAATTAGTTCATGTCAGGCAACCATAATTCAAAATTAGTATCAGTCAGTAGGGAGGTGCTGTCCTTGCTAATGGTAGCACCCCCATTTGAAAAACAGTATTGTGGCTAAACGGTGTGGGTACAAATTCTACGATTTTGACTACAAATTAGTCCAATATTTTTTATAAAATTTGCGCGAAGTTGGGGTGCCAACTTTATGTGGCTCTTGTTATCCTTGCAAACACGTAAATTCAGGTACGTTCAAGCATTATACAATGTTATACGGTATATTGAATCCTAAGTAATTTTTTAAAAATCTTACATTTATTGGAGCATGTAGGACAGTACATTAAACTAATCGATAGAAATAGTATATGAAAACAAAGACAATAAAATTGTATGTTACTACGGTTTTGAAGATAGCGACCCGGCAATGTCTTTTTATTTACAATGAATTAGTTATACTCTTATGTCAGTTTCGAACTTATATACTATAAATTGAAAAAATAATTATTCTTCATTTTCCAACCGGTTTAGCAATTTTAGCCTTCAGCTGCCGCGAAAGACCTAAGTCAGTAGTATAATGTAACTGGCTCAGTCCGTAAAAATACCACTAGTGACAGAGCTCAATATTAGTAGTTTTACGATTCAGTATACCGTATAATTAATTAATAAAATCACTTAATATCTATTCTAATGTTTAAATTCGCTTTTTTATTTTCCTTTTCTGGAAAATAAGTGGAAATTACCATTTTAAAGTCACTTGTATTTTCTTAAGTCACACATAAATTCAAGTAAAAACACTTTTTGGATCAAACGAATTAATATTTTGGCATGGTGCACATTAACTTAATAATTAAATTAATGGATTAAAACAAGCAACTTATTTTAAATTTTTTGTAGGACTAAATCCAAATTATTCTCATGTCATGAAATTAATTAGAAACTGAAAAATAGAGAACAATCCAAGCTGACTCCCTGTTTACGTTACGGTGTTCTTTTCTCTGCTCAATTTTCGTCACGTTTACATCAATAAAATATTCCTTGTCGACAAATATTGGCGGCAAATATGGTCGGTTAATTTCATATGTGGTCGTCGCCCGCAGCAATGCACATACATACACATCGTCGAAACCACGTGATACATGAAGTGTGAGCCGTGAATGTGAGCGCGATCGTGACGCTGAAGGGTTAGATTAGGTTACGTTGTGTCGTGTAGTTCGCCACAGCACCGCCCGCGGCGCCACCGCCGTGATATTGGCACCAATGAGACACAGATCTAATATTTGCTCCCCAGATCTTGTGTATTGTGCGACAAGAAGTGAGAAAATAAAGTACGAGGAGAAAATTGAATAAGGCTGGAAGTTCGTCAGAATATTCTGCTTATTTTCTTCGACAATACAATAGGCAATAACAGATAATAATACTTATTTCAACAACCATACCAATTCATTCAATTTATCATTTATTTATCTTAAATCCTATTTATCTATAAATAACGAACCTGTCAATAAATACGTTTCATACTAAAATATACTTGCCTCATATACATTCCTGTAAATAAATTACTCATTTACAAAACCTTGCACTCTTTAAACCGAGATAAATTATATCTGGAATATATAAAATATAAGCAGTCAAAATATGAAAATTTGAACTCTGATAACTTAAAGGTCGAGGATCCATAAAGCCGCTTTTCGGTCCAATTATTGTAAAAACAATAAAAATGCATGAACTTTATTACAAACAACACCCCTCCACCCACCTCACCCCCTTGCATATTCTTTTCATTAGGTCCTTCCAGTTAAAGTTTTAAAAAATAAGAAGAAAAAAATGATAATCCTGAAAATTGCTTATAACTTATGTAACGATATTTATGCCAAAAATATAAAACTATTTCTTGAAAAAATAATTTAGTACTACGAAAACTTAATTGGGTATATGTCCTAGTTCTTCCTCATATATTAGACTAAAATATAATATTAAAGTATTGATAATGGTACCATTGCAGTTATCAATGGTAAGTTAATACTTCTATATTAAAGACAATTATACAACTAGCGTTTTTTTGGGCGAACTAATGACTCTAGATAAAAATGTTATATACAAAAAATGACCAGAACAAAGGGTCCTATTTAATAGAAATAACAAACATAAAATTAAACTAGTGGTTCTCAAACGATAGAATAAAATTATATTATTCGTTCTATACGACATTTTCATTGACTACATCCATATTCCATTTTTTAAAAATTATTTCAGACTATACGAAAAATTCTAGTCGCTTCTAGATAAATTTTGGCAAGATAAATACTCGTAAATTCATGTATAGTAGGGTGGCCCTTATTTTGGGTAAGTTCGAATTTTGTCGGTCTTCGCTCGAAATCTGGTTTAAAATCACAAAAAAGTAATAAATTAATTTTTTGAGATTTTTAAAATAAGTTTAACCCGTGCCTCTAGTCCACATTCATTTTGCCTTCAGTTCCCAAATCACTGCTGAGCAGTGACTTTATTCAAAATGCAATAACTTTTTAGTTTTTCAATATTTTGACAAAATTCCAAGCGGGCACTAAATTAGATGAGATTACGAATCGATCGATTACAATAAATAATAATGTTATATGATTGTTCATTGCTAAACGGATTGGTAAAAACTAACGAAAATTGAGTTTTTTTAAATACGCAAAAAGTGATTCACAGTACTGATTCTTTTCCAACAATTTAACGGGTTAAACTTATTTTAAAAATCTCAAAAAAATTATTTTTACTTTTTTGTGATTTTAAACCAGATTTCGGGCGGAGACCGACAAAATTCGAACTTACCCAAAATAAGGGCCAGCCTAATGTATAGTACATAAAGAGAAAAGAAGCATGTTGAAATCTTTACAAAGTATTCCTTCGTCTTCCTTAATCACCTGAACTTTAAAATCTTCTCACAAGCAGTCCAAGTTACATATTGCACTGCCGTAAATCAAGTTCCCATAGGTGTTAATTTAGTTCATAGCATTTTGTCACTTATAACTGTTCACTCACACCACTCGTTTCTTCATTTTTCTTTAGTCGTAATGGATTTCCATATGGACCGCTTCTGCTTTAATTAAACTGTCGGATGTTCAGATGTTAATGACGTCATAAAACCGTCGTTATGATGACGAGAAGAACAGCGACCAGGTGATAATGGCTGGTTCACGATAGCCTTTGACGGCATATGGTTTAGCGTTTGGCCGCTGTTGTAAGCATGTCAGTTTGGCAGTTCAAAGGGTTACGATGTGTTGTTAGTTAGTAAGCGGATACAAGAAATTACTAGTATGGATAACAATTATATCATGCAGCAAAATTGCAAAGTTTCCTACTGTGACGGGTCAAAATTTTCGGTAGTGAGTTTTCAACGGATAAGCACGTTTTGGGGTCCCCAGATGTGTGTGTATGTGTGTGTGTGTGTGTGTGTGTGTGTGTGTGTGTGTGTGTGTGTGCGTGTGTGTGTGTGTGTGTGTGTGCGTGTGCGTGTGCGTGTGCGTGTGCGTGTACGTGTCGTCCACGATAACTCAAAATCTAATAAAGATATCGTTTTGAAATTTCATTTTTATAATTTGAATGGTGACGTTACAAGCTGATTAGATTTTGGTAGCAATCTATAAACCGGAAGTGGTAGTTTACTTGAAGACTTGTCAGGTTTATAGGGTATATCTCAGTAAATAATTGATTTACAGTAAATTTTGTCATAATAAAAAAGATGTAGAATAGTATTGGCTACAATTATTTGAAACATTTTTCTATAATTTGAACCGTTTTGAAATTCAAATTTTTGGGAAGTTATGTGGTGGCACATCAGATTCTAATACAATACTATATTCTAACTTAATATTTAGACCTTGCATGTTCAAATTAAGAACTAGTTATATTTTGGTGACTGACCATCAACCGGAAGTGGTAGTTTACTTGAAGGCCCATAATGTATTTTGAGCACATCTCAGTAAATAATTTTGTTTTTTTAAAAACATTTTTTTTTCTATTTTGCACCGTTTAAAAAGTGTTTAAGCGGGAGGTTATGTGCTGCCCAAATCAGATAATTTAATTTACTCAACTGTATTATTTTGCAAATCTGTCATTTAATTTTAGAAAAAGTCATCAAAATTTATAAATTGTTACACTGGACATCTGATCTAATATAATACTTTAAAAAATTACTTTAAAAAGAATCAGGAGAATAACATACCATTTGAGACATATAGATCATATTATCTCGGATTTCTAAACATCATGGTATCTAAACTGTTTCTCTCTTTTTTAATTGAAACTTCTATCTTGCTTTTTGAACTTTATTCGAGCGAAAATGGAAGATGCGCGGTCTCCTCATGTTAGACAACATTTTTTCACATGTTCCTAAAAACGATTTGCACGGATCTTCAATACACTTCGACATGACAAAAGTTAGGTTATCAGACGCAAGGTGGTGTAACAGTGTTATCAATGAATCAGTCTTAAATCTAAATTAAAGTTGACAAATTGTGAATTAATCTAAAAATATAAAACATAATTGTAAGACAATTTTAATTATTTATATCACTAAAATAGAGATTTTCAATAAAATTAGGAATTTATTTATAATTTTTACAATATATTTTTTATTTTGTATTCATATTGGTAATACTTCTATATTTTACTCTCTAAACAAAACACATTTTCTCACTATTTCGGGAAAAGAACGATGGGGTTTCTTGGCATGTCTTGAAAAAAATAAATAAATATGTCATCACGCTTCTTACTCTTTAAGCACAGTATAGGTGCTTTAAGGGTGTGGTACTCTGCTTACATAGATCTCGGTGACATATTTTTCCAAATGATGGACGATTACCAATCTTCAAGTCTGTTTCAACTGTTTGGTTTTTATTGTTTCTAATAGCGAATTTTTTATACCTACCTCCTCTTTGACGTTCTTAATAAGATACCGTACTAGCAGTATCTTCTCAAATATACATTTAGCTTTTGTTTTAGTCCTCCATTTAATGCCCAAACTTCTGATCCGTATGTCACAACGCTCGAATACTGATTTAAACATTCTAATCTTTATTTTTTGTTATATTTATGTTCTACATTACTGAGTGTAAATGTTTAGTAATTGCTTTTTCTCGCACAAATTTCGTTTTTCCGTTCTGTATCATCTTTTATTAGATTAATTTGTATTTGTATTCATTAGTTAGTTAAATTGTTCCTAACTCCGTTTCTATGTCATCTATTATACGAGTAGTTGAATTTTCTATTACCATGTATTGTATATTTTCGAGATGAATTTCTAAACCCCAATCATCAAATTCTTCAATCAGTTTATGTGACATATAACTCGAACCATTCTTGTCCTCTGTCAACACTGCCTGATCGCCTGCCTATAAATGAAAAATATAATAATTGTCATATTTAAGAGTCAAAGAAGTTCATAACTTATAACTAATTTGTATAAGTAACTGAAATATTAAAAAATATATATTTAAAAAAATAATTGTTCATGTCATTACTATCGCATTACAAGTTTACATAAGCCGCATTGGTATATTACAACTTGAAAATGCATACAATTACAAGCAATTAATACTAATTCTATTGCCTACTATTTTACATACCTATATGAATTTTACGCTTTAATGATCCCTACGGACTTTGAAGATAGTACAAGTACTTGTACATTTAATTACTCATAAAACTTTTTTTTTTTAAATTGCTACTTTAGCGAAGTGCATGGTGGGTTCGGGTTAAGGTTAATAACTCCTGACAAGTTATTAACTCATGTTACCACTGAACTAAGGACTGACTAAACGACTAAGACTAAACACTAGCCATATGCCATGGTATATTCACTGCGTGCGTTGGACTCATAAAAACCAGGATGCGTCAAATGGCATTGCTCCTCATAACTTGATAATATAGAGAATTAGTTAAGTGCATGTTTAAATTTAAATGGGTCACACTCAAAAATGAACAGGTTATTATATTGTGTAATTAAATTAGACAAACATTGAGACGGGTATAATAGACGAAAAAAGTATAAGAAAAGGTAGAAGGCACTGAAAGACGTTGGAACACACTAAAAACTAAATTCCTTGGTACGAAACAAATTCCAAAATATATTTCCAATATTCCAATATTAACATAGGACAGTGAATCCTTGGACAATGATGAATAAACATCACAAGGCAAGAAAAATCTACGTATGGAGTACACTGCAATAGAACAATTATAATGAGCTTAAATGCTCAACATAGCAGGATGAATGAAGATCGATTAGTGAAGCATGTTTATGAAACAAAACCATGAAAAATAATCTGGTGTCGTTACCACACGAAACATATAAATAAAGTGTACCTATATGTCATTAAAAATATCATATACTGTGAAGTCCAATTTAATATACAATATGTTCATATAGTTCCGGGACCATGAAATATCTCAAAAACAAAAAAAAAACAAAACAAAAAAAAGACACGTATTTAATATTTTTCAAAAACCTATCTTATGTCACCAAAGACCGTTACCCCACAGCCACCCCCCGGGTGTAGGGCGTGGGGCCACTTTGAAATCTTAAATTAGAACCATGCCAATAATTATTTTTCTGCTTACATCGCCATCTATCGCAAATCGGAAATAAGTTTCATACAAAACCTACTTATTTTTAGCCGTTCTATCCAAATGTACAATAAAAAATGGGGGTCTCATTTAAGATTTCAAAGTTCAATGATTCGATGTGCATTTCTCGTGATATTACACCGTTCCGGAACTTTTCCTACAGAAAGTTTAAATTTATTGTCAAACTCGATCGAATAATAATAACTATTATATAAAAATTTTACTATCGCTCAATAGTAATTTTAGATATTTTAGTGCAGCTTTCCTCTTTGAGACCTTAAATTTGACACCAAACTCGACAGTATACTATGAACTACAAACAATTGACGATCAATTTATAGTGAGTACTAAACTCTTCTCCCAGAGTCAATTAATTGATGCCAAACTCAAGAGAATTTGATTAACTTGTATAATATACAAACGGTAATATTCCAAAATTAGCCTATGATTTTAAACCAAAGCCATAGGGTTAATCATAATTTCTCAAAATGTAATATTATTAACATCTTTATTTTGAAAATTTAATATTATTAGCATCATTATTTTGAAACTTTTTTCACAACTGATTCCATATTTGAAATTAACTGAATTCATCGTATTGTCGCTTCTGGTTTGCAATTGTCGAAACATCGAAACATCGATATTTTTTGTGCTGAATTTCGTTATTCAATATATCGATATAATATCGATATATCGATATAAATGCACAACCTTAGTCATAGGTGACTATATTTATTTTCGATAAATATTGAACGAATCGGAGAATTTTCAAAACTTTAAAATTAATTTACTGAGCCAAATTACCACTAAATTGTAATGTATGTTACATCGTTTGATTCAGAAAAATGATATCTTTCGATTGGTACTACAATCATTGTTGTTCGGCAGAATACCGAGTAACAGCACGCAAAAAACTGATTACCCATGTTAATTTCCTATGTACATACTTAAGACAGACACACGGTATGTGTACTATGTATAAAAATTATCACAGAAAAAAAAGGAAGGTCATCGAAGAATTGGATAAGGAATATGAAACACAGCGCTACAAACCAGAGGCCTAACATGGATCGACGTTAAACAGAAGATGCTAGGCAGAAAAGTAGGTATGCCATAGGATGTACGTACCTTGTGGTAATAGATACATTTTCAAAACCGGCGAAGGATTTCGCTCTGAATTTGTGTTGTTACATTTAGAACAATAATTATTAATTTATAATTTAATTTAATAATAGTTTCAATACAGCCTACAGATACACATCCAACATTTAGAGTTTTGAAGATAAAGGAGCACAGGACACTTGTGTGCAAGCCTCCTGGTAGTCGAATGGACCTTACGGTATAGTGTACATGCGTTGCGGCCACTGCGGCCAGCAACATCGAAGGGAATAAATAAAATGTGATTTAGCACTTTGCTCGTCAAATAATAAATAACGCTTTCTTCTGTAGCGCGCCACCGCATACTCAATAATAATATTTAAATACAGCTAAACCAGCAATTACAATCACTGCGCGGATGATTTACAGCGCCGTCGACGCTCACTAGATCTTTTTTTCTTCTTTGCTGCTGAATGCTGATGCCGAGAATTTAGTTTCTACAAAGTTGTAATTCGAGATGAATTTAACTTTACTGTAGTATTTCATATTATTGTGTTGTCAGAGATTATTTATTAAAATTGAATTAACTGCGATGTAATTTACACTTAATGTGTCGCACTATGAATGTGGACGAGGCGAAAGTGGTGTGTCAGGATAGGAATGTTTGGAGGAGATTGATTGTTGGTTGACTGTGTTTCTGGGTTCGTGCTACCCTACTAAGTGGGACATAGCGTGATATTATGTATGCAACAAATTTTAAAATGTGAACAAGACAACTTTCTTATGCATATAAATCTACATTAGTAATAATTAATTGCGTAAGTTACACTCTGGCAACTGATCTACATGTAGATTTTGAGATCGTCATTTCGAATACCATAGTTGACAATTGACATTTTAACTTAACACTGTGGATCTCCCTCCACTAACATTTTTGATGGGCATGATTTGACGGCTAATAATTACATTAGCGCTCGAAATTGTATCATTTACCCAGATTATTGAAATATGTATATTATTGATGGCTAATATTTATTTCAATTTAAACTGTTATTCTTAGCTGATTCCATATCTAAAATAAATTGAATTTATTTATTTGTCTGTACAGTACAACTACATAGGTAGTACTTCCGGGTTTTAATTATGACAAAATCAGTTCTGTGTCTTTTCCGGAGACTTACAATTATGATGTCTTATTATTCTACTTTTTATCCTTAGTGAGTTATAGAACTTAGCCACATTCCTGATTTGCTTTTACGGTTAGGATTTTAATTTTATATGATTTGAAGGGTTTTAATCAGATATTTTACTATATGTATTTGACCTGTAACTTAGAGACTTCAGACGGGCACCCCTTATACTGAAAAAGGCAAAGTATAACAGACATGGAACTAAACACACAAACCAAGGCGGAGTTGTTTTTCGACTGGATGTTAAATAAAACGCAATTTTTGAAGAAGCAGTCAATTTAACAAAACCCAATAATTCACCAACGTTTCGACTGCAATTCAGTCTTCATCAGGGTGATAATTGGTTGAATTTCATGATATTCTTTATTTTTTAACAACCAATTATCACTCTGATGAAGACTGAATTTCAGTCGTAACGTTGGTGAATTATTAGGTGTTATTACATTGACTGCTTCTTCAAAAATTGCGTTTTAAAAACTTAACGCTTGGAATTTGTTAAAATTCCAATTTTTTAACCGTCATAATCTGATTGAATTTGGATGAAATTGGATGAATCTCCACCTAAACAAAATAAATAAAATGTTTTTTTAAAACAATAAATAATTATTTATTAATTATGTTTTTATCTTTGACAAATTTATTTTTAATGTTTTGCCTTTCACCTCCTGAAGAAGACCCAAGTGGGGTAGAAACCGGCAGAGGTTGGAATAAAATTTTTAATTTGTGACTGAAATCCAGTAATTGTTTTTATTTCAATACAAATCACAGTCAAGAAGCGTACATATTATCAAAATGTTTTTTGTTTAACTTTGACAATTTGTATGGTGTACCGAAAATATCGTAGACTAAATCGACCACCAGAATAAAAAGTTCATTCCTTTTTCTGTAAATTTGTCGAAAGTTCAAATACCTGCGGTGATTTGGTTCAAAGTTATGAGGTTTTGAAATTTCATAATATGACTGATGTATACGGCTAGTGGGAGAGGGCTGAAAGTAGACACATCAATTTTACCAAAACTCAAAGAGTAACCCATTTTCGTTTAAAATTAGCCCAGTTATGACCGAAAAACTCCCAAAATATAGAGTAAATTTCGATAGAGTTGCCCATTTTTTTCAGTACAATACAAATTGTTAAAATTTGATATTTTTAAAAAATTTTTTCCTTCCGCCATATGTTGTATAGTCCAATCATTCAGTACTTTTCCGGGAGTTTTCAAAATTGGTATTTTTATAGATTTCGACGTGCTCTTTTCGAATTTTCACTTTACTACCTTGTATATTTGACTAACGCGCAGCCACATTGAAAAAATGGTGCTTAAAAAAAGATTTTTGACTATATATCCTTTTAGGCTCATTTTCCGATGAAAATGGTTATGTAATAAATTAAACTAGAGAAAATTTCTTATAATTTAAGTATTAATCTTTTTTCATTTTAAAAATGAATAGTCTCAAAGTACGAGCGCCGCAAAGTCTACTCCAACACGCGTATTGGCGAAAAAACTTATTTTCACACCAACCTGATGTAGAGTAAGTGGCGCATTTTTTTGTGGTATCCCCAGTTTACCTAATCCACATGTAATGCATAAATGTACTGATTACTAAATTTAGCCTTTTCAATAAAATCTTCATTATTTACACTAACACTTATGGTATACTACTTATTATATCCTAAGTTTTTACCATCTTCATCTTCATGACTTTATTATAATCAATATACCATAATGAGAATCACTACATAAATCCATCACTTCTTTATTTGCAATGGCGAAATGGCATAGAAGGCAAGGAATAATAAAGAAAATGTGCGCCTATAATAAATATTTTAATGTTTTCTTCAAATAATAAACGGAATATTATGAATTACTTATTTAATATGTAGTATTAAAAATATATCAGTAGATATGTTTTTCTTTCATTATATGCCCGGAACAATGTGGTCTGCGGTCTTCAGAAAAATAGGCACATTCCACTAATATTTAAAAACATATAGCTTTGCGTTTTTAAGAATTTAATTTTTTTATTTTCAATTTTTACGTAGATTTAGGCTGCAGAATTTATTTTTTTTGTTTTTTTATCGCATATTGTATATTTGATTTTATTTTCCTACTTAATCCAAACTGCCATTTCCTTCAATTCCTAATCTACCCCACCCTTTACATCTCCTCAACGATTCAACGATTCTTACCGGAAAATAAATTATGAAATAATTGCAACTGAGTTAATACTTTCCATGAAATTTTTACTAAGTAAAGTTTATAATTTTGAGTACAAAACTTGCTGTCCATTGTATCTTTCGTTTCCCACAGAATATATCTAGGGTCGGCGGACCTAAGCACATAAGTCAAAAAAATCAATTTTTTACTTATGGGTTGTAATAAGTCCCTTTTTCATCAACTCTCAACTAAACTAAAGCACATAAGTAAAAAATTGATTTTTTTGACTTATGTGCTTAGGTCCGCCGACCCTAGATATAGTGTATTGAAAATTACTAATACATTTTACGTCGACTGCAAGTCGATTTCTGACGCACATTTTAATATTGTATAACAGTAAATACATAAATAGATAACAATGTTTAGTTAATCAATTAAATTCTAAATTATACGTTCAACAAGTTATTATTATTTAAGGCAATTAGCTTCTACGAAACAAAACATCAAACAATCTAACAATATCATTATAAATTCACAAATGAAATGAATAAATCATCATCGAATCGTTTCAAGAACAACTAACACCTTTAGGTAACCTGCTATCCAAATCGCAGAAGTAAAACAGACCCTAATTTCCATACATACAAATTCATTTCTTCAAATAAACGTCCTGCAGGGTGTAAAAAACCGTTCATCAACATACCACGGCGCTGCGGGCTGACTGTACGCTTGGCTTATTTACGAGGTATTATTTCAGGGCGGGTGCTCGGCCCCCGGATCATATCAGATGCGATGTGGCGGGTGATACGCCCCATCGGCCGCTTCGCGCCTCTGAAGACTGCAGAAGACCATAGAGCTCCTGATATCGTGCGCTATGAATTATAAATACTCTGTGTGCTCTGGTCTATATCATTTTGCTTGTTGGAGGAAATATTTTATTTTCCGCAATAACTTAGGGTTAATGCCGTGTTCGTAACGTAAAACGGGAAGTGATTTACAATTTAGATTGGGTGTCTACAACTCTATTATAGCTACAGAGATATCAAAGTGTTGCTGCAGCTATATACAGCAGAAATTAACTAAGAAAGATAATTAAAAAATGATTGATTTGATTTGTCCTGACCAAGGTTAATTTTCAGACCGAAATGTTGAATTTATGAAATAATACATATAATTAGCAATCCAATATTATCTTCTATTTATATCTAAGAACTGAAGAGCTCAACATAAAAATTAACTCACTTATTACTAGTGTCCTTTTAAAAGGACGGTAAATATTTTTCTGAATTAGGTTTATTATTAATACACAATATGTCACAAAGTGATTTTGTGATAGAATTTTGTTTTTACATTAATTCAGTAATATCTGGGTTTTGGGGCTAAGGATACGAGGTACGAACGAGATTGGGCTTCCAAACTATCAAAAGATGGCACTGATCACAAATCTCTAGCGGTACATGTCAGATTCATTTTGTATGGTCTTCTATGGCGAATGCGTGCTCTAGTTGTGGTTATTTTGTGTTTTATTAGTGTATTTGGTAGATTTGTTTAGATTTTATTATTATTAATTATTGACTATAGTTATATTTACATTAGCCATTAGTTGTTTTGTAGTTTTTTATTGTAGCGTAGTGATGTAAGTCGAGAATATTCCCCAAAGAATATTCTTAAGAACGAGAATATTCTCAAGAATATTCTTTATAAAATTTCTTCCGGGAATATTCTTAAGAATAATCTCAGGAATATTCTCAAAATATTCTCAAGAATATTCTCCGCCAATATTCACATCTAGGGATTGGTAGAGCATTTAAAAAATGCGTCAAATGTCCCGATATCATAAAGAAAAAAATTAATAAAAAGCATGCTAATGATAACACTAACACTAAAGGCACTTCTTTGGACATTGACACTGGTAAGTGTTTTTTATATTTTGATATTTCTACAAATAAATGTAAATTTATAGATATAAGTACTAGCACTATTACCTTAACTTCGAAATCAACTTGAGACAATTTTGTTGACGTTATATCAAAAACTGATCAAAGTTCATTGGAGGTAGGTACCTTTCGCTAGAGCAGTGTATGCATCAAATATTCCGCTTGCAGTTAGTGAGAATCCGCATTGGAAATTTTTTTTTTAAACAATTGAGACCATCTTTCTATTTACCTTTACGCTACATGTTATCTAACAAGATGTTAGATGCTGAATTTGAAAATGTCAACAAATCAGTTTCTGATATAATAAAAACTGCAACATCATTAGCTCTGCAATGTGATGACTGGAGTAATAATAGAAACTGATCAATCATACATTTTATTATTACCACACCAAAGCCAATATTTTATACAACAATGGCAACTCCAGCCGATAGACACGGGAGAATATATGGCAGCGAAAATGGAAGAAGTGTTGAAAGAACTGGGATGTGAAAGATTTCAAGCGATAGTTACTGATGGAGCCACGGCAATGGTAAAGGCTCGTAATTTATTAAATGAGAAATATCCAAGAAAGCATTAAACTGGCGAAAAAACTGAATGTATACTTACATTTAAATGTATATATTAATAATTCTCAATTTTTAAAACCATTTCAAGAATATTCGAGAATATTCTCGAAGAATATTTCCTAAAAGAAAATTCTCGAGAATTTTCCATCACTTGTAGGTAAGTAGTTATTAACTGTAGCATTATTTTTTTAAGATAGATTATCATTTTTCTTTGTTGATATTAGTTTGTAGTTGTATATATTTTCTAGTAGTATTTAATATTAATATTTTTGTAGTTATTTGTTGTTGTTTTCAGTAGTTTTATTTTACTTTTAGTTTAAATAGTAGTATGGATTCATGTATTTGCTTAGATTTAGATAGTATATGTAAGTTCGCACGTTGCTCTTTATCTTCTAGATTCTAGAAGCATGGTAGAAGGCCAGCAAATAATAAATAGTGGCCACATAATATTATATGGAAGTACATCAACAATATCATCGCAATTTTCAATGCTCTTTTCCATGCCTTTAATTTGTCACACTGTCACACATCATTGTGACACCCCATTTATTTTTCACACAAACTAGTCTTTCACCTTTTTTGAGAATGAATGAAACCGAACTGTTCGACTTTTATTAACAGAAGAACTGCAGCCATAAACAATGCAAATTTTTCTGTTTTTAACAGGTTTTTTTAGAGAAAACTCCATCTTAACCTCTAATCTACAAATTAAATGTAGTACTTATTTAAATAATACGTCATAGATAAATGTAATACTTCCATTGAAATTCTTCTATAGTCACTACTGTTGATACAAATTTAGAAAAAATAACAAATAAGTTCAAATTCTTTAAATAAATAAAAACTCAGAATAAACGCCAAAAACACAATGTACCGCGAGACATAGTTCAGAATTCTGCCGCTAGTTAGCGTACTTTAATATTGGAAGCCCAATAGACGCAGTAATCATATTTTATTTTGGGATATATGTATAAAATTTAACTATTAACTCCTTCAATGTACTCTCTTGCTGCATCTACACACCGCCGCATACGAATCTTCTATACAATTCGAAGCAATGCTGTAGCACTTCTTTTATCAAGTCTCGGAGTAGGTCCGTCGTTTTTCTCTTTCGCAATCGACTGAAAACTTGTACCACTCAGCACACTTTTGACTTTGGGAAACAATTCACACGAGATTAGGTCTGGAAAGGGTGAATATACTAAGCAATGTGATTTGATATTTGGCTAATAACTGCTTTATCGTGAGAATAATTGAAATCTAACATTATCCGCGCAAAATTGAAATACTGTTAATTCAAACGACTCCATAACAGCAAGTAATGGAAATGCAGTTATGTATGAAACTTTGTGTCAAAGATAAACAAACGTCAATGACAATTATTGTTTGAAACCCAACCATAACGTTCTTGATTGTTGTGTATACGTGCTATCTCATTGCATTATTGTCATACTCCGTGAAGAATCAAAATATATGAAAAATAAACGAAAAAGAGCCAAAAAAAAAACAGAATAATAACTGAGCAAAGCTAAGAGTATAGCTTCGAAAAGTTGGTCATTTTTATTTACCTAGAAACAAAAACAATATCTACAAACTAAATAAAAACTACAAGACAATAATCGGTAAATCGTTCCAACAGTTTTAGGTACTAACAAAAGAAAAAGATCGATATTTACAAAATTTAATGAGAAACCTAGTAAGAAGAACCTTATATTCCTATAATATAAGAAAACTATAAGTGAACAAAAAAAGGAATTACACCGTTACACGAGTTGTTTACAGAACCAAAGGTAACAATACATATAAAAAGCAAAGAATAAAATGATCGAGTAGATCACCAATAGACGACAAGAAGAAATAACAAAAGGAGCAGTTACATATTATAATTATTTGCGAATTTTATTTCAAAATACTGTATTTTTATATAATAAATGTGGTAGAAAAGTATTATATCACGGCCGCCAAATATTTATGTAAGTAATTTTTAAATGGTGACATTTGTGATATGGAACAATGTTTATTGAAGACATAACAGCAAAATGACAAACAATTATTTAGTTTGGCGGTGGTGTTAAATAATAAATAATAAAATTAAAATTGAAGCTATGATTTTATATTTATTGCCGAAATATTAAGACATAGTTCAATATAGGTAACATAACTGTGTTGACACATTATAAAAATTTAAATTAGGAATTTTCGACAATTTGAAAAACTTATACAGTATCGATCTGACAAACTACTCTTTTATGGCAGTTTAATTTTAATTAAAAGAAAACAATTAACTAGTGATTTTTTTTATTAAAATTTCAGTATTGTACTTGGGAAAATTAATTGTAGGATAGCGAAATACCTTTAAAGCGTAATAAAATAACATTATTACTACTCGATAAATTTCAAGTCATTCTTACCCTGAACATACATTTTTAGTTAGTACTTGGAACTAGGATTTATTTACTTCTCAGTTCTATTTACCAATCTGTTGGGATCTTAAATCTTGCTGAGCCAATCAATCGGTACCACTGCCTAACAACAGTTGGCGGTTACACTACATTGATGAGTTCCAATGAAACCGAAACGCACCTGTAGTTACCGATGGATTGGCTTGGCCGGTCTCTGTTAATTAATAACTTTGTTTTTATTCAGAGACTGTATTTTATGAAACAGTTGAAAATTTATTATCTTTATATTTTTTATAGGATGAGTCCCCTAATCCAAGTCTAACAATGTCATTGGAATTTACATTATAGGACAGAAAACATTTTTGTCGTTCATTTATCCTCGACGTTTCTTTCTGGAGTGCTAAAAGATTCTGTCATGTCATATAATTCACGAAATGCATTCAGAAAATATAATATTTAAATAATTTTTGTATTGTATTTTAAATAAATTTCTAGGTTTTCTTCGCTCATTTAAAAAAAAATGAACAGATACTAAAATCTATATATTTCTTTGTGTGCTTACGGGTTATAGATCAATTTTTTTCTCGCACACCCACAATCAATTATACTTGAAATTATTTGAAGAACTAAAATTTTCAAATTCCTAATTATTACTGGTAATCTATACAATTTTACGTACAAAAAGAATAAATATAAATAAATTTATCTATTTTGAGTGTGGCACCATGGTTTCACAAATCTCTGTGATATGTTTTATGAGCGTTGTATGGTTACCAGCTGTGAAGTTATGGCACCTAAAAATGGTACTGTAGGGGAAACTATAGAGGCAAAATTAAAAATGGCGACAATGTCTACTGTGGATTTAAAACTGCTCATGCTTATGTTCCACGATAAACCTTTTATCTAATTTAACGAATAAATTTTAATCATTTCTAAAAGCTAATCTTTGTAATCGAGTTTTGGAAATAATTACTATTCAATTGGCTTATAACACAAAATAAGTAACAATAATCATGTTCTACCTTCCATCGATGTAACAAACAAATGTCTCCACAACGTTGAAAATCAGAATCAGACCCGTATCTCGATCGCTTCTCCGCATCGGCATCGATAGCTCTGGCTCCGAACCGCTGCAAAGCATCGCATCCACGATCCACGTCCAATCCCACCAATTAGTGGCTGTAAATTAAAGAACGATAAAGCCCAGGTCGACAGTCGTGAGCCGCGAACCACGATGAGATTGCTGCACGCGATGTGAACCGGGGTACAAAACATGATGAAGACAGCACTGCGAATGGATTGTGGGATGAGAGCGCCTACTGTGTATGTCTAAATTACAGCGATATCATTGCACCCGCGGCAATGAGGTTATCATTGTTGCTTTGCATGAGGTGAAGTTGGTATGTAGTTACATACGTTTGGATTGAACTTCTATGTCGAAGTATGCTCTGAAGAAGTATTTAGAAGCGTTGTATCTCATGTTGAGGCTGTACATAAACAATGAAAAACTACAACAAAGTAATTAAATTGGGCAGAAATGAAACAAAGTGTAGTAGTAAAATTAGAGTTGTTCAAATTTCTAGCACTGGAGATTGAACAATAGGATCCTTCAAATCACTAGAGTCACAAAATGGCAAATAAGACATTTACATTATAACTAGACCCAAAAACATCGTAGTAGATGTAATGGAAGTTTAAAATAGTATATTACATAACGAGAGATGTAAGTAGCAATTTACGCACGAGTGAAAAAATTGACACACGAGCCGCGTAGCGGCGAGTTTGTAATTTCACGAGAGCGTAATTGCTTTACATCTCGAGTTTTGTACTATACTTTTTCTAAGACCACTCAATACTATTTCTAAATTAAAAACAATATTCAAATAGTTAGAAATTTATTATGCTATTTTGTTTTCTCTAATCCATGAATTTTTGATACACAAATTCGTATCGTTCTCGAGATTTTGTCACCAAAAGATTATTTGTTACGTTTTTAGTTTTAGCTTGTATCTCCAGTGGTGTTCCAATTGAAATATCACTGTCGCTTGACATTTCTTACTTAAAATATTAATAAATATAAGTAAAGGATAATAATATTTAGTAGTATATATTTACCTCACAAAAAAACACAGATTATAAACTATAGATGCAGATGGGAGACAATAAAATATGACCAGTTTACATGTAATAATCACACACATAACCTAAATGTCAAACAAGCTTTGTTTGTTTTTATAAAAATAAACGACAATTATTGAGCGTAGGGATACATGACGAAACATAGTCCCCTTTACATATATTATTGAAATATTTATAGGTGTCGTAATTTATAATAAACCCAGCAAAATATGAATTTAGCTATAAAATTTTATCAGTTAGCCTTTGAATCCATAACATTTAAATCTAATATTTGATGCATCAAATTTAAATTATATTGGTAATGTGACAGTCAGTAATGCCAACTTATATTTCATTTTCAAGTGTTACGTAATGAACATTACGTAACACTTGAATGAACATTACGTAACACTATTCGTAACAACGCACTTACATTGATTGTTGTTTGTTCTGTAATGACATACTTTCAGTAGTGGTCGTAGAAAAAATATTTTTTTAAGTTTTCTGCTTAAGCTTATTTCTTACACATGTGTTCTTTCTAAATTATTTGTACTTCTTTTATTATTGAGCTGTTAAATTGTTAAAGTGTCAAATGGTTGACACCTAATTTAAAGATTTTTGTTTTGTTTTGAATTTGTAATCTTAACCAAATAACACAAACCCACAACGCGGAATAATAGTGATGTCATAAAATTTAAAAAATAATTCTGTCTTAATAATAATTAAGACTATTTAAAGCTGCAGATAGTCTTCAATCTAGGCAATGTTTCATAAAAAAATTAAAAAATAGTAAACAGGTTAACAAAAAAAATTTTTCAAATTACAGAAATTTCAATACTACAAACCGATAATAATCAATATATCTTATATACGTGGTATTACTACGAAATAAAGTTAAAGTGCACAATAAAAGAGTTAAGGAAAAATTTGAAATGTCTAGATGAAATTAATCTTTATCCAAATATTTATATTTTTATAAATGATTGTTTACAAGAAATTAAAATACCTGTATTTATTTTAAATCGATGAATTATTTATAGTTTTAAAGAAATTATACATTAAAATTTAGGAGGGATAAGTGACGTAATTTTGTCAAGAGAAAAATAGACACATTTAGAGAGACAAGGACAGATACAAATGTCATCTGTTTTAATTTTACATCTTGCATATTAGAATTCATAGTAATTTTCTACCTCTAAAATACTAAAATAATATACGTCTAATATAAAAACCAGACCGAACATGCACAACATAACATAATGCTGAACAAAAAATGGTTCACATTTTCTTATCGTTTATTTCTCTTTCATTTTAATAATTTCAAATTTTTTACAGTCTGCCATCAACCCTTTTATTCAAAATTATAAGCAAATAAAAAGATGTACCATTTTTCTTATCCCGTAGTGTCCTTTCCTATAGATATAGGTACTTTGTAAAATTGATACGCCATTCTTATAAATTTATTCAATATAACAAAGCTAAAGACAGATATTTGTGCTACAATTTTATTATATGTTACAGTTTAATTATTTAATAATATTTAAATTAAATTAATTAAAATGAATACGTTATTTACATTAAAACATTATAGACAAGAAATTTAAGAACTCTAATATTACTGAAATAAATAAAAAGCGCCAAAGAATTGCAGGGGGGGGGGGATAATTCTGTAAGTCTTCATAAACCGAAACAAATATTCATTATTATTAAGAACTCTAAGAATTAACGAAAAGTCAAAATGAAAGCAACACTTGTTTTATGAATACAAACATTTCAAAAAGTTCCATCTCTATGGAGTTAGTTTTCCAACATAAATTCACATTTTTGTCAAAACTTGCATGTTCAACTCAGCATTTCATTCAAACAAATTCACCAGCGTACCTTGATAATAAATTATCAGTTCGTATCCATCACAATCGTTCTGTCAGAAATTATCTTAATTTTCAAACAAAGAAATTGCAATCTGTTGTCTCTAAACCCTCATTTAACCTCTTTCCCACCGACCTTTAAAAAAACCTCTTTTTTCATCCATCTTTAATCTCCAGCATTTATTGTTAAAGTAGGGGAGACTGGGTACGATTGAAACAGTTTTGCTTTTATCGACCATAGCGTCTTCACTATTTGACGGATTGTTGAAAGAAACGCGTAGAATCAAAGGGTGTTTATCAATCTTTAATTAGACACAATAATTATTCTTCCAGGTAGAATAGTTATCCTGCTAAAGCAATCCAAACACAAAGGTTGGTTGAAACAGATGTTGGTTTTGATTAAAACAAAACAAAAATATTAAGTTTTAACACAGTTAATGTTTAATTAATTAAGTTAAAATATAAAAAAAAAAAACGGATATTTCGGGAGTACCTATACGTTCTTGAACTTCACTGAAAACTCTACGTACCCCATTCGGATATTTTCACCCTGCTCATCTCCACTTGCATCTCCTTTTTTCACGTATCTCATTCACGAGATATGGTTAACACCATGTTTCAACCGTACCCATGAAAAATGTTTCAATCGTACCCGCACCTCCATCTGGTCGAACTTAATTCTAAATGTCAAATCCAAATGTACTACGACAATATAATTTAATGTATCGTAAATTTTGAGGTTCAATTTACAAGCAAGAAAATATACATAACATTATTCTTAATGGTAATTAAATAATTAAAGCAAAAACTTCGATCAAAAATAGTTACTTTTGCTGGCCAAAACACATTAAGTTCTTTTCTGCACAACATAAGCGCATTTTTGCATTTGCAACCCTGGTAAGTAAGTGCAGACTTACAAGCCACTTCTTTCTTCTTGTGTATCCCATTCGTATGTTACCATTAATATTTAGCGAGTCTCTGTACCCAGTCTCCCCTAAAAAACTTATTGCTAGAAAATAGTAGTTCACTATTTAATTATTGTTGTGCATTTTATATTTTGTCTCTATTTCTTAATTACGTAAATTTTTGTTCGTGTTATTGTTAACAATTAATTGAATTTAAATATTGAAACTAGTATTTACAGTTTGTCTAATCGTACCCTATATATTACTGTGTAGATATTTTTTGGTAATTTGGTTCACTGTAGAGGATAACATGATAGATCGGCTCGTGCTGAATAGTAGGTAATAATTTAATATTTATATACTTATTAAAGCGATTTTTAATGTTTACTTCTGTCGACTATATCAATTGTTCCTCTAACTAAATTCGTTTTGATGATTAATAAGAAATAATATTAAATAGTAATATAATTAACCTTAATCCACACTAAAAGTCAACGAGAGATAATAGGTTTAAAATGTGTAAACAAATGTAGTTCTTCCTCTTCGTTATCCACTTGAGGGCTAGAGCTCATATTTATGGAATCCACGGAGTACATGGAATCAAAATGATGCCAGAAAATATTTTAAAAGGAAGTCAATTATATTATATTAATATTTTTATAAATAAATATCTTATACAAGTATATACATACATTCAGGAAAAAATCAAATGAGGTACAACTTTACATTGACGGTGAGGCATCTCAAGTCGCAAAATACTTTAACCAAAGTTTCCACTTTTACACAGAAGTAACCTGAAATTTTATATAGAAAGTTAAATATTAATGTTACATTTCCAGTATTTAAAAAAGACACACACACATACATATATGTAGGATGGTCTATCGATCTGTATCTTTTATATTATGCGATTATTATAAATATTACAGAAAATATTTTCAGACAAAGTTTATTTTACATTAAAATGCCCATGGATCTACAGTATAAGTTTTTCTACCGGATTTTTCATTTTTTCGCAATGATATGTAACTTTATATTTTTAAATGTAACATCCTATATATTTTTGCAAAATTTTAAAGACCTTTTGTTTCTCTTTAAAATAGTTTTTATTCATTATAGTCCTAAAATGATCAATACAGAAACTATTCATGTTTTTATTAATGAAGAATCACACAAAGAAATATGCCATGAAATTAAAAACAATAAATTAATTTGTAAAAAATGTTTGACTTGAACATTAGTTCAACAAACTAAACAAAATAAAACAAAAAAAGTTGTTATACTAAGTGATAATAGTAAATAATAATTATTAAAGATCTGACAGCTACTAATCTGATTGTTTAAACATTCACACACAATTTTATGGCATATTTTCTGGTGATTATTTAATCATAAGGACATGAATAGTTTCTGTACTGATCATTTTAGGACTATAAAGAATAAGAACTTATTTAAAGAGAAGCATAAAATCTTTAAAATTTTGTAAAAATTTATAAAATGTATTCCAGTTGCATACCATTGCGAGAACACCCGGTAGAAAAACTAATACTGCAGATATGAGGGCATTTTGATGTAAAAAAAAGTTTGAAAAAATTGTCGGTAAAATTTAAAATAATTATATAAAATAAAAAATACATACCGATGGATCAATCTGTATATATGAATAAAACAGCTACCAGCATATTCTGTACGAAAACATTTTTTGTTCAATTTAAACAAATTTTTAAATCAATTTAAAATAAAAAGAGATGCACAAATTATCTACAATTCGGTAATCGAATTCCTGTTTCGTTTCACAATATAAAAATAGATTTACAAAAATATAATTACTAAATAAGTTTATCGCATTCCGCAAATCATAACGTTTTAAATCACCTTCATTTAAATAAATATTAAAGTAAATTGTTCACAGTTAAAAATGGTAATTTATGTATCATAAACTATTTCACACTTATACTAATCTATAGCAATAAATTAACTTTGATAAAAATATATACGGGTGACCTTTTTAACACAAGATTCAAAAAAATTAATGTAATTAAACGATAATAAACTATCATACATCTATAAGTAATTAAATACTAACAAAATGAACTTATATTAGCCGTAAGTACATTGCCATAAATCATCAAAAACGTTTGCTTATTCTCAAAGGTACATGCAGTATCAACAAAACAAGTATTACAATTTACAAATACCGCGCAGGTGCGTAATTTGCGTACCTTGCGATTTTATAAACCTGATTCATGGACGTAGAACGCATGTTGCTGTTGGGCGCACGTGCCCCACTTATTGTTACTAAGTGCTTCATTTTTTAACGGATTAATGTTGGCAGCCTGCGTTCAGCGCGTGATAAATGTGAGTGTTGAAATTTTAAGAAATGTTCTGGTGAAATTAGTTTATGAACATCTGTGAAAAATAAAGCATCAAACATCGCTGAACACAATTATTAAATTCATTTCTTTATACTAGCAATCTCAAAATCTAAAAAATTAATTACAAGTTTTTGTTTTTTTAGTGTTTTAATTTTCATTGCATGAGTTTTAGGAAGTATTTAAATGTTGGGAAATGAATTAAACGTTTAAAATGCATTTTGCCAATTTTGAAAGATTTATTCCCAAAATGTAGTAGTCGGTGAATGTGAACATCGTTTATATGTATTTCATTGAAAAAAGCATGCCAATAGATGTGGGTTAATCATGAAATCTTGCATATAGGTCAATTAAAATGTACTTTTCAAATTAGTAATACTTTCAGGTTAATTATCTAGAGGAATTCATTTATAAGGACGATTTTCTTAAAAATTAAAATTTTTATACCTATTCAACATGGGAAGCAATGTGGAATACCTTAGAGTTTTAAAGAAGAATATATTCCACATAACCGTACTTGCCTTCACAATATAAGAAAGTTCGGAAAAAATGCAAATATATACTTTACATTATTATTTGGAATTTAACTAGATTACTTATATTACATAATCAACTAAACGCATTTAAAAAACATAACTTGTTTAATTTACTTAAATATCTAAAATTGTCTAGTCGCAAACAACAACAATCTGTTTCTGTACCTGCACACAGGCTTGGCACAGCAAGCACATAACTCAAGTTAGTTATATTACTAATATTATAACATTCCACATTAGCATACCCCTCGATATTCCACATTAGCGGATTTGTTGACATTAAATACCGGCCATCGAATTTCATTTAGAAATTTGTTTGAAAGATATTTTTTCAATCCAGTCTACATCCCCAAACTGCAGTTACAGAAAACTGTACTTTCTACTATACAATCAGTATTAAATCTAAATTTCTTTACATTTACCTAAAAAAAATCAGTGGATACTCACACTATTTTTCAAGGTTTTTGAGGTTAGGCACAATGCAGTTAAGTTTAGCGTTTCACAAGACTCTCGATCTTGTCTTGAAATCAAGACAAGATCAAGACAAGACCAAGACAAGAAGTATTTTATATTTCTCAATGCAAGACAAGAAAGTATCAAGAATCAAAATTTTTCTGTTCCGCATTTATGATTAAAATATAAAAATATGATACTCATTTGTCAATAAAGTGACTTTGAGGTTCAATCCACATTTCTACACTGTTTTAACACCATCTGGCGGCCTTAATGCGAACCTCTAAATTTTGTAAATATAAAACACAAGATTTTATAAATATGTGAAGTCAATATTTATATATAAATTTTATGTCGCAAATATAACAAAGGGAGTAAATAGCTCCGTGATAACGTATCGGACTGTGGATCGTGAAATCCCCAGTTCGAATCCCACTGCCGACGGTTAACAATTTAAATTTAGCCCTGTGGTTCCCCCTCCACTAACATCTTTGGGGGCTATGATTTGACGGCTGGTAACCTCACTTCATACGAAAAAATATATCACCGAGAACTGCGTCAGCAGAGTGCCACATACCCATTATGAGAAAAAGGCGTGATGATATATTTATTTATTTTTATTTATAATGTAGCAAATATATTAAGTTGATACTTTATAAAATGTGTAATTTCTTATGTATAAATTGAAATTATTTATATATAATTTTCCCTTTTCTCAAAATATATGGTCGAAATCTATATATATTTCAAAATTTAATTTATGCCGAAACATCTACGTAAAAAACATTTAACTAAAATTAAAAGAGAGGGGCAAGGGCAGACGCCAACGCTACATTCTTGAGCGTTCGGATTGGACAAAACGATAGAGAAAGGGGATTCCCCTAAAATATCAAGAATCAAGAAATATCAAGAATTCTTGATTCAAGACAAGAAATACATTGTCAAGAAATAAGCAAGACAAGAAATATTTAATGTCTTGTCTTGAAATCAAAACCAAGACAAGAAGTGATCATCAAGACAAGATTTCTCTTATTGTTCCCGAGATATCAATGATGAGCCTCTAAATGGACACATACTGTATAATAGAGCATATAAATTTAATTTTAATGTTTAATTGATGCTGCTTCATCATTAACAGTTTTATTAAAATTTAATGGTAATCGTAAAAAAGTGTCCTGTTTATTTTATCCAGCATTACATCTAATATTTATTTTTTTTGTGTCCAGTAAATTTCAACATCCGGTTTTGCAATTGTAAGTAAAATCAACTTAGTTCTTTCCGAGAAACTTATAATTATGAAGTTTTGCTGCTCTATCTTTTATTTTACATAAGTTATTACACATACTTACACATACCGACAGAAACAGAATCAGGGATCCTCAAAACATGCATTTCCATAAAAATCTCGTCATCTCATTTATTCATGATTCCTATACTCGTATAATGTTAACCGTTTTAAAAATACCGCTTGTATATACACACGTTTAGTTAATAATCTCTTGTTCCATGAAACCGCAATAATCACATTCATAATACAATTATTGCAAGAACAAGACAAAAAAGAAAACGAGGAATACTTGCAAGAGGCAAGAGCAACGCAGGCAGATTATAATCAGTGAAGTTCACGAACGTAATCAAGATGTGCAGTGTGGTGTGCATGTGTTCAGTGCTTACTGGAGTAATTAAAGCACGCGATACTCGGACTTTTTATATCAGCCTAATGAATATGAGTGTCCCGCCAACGAAGCCGTGGGCACTTTCGACAAAAACGATGCTTTTATTATCAAGTAATTGCTACACTTTACATGAAAACTATTCAGCAATTAAATCGTGAATAAATACCTCAATAAATGGACTGCTATTCTTTATTTTATTATTTTAACGTATATAAGTTACTTAAGATGTAATTATAATTCTATGATTGGTACAATGTAAAATAACCAATTTTAGGTAAACATTAATTGTGAGGTTATGTTTGATACAATTTTTAAAAATTCGCAGATCTCTGTAAATAATACATTTTGGCACGTGAAAAGTGGTTACCAGCCATCAAACCACGACATTAAAAATGTTAGTAAAGGGAGGAATCACAAGGGCGAAATTGAAATGTTAACTGTCGGCAGTGGGAATTGATTAGGTATTAGTTTAATGCTTTCTGTTGAACTAAGAGGTTTGAATAATAAAACTTCAAAATTTTGACATTCATTACATGTGTTGTCTTATTTGAATAGATGCGATAGACTACTGCTTATTCAATCTCAAAAAGTACTCTGGCAGCGGTGGGATTCGAACCCACGCCTCCGAAGAGACTGGTGCCTTAAACCAGCGCCTTAGACCGCTCGGCCACGCTACCGTACACTTTACACCTATGGACTATTGTAACACCCAGTATATTTTATTCACGAATATAATCACAAAATGTACTCTGGCAGCGGTGGGATTCGAACCCACACCTCCGAAGAGACTGGTGTCTTAAACCAGCGCCTTAGACCGCTCGGCCACGCTACTGCTCACTGTATGCCTGTAGACTATTGTAACACCCAGTATATTTAATTCACGAATTTAATCACAAAAGTACTCTGGCAGCGGTGGGATTCGAACCCACGCCTCCGAAGAGACTGGTGCCTTAAACCAGCGCCTTAGACCGCTCGGCCACGCTACCGTACACTGTACACCTATGGACTATTGTAACACTCAGTATATTTTATCACGAATTTAATCACAAAACGTACTTTGGCAGCGGTGGGATTCGAACCCACGCCTCCGAAGAGACTGGTGCCTTAAACCAGCGCCTTAGACCGCTCGGCCACGCTACCGTACACTGTACACCTATGGACTATTGTAACACTCAGTATATTTTATCACGAATTTAATCACAAAACGTACTTTGGCAGCCGTGGGATTCGAACCCACGCCTCCGAAGAGACTGGTGCCTTAAACCAGCGCCTTAGACCGCTCGGCCACGCTACTGCTCACTGTATGCCTGTAGACTATTGTAACACCCAGTATATTTTATCACGAATTTAATCACAAAACGTACTTTGGCAGCGGTGGGATTCGAACCCACGCCTCCGAAGAGACTGGTGCCTTAAACCAGCGCCTTAGACCGCTCGGCCACGCTACCGTACACTGTACACCTATGGACTATTGTAACACTCAGTATATTTTATCACGAATTTAATCACAAAACGTACTTTGGCAGCGGTGGGATTCGAACCCACGCCTCCGAAGAGACTGGTGCCTTAAACCAGCGCCTTAGACCGCTCGGCCACGCTACCGTACACTGTACACCTATGGACTATTGTAACACTCAGTATATTTGATTACGAATTTAATCACAAAAAGTACTCTGGCAGCGGTGGGATTCGAACCCACGCCTCCGAAGAGACTGGTGCCTTAAACCAGCGCCTTAGACCGCTCGGCCACGCTACCGTACACTGTTTACCTATGGACTATTGTAACACTCAGTATATTTTATTCACGAATTTAATCACAAAAAGTATTCTGGCAGCGGTGGGATTCGAACCCACGCCTCCGAAGAGACTGGTGCCTTAAACCAGCGCCTTAGACCGCTCGGCCACGCTACCGTACACTGTACACCTATGGACTATTGTAACACTCAGTATATTTTATTCACGAATTTAATCACAAAAAGTATTCTGGCAGCGGTGGGATTCGAACCCACGCCTCCGAAGAGACTGGTGCCTTAAACCAGCGCCTTAGACCGCTCGGCCACGCTACCGTACACTGTATACCTATGGACTATTGTAACACTCAGTATATTTTATTCACGAATTTAATCACAAAAAGTATTCTGGCAGCGGTGGGATTCGAACCCACGCCTCCGAAAAGACTGGTGCCTTAAACCAGCGCCTTAGACCGCTCGGCCACGCTACCGTACACTGTATACCTATGGACTATTGTAACACTCAGTATATTTTATCACAAATTTAATCACAAAAAGTACTTTGGCAGCGGTGGGATTCGAACCCACGCCTCCGAAGAGACTGGTGCCTTAAACCAGCGCCTTAGACCGCTCGGCCACGCTACCGTACACTGTACACCTATGGACTATTGTAACACTCAGTATATTTTATTCACGAATTTAATCACAAAAAGTATTCTGGCAGCGGTGGGATTCGAACCCACGCCTCCGAAGAGACTGGTGCCTTAAACCAGCGCCTTAGACCGCTCGGCCACGCTACCTTGCAAACTTATTACAACACTAGCTTTCTCATTCGATATATTTACATTAGAATTAGATTTCAATGACATAAGATATAAATTATTTTTAGCTTCAACCTTGTTTAAAATTATCTTTTTTTAATACTTTATTATTGAACTCATAATAGAAGATAAGGTTGTAGTTATATTGGGAGTTGGCAAGTCAGCATTGATAATATCATATATAATATTTTTATAAATCAGAAACTGTTTTAAAATTGAACCTGGATGTTAAAGCTGATATCGCTTAACTTGTTCTAAGAATTTGTGTGTAATTTTAGGAATACGATAATTATGAAAGTTTTTGAATAGTTTCTGTTTCAATAGGTATACAAATATGAAGTTTCCATTGCTCGTAGTTTCGGTCGTCAATAGATATTTCCCTCATTTGAGCGGCTCAGTTTTCACAGACGGTGTCGAGGAACGTGCAATTAAAGTTAGGATCCGTGTAGTTGTGTGTTGTAGTGAATGCGTGGGGTGGTGATACATGACTAACTAGCTGCTAGTTGCCGGAAATTAAAGGGTATGTCTGGCTAACGCCGCTGCATGTACCCAGAGTGCTTCCTGCAGTACGCAGACCCGGACTTAGGCTGTAATCATGTGACCGACACTCACACTCTTAGTATCGGATGGATGTATCACTTTAGATAGACTTGGTTTCATTTCAAAAGAGAATTACATCATCGAATTTATTTGCTATACTAACCATATATTTCTTTATTTCATACTGGTTACTAATGTTACATTTTTCGGACTTTAAAATAAAATTTGCTTTTTAATTTTTTCATAATTTATAAACAAATACTTGTTCCTATAGAAATTGTTATTTAGGCTACTTACCTATATCAATTCATATTTCTACGAATTTTTGAAAATTTCTCACGCCGCGGTCGTAAACAACTTGCAACTAAATACAAAGTTTCACTTTGCGTTCTATTTCTGGATACATATATAACTATTATTGTTGCATTGTGTTGTTATAAATGTTTACTACGATTATAATATAAAATGAAATAGATTATAGAGATACGCATTAAGTTGCATACAGTTTTAGAAGATACCGTAAATTAATACATAGGCGTATAGTTGTAGGGAGCAGGAATATTCATTCGTTAGGGAGCTAACATAAAAAATAGCCCCGACGTCGAAAAAAGACATAAGTAAGAAAATTTTTATTGTATGTTGTCTTTTATATGTCAAAAGTCGTCATATTTGATGAAATCTAGCTATTATCGCTATATTTTTCGGATGTCAGAAATCATAATTTTCAAATTGACACCATTACATTAATTTTCTTCAGATTGACTTGATTCTTAGTTTCCAGTTAAGCGTGTTTAATAAACTTTACCAAGGTTATGTTAAAATATTATTAATAATAACACAAAGAAAGTTATACACTAATATGTCTAAAAAAGCGATTTTCTCATATAAAATGTATGCAAATTCTTAGTCTTCTGCAGGTACGGGTTAATATTATCTGACAAATCTGGGAGGTGAGACAACATTTCTTTTTTTTTAAATTTATTTGGGAGGACGGAGCATAAAATTTCCGACTTTTCCAACATAAGGATTACCCTAATACTCGAATATACTTATACGGAATGAAGTTTATTTTTGTTTGTTAATATAAAAATACAAAATTATTTATACTTTAATCATTGCCCTATGCCCCCGACAAAATTTTAATAAGTCTACGCCCACGACTTAATAGTAAGGTATAAATAATCAAATTATAAATTGTAGAATAAGGAGTATAAAATATAAAATTTTAACAAATACATATAATAGTTATTTATGTATCAAGGCACTGAAGTTTACTTTTTATCACGAATATGGAATTTATATGCCAAGGCCCATAGAGCCGAGGAAAATAAACCAACGAGTGATAAAAAAAAAAGAACTTCTGTACCGCAGTACATATTAAAGTTTATTTGGAATCTAAAATTAGAAAAAAATGTAAAAAAATTTTATATAGTTTAAATTTATACATCTGTCAGTTGTCAATTGGACTGACACTCAGTGTTGCCAATCTGGAACATTGAAATTCTCGTAAATAACATTCAAAATTATGTGTTTTGTCCTCAATTTCTTCATCGGAATTAATTAGTTAATTCTCCTTACACATTTTGTTTCATTTTACGTATAAATTTACTACACTATGTCTATAGGTATCTATTAAAACTATCCTACTTGTATCATAATTATTTTACTGTTGCCAACACTGAGGCACTAGAATATATGAGTATTCTCATCCGCCATTTTGGGTCCAAGTGTCATAAATAAAACAAATTATTGGAATCCAGTTACTTTAATTCTTTTCTGTCAAATTTGAAGTTTATATTGATTAATAATTGTGATATATCATTCTCTTAATTATTATATTTCATATCTAACAGGTAAGTGTACAGAATACTTTCTAATATATTACACCGTATGATTTGTGTAGTTGGATTTTACAGAATTTCAAGAAATATGTTTACAAATTTGACAGATACAAATTTTAAATGTTTTTTTTTAAGTAACTGGATTCCAATAACTTGTTTTATTTATGACATCTGGACCCAAAATGGCGGACAAGAATACCTACATTCTTCTAGAGCTCTAGCCAACACTGCGTTACTCAAAATCATCCTGTAATAGGTTACTTTAGTCTGAGCTTTAATGACGATGTTTGAGCACTTTTGTGCCGATTTCAAATAATAGTTATTTGTTTAGCTATAGGCATCAAAATACCAGATTTACAGCAGAGGCTGCCGTTTCATTGACGAGGCGAAGTCGAGCCATGAATGCTGCCGAAGCTATAAATCTGTGTTTGATGTCGAGTTGACCTTATAATTTTTTGCCGATTTTGAATAAATGTAATTTACTGATTATTTTATGTAGATATTTTGAAGGCTATTGCTGTCAAATTACGTTGACATGTATGTGTTGAACGGTTGCTATGTATTTATTAAATTTTTTACAGCCTAGACTGTTAGCAGTCCGAGAATTGTCATCTTTAATGTCAATCGACAAAAAAATTATTTTATATTCCTTATTCTAAAATTTATAATTTAATTATTTACTTCATGCTAATAACAACTTGTATTAAGTCGAAACGTCCACAATAAAGATATTATAACAATTATATAGGTATATATAATTAATGATCCTGATGTTTTCCATGCCAACTTCAGCCAGTAATTTAAAGGATTCTAAAATATATATTTTTAATTTATAAAATGAAGTGCACATTTAATTTTATATTACGTTAATTTACAAAAACTTTGTATTCAACTTAAGACTCTGCTCCATTTTCGAACCACAAGATAACGTGTTTGTATTTTATTTTCTGTATCTAAAGAATACGTGTTACAATACGAACACACACATTCTGTTACAAATATGTTTCACACACAATGAAACTTGGAAATTGCCATTCGTTTTATCGCAAAAGAAATTAAAGTTTTGTTAGTACCACAGAAGTATCAAGTGTGACCGATAAATAAAATGAAATGCATATTTGAAAAACCATATAAGTTATGTTATTTTAAAATGGATATTTATTTTAAATCAGATTCTACAAAGTAAAGCCATATTTGTGTGGGATATAGCACATTAGTTACTTATATTATTGTTTTATTGAATGCGTATAATACTTTCTGATCACAGAATTCATAACCTATTTAGAAAAAAATCAAAGTAGCTGACACCTTCCGGTAAAAATATAAACTAGAGAAACGAAGAAAACATTCATTGTCCCTATTGAAATACATGATGGTAATTCCAGAGATTTATTTTCAAATTTAGGAGCATATTTATGTTATTCATGTTCTATATTTATATTATTTTTGTGCAACCGGACGCGAAATAAGCATTTCGCGGTCGCAAAATAGACCGAGAAATTGAATTTCGCGGCTGTTGTTATGGTAACGGCCGCGAAATCCAAAATAATTATTTTATACACTTGAGAATTGACATTATTCTTTCAAAACTAATTGTTTTGTTTATCAAATATCAAAACCATAGCCACTTTCTATTTATAATAAGACCGTTTAAAATTTGTAATTACATATTTTTTACGGTTGCACAAAAAATAGTGTGTACACCTTGTCCGCGAAATCCTTTATCACCCTCGAGATTGTCCTGCATCGGCCGCAAGCGGCCTCGGCGACAATTTTTATATAATTTTATACAATAACTATTAAATAAGTGTTT
Source organism: Poecilus cupreus (assembly GCA_963942605.1). Classification (NCBI taxonomy): domain Eukaryota; kingdom Metazoa; phylum Arthropoda; class Insecta; order Coleoptera; family Carabidae; genus Poecilus; species Poecilus cupreus. Next base: position 17,892,190 of record OZ012720.1, on the reverse strand, counting down.
AAATATTAGTGTAGTAGTGCTAAAAATATTAATAGTAGTGTTTAATCATTGTATCTGAATATATGATATAGAACAATGATAGTAAGAGCGAAAGATATTATGCAATGCCACAGTGTTATAATGGGGTCATAAACCTTTTTTCGTTTTATTTTTTTTTCTGTAAATTTGAGTAAAGTTATGAATGTAGATACTAATTTTAATATTAAAAGACATGTAGTTATAAAGATATGATTTTTTGAAATGGGCATCTCATTTCAAATTTTTCGCTCGTGACGTCAGCATGTTATACTACTATAAAACACGCTCTAGCGGAGAAAGAGGAACTACACCTACTGTCAAATTGACTGTTATCAGTCATTGTTATTTACTGAGAGGTTTTTACAAATGTAGTTTATTCACATTACCTGGGCAAATTATTATAATAAATATACTAAACATATGTTTAATTTGAAAATCGTTGTTAACTGCAACATATGACTTGAGATGACAGGTGTGATAATGAGACTACCGACATTACCGACAAGCGACAAGATATAATACAACAAAGCATTTTGTTTTAACACGTCCTAAACTCTTTGACTAAAAATGTTATAATTAACGAATATCTAATTTAATTTATCGGAGTATTCATTCTAATAATAATAAGTAATTATTGCAACACTGAAAAGTAAGTTTTTATTTGTTATCAACACCTCTTTCGCCATGCCATGCTTTACATTCTATTACAGAATGACGTCATGATTTTGCAACCGCGAAACTTCAGAAAGGAAATTATGAATGAAAAGTTGAAAAATTATAAGAAATATTGAATAATATGTGACTGAAATGATCTAAATTTTTATGATTTGTAAAAAAACACAACTTTTTTTTAAAAGTGTATGACCCCATTATCGGAACATTTGTTCTCTGAACGGGGAAGGCTACATATGTTTGTTCCGATCACTTTCTGGTTACTGATTTTCATTTAGGTTAATTTGGTATGTCATTATATTATATATACATGAATTTATAAGTAACATTGATTTCAGTTCGTCATTATTCAAGGAACAAATATTTGGAGTTGTACCATCACAAAAAGTCCCCATAGAAAACTTTAGTTTCTCCATAATTTAAAAAAAAAACTAAATTTGTTTCCAAATTGAACTACGAATGCTCAGATTCAACAACAAAAACAACATCATCGAGTTGGAACGGTTAATGCTATAGCAGATTAGTTTGTTTTCCTCGTTTCGTTGCCATTTTACCACTGCCCGACCTGCTACCTACATTTACGTTTTTTCCCAATATTTAGTTTTACTTATTAGGTTGTGTTATTTTGTTTAAACAATGAAAACAAATAGCACTGAAGATGAAGTTTTCAAGAATAGATAACAGAGAGTAGGGCAAGAAAATCACATGTAAAAGGTAATGTATACCTCACTAAGAGCCAGTTTATCAATCGACTGTTATGTTACTGTTATAGTTATCCTCCTGTTAAATATAGACAAATATGAATTACTTATGTTGCTGTTAGTTGACATTTGATTAACAGTCGATTGATAAATCGAGCATAAGTGGAAAGAGATTGTTTTTTCGTACACGATAATTCAAAATCTAATTAAGATATCATCTTAAATTTAATATTTAGATTTTGAATACATACCTAAATAGACTTTGATAGGAATCTGCTAACCAAAAGTGGTAGTTTACTTTAAGATCTATCTGGATTTTGGGGCATTTCTCAGTAAATAATTGAGTTACAATATATTTTGTCATATTTTTGTCATTGACTACAATTTTTATTTGAAATTTATAAAATTCAAAAGTAGATAAATCGAGATTTTATGTATTGCGCATGCACATGTAATTTTGTTTTTTTTTTTTTGCTTTATAAATAATAAATTTTTTAATTACAATTTTTCGTCATACCGGGTATAGAACTAATATGTGGAATATAAGGATTTCATTTAGAGATGAAAATAATATCCGAAAACTATAAGTAGTAGTAGGTAAATATCCGGCAGATACCTGATTTTCAATAAATTATGAAAATTTCATAAAATTAATGTCATTAAATTTACATATAAGTCGAAACTAATGAAACCACAATATCTTCAATCAAAACACCGATTACTTTACCGGATTTTCAATAAAATACGAAAATTCCATCAAATCAATTTTATTTAATTTATATTTAATCTAAAAACAAATAAAACCATTATATCCGGATATCCGGTTTATAGGGTGGCCGGATATTCGGTATCCGGTATCCAGCAAAACAACTATCCGTTTCATCTCTAATTTCAATGCTATTTTCAAGTTATTCAGAATTAAAAAATGCATGCAATAAGGCCCATTTAGTTATTATTTCATGATATATCGACCAACTTAAATTAATATTAATTAGAAAAATTATAATACAGGCATGGAAAATTAAACAAAAACGAAAAAATTTCGTCATTTCAGAGAACAAATTTAGATCTATTTATTACAATGTTGTATTATTTTCTGTAGAAATTTTGTAGAAGATTGTAATGATATAATTGCGAATTTGGAAGTTCAATTCTTTCCATTTCTTTCTGGTAAATAAAGAAAAAACCCTAATGCCCAGTTGCACCGCCCTTCCTTAAAACTAAACTTTACTAAGCATTACTTAAAACTAAGGAATCCTTATATTTTAAGATTGTTGCACACGTTGAATTTAAGCATTGCTTAGTTAGTCATTACTTAGTTCTACATTCTATATCTAAAACTAGAGATCTAAAAATGAATTTCAAAAACGAAGAAGAATCTTTGGTAACTTAACATTAGAATGTCAAGAATGTCTGTGACTAAGTACATTTTAAATTGTAAAAACGGCCATTTGGACCTGTCCGGGCATTCTAGTGTTAATGAAATTTTCATTTTCTAATGTTAGAATCTAGTAAGTTTAAACTGCCAAGAAAATTTGTTTATTGTTTGTGACATTTCAAACCTGTCAAACGTTCATGTCATTCATTAATTTATTGAGAAAGGTCACCAAGTAGGTTAATAAATTTGTAATAATATTATTTAGTGATATTAGCAATCACAAAAATACGATTCTAGTATTAAAATGTAACCGAAAAATGAAAAGAAGAGGAAAAGATCCGCAAATTTCACAACGGACGAGAAGTTATTTCTGTTACAATCCGTTCCAGAATATAAGAATATTATTGGAAATAAAATGGCAAATACAATTACAAATAAAAAGAAAGAAGAAGTATGAGAAATTATCGCCAATTAATTTCATGCAAAAGCGGCAAATACCGTCCATATATTATTCTCGCAGGATTATTTATAAATCGAATATCTTCCAAAACATGCATTTCGTCATCGTCGTAATCAATATCATAATAATAATTTAGCATTCTTCCTAATTACAAATACAAATATTTGACAGTTCCTTTGTTAAGTAGACGTTAAGTGGCCAACGTCGGACACTTAGTTTAAGGATTCCTTAAGTCAATTTAAGTGCTGAAATTTGGCTGGTGCAACGAAATTTTTATATTTAAGGATTACTTAGAATTTTAAGGAACACTTAACGTTTAAGTGAGAGTGGTGCAACTGGGCATAAAACTGTTTTATGAAATGTCAAACAAATTTCGTTTTTGTTCAATTTTCCATGGCCGTGTTACAATTTTCTTAATAAATATTGGTTATAATTTTAATGATATCGCGAAAATCTTATATCTAGGATGGGTTTTTTGCAGGTATCTTTAAATTTTAACAACTTTTGTATTTACACTTTTACTGTAAAATAGATAGGTAAAAATTTAGAGTAATGTAAAATAATAACATTAAAATTCCTATATTCCATATTTCAATTCTACACCAGGTATATGTTTTTTTATTAAACAGTATTCCGTATAATTTTTATGAAAAATTAGCTAATTCGGGGGGAAAAATGTTTTTTTTTTTATTAAAAAGTTATATATTCTATAAGATATTAATCATAGTAAAAAATTAAATAATGTACGCTGCAATTTTCTTTGTTACTTTCATTTTTTGTTTACATTATATTTAAGTTTGTTCTTGTCTTTCATTGATTCTAATCTATCCTATCCTTTCTATAACTATTGCTGAAATATTTCAATATCCATTTTTCGATCGTTTCCTATATTTCCTTATACCCATCTCTGCCTATCTCCTACCCCCTACTACTCTCACGTTACCTCATTTTCCATCCTTCTTGTTCTCTCTCTCTCCCTCTCTTCGGTGATATTCCGTACTCGGTTTTAGCTGATGGTGATGCTGATCGCAGTGATCGCATCGGATCACACCCCTTGCGTCTCTCGAACACGTCACGAAGCTATTAATTATCCGGCTATCAAACGTTCTCTGGTGCTTTTAATTATGCCAGATCTGTAATCAAACCAACATCAGAGATGCGCTAGTTAAAAATTTGATACCCAATATGGAGGTGTACGGTCTGCTAATGACAAATTTGCCGTGGATCGATTTTCTGCATTTATGATGAAGTATAGGCTGATCTAGTTGACTCCATTTGAAACAGGTGATTATCTTGTTGCAAAGCTACCAATGGCAATATAATACGAAGGTAGGTATATTCGTCAAATTAAAATTTACACAAATGCATACATTTAATATTCTTTGTTAATGAAAATAAATAATAGGGGTTCAGAAGATAAAAAATTGACCGAAATTAATACTTTTTAAAAGAATAATTACAAAATTTGGTATTGTCACAACAAGGCAACCATTTTTTGCCAATTCGCTTGTTTTTAAACAATTCTTAAGTTAATTTCTTACACAAAAAAAAACGTAAATTGTGAAGCTGGCAAATTATTTAATAATAAAAATTAAATATGTTTACAATTTTTTTATCAAGAACATTAATATATTTATGATTAATGTTGTGAACATTTATTGTTTCTGTTCAAAATTAGACTGCTGTAAAAAATGATTGGCGAAAAACCTCTGTTTTAGTTCATAATTTGGAAAAATGCAATTTCTAACTATTGTTAATGGAACGTCAGATCAATAATAGACAAATAAATGAAACGACAAATAACAAAAACATACCGTTGTGAAACTGTTTTTAAAATAAGTCTGTGGGTTATGTAAGATACCCCTTTTGGTTACGGAAGTGTTATACATATAAATCTGACTGTAAATATGATATGATATATGATTCAAAATATTATTACTATCATCTTCCATTTGACACTATTATTGTATGTTTCTTTATATCCAGTAAACCAGTCAATTTATTTTTTCATATTTATGACCTTAATCAATACAGTTCAGCGCATTGTTATGAAACTTATAATAATGAAGATCGTTCTACATTTTTTCTCTTTCGTGAGTTATTCAACATACGAACACACATTCATCCATTTGTTCAAACAAGCTTCATCAGTAAAAAAAGCGCATAATTTTAATTTTTGCCAATATCTTGTGACCTATGCATTCAATTGGAAAACTAATACATGTTCAAACTGCCCTAATAAAGAGGCAACTTTCGTCTAATTTAACCAACCTCGTATCTCTTACGGCTCTCGAGATCCCAATGCATTCGTACCTTGAATGGGACACACAATATGTATTGTTGGTTACGAACCAGTTCTTTAAATTTTAGTTCCTCTGGACGCCTGGACTAATTTTTTTTTATTCTTTCAGTAATGCTGAATCCAGCATCAGCCGCATAAAGAATCAAAGGAGATCGATACCAAAATTTCCGATTCAAGCCAGCGTCATATTTGTGTAAAATATTCAGCTTATACAATAATCTTCTTAAACGAAGTTTGAAAGTGCACTTGGCGTTGGCACAGCAGCCTTCGCCATCATCTCCATTGGCTGAAATAATAAATGCAGCAGCACAGATTTACCCATCGCTCATGCTCTCTCCTACATTATTTATCACCAGATTAAAACTCGTATCAAGAATTCATCATATTTGAATAAGAAACAAAAAACGAAATTCGCTTTCTTCCCTTTGTGTGAAACAAAAAGGATAATGTAATTTCTTATTAAATGGGAATGATTTGGATTTCTTTTTCTTGATGTTGAAACGTTGAAAGGCTTGTATGGACGGTGAGTTATGAGTCACGGGAAGGATAAATAATGATTTTGTGAGGTGCGCTTTTCGTTGTAAAGAAGTGTTTGTGTCATTTTATTTTGTACATTGAGATAGCGTTTATTGTGCATTTGGGACCATATATCATTTTTAATGAAATTTTTATTTTAAAAAACTTTCATGGAAAGGAAATGACAAGACAGAATTACTGACAGCGGGGTGAATTCATTCTAAATATATTAATTCTACATCTATGGCTTAAATAAACACAAGAAAACTTAATTTATATCCTACAACTCATACACTAGATGTATTATGGAACAATTATCGTAGCTGTCAAATAATAGTACTAGTCCATTCTAGTATTTATAATAATAACACTTGATTTTATCAGATCAGTAGATAATTAAACACGATCAATATTTTTATTTGTTCTCCAGTATTAGTTTTATTGATCAATATCCCAAACTAATACTGATAAACTTTCGATTCTCACAGCCGACAAATTTTCGATATAAAAGATCTACTTTGAGCAGAGTGCCATACCCAGAAATGGGCAAATGACGATATGATATATTCATATATTTATTTTATTTATTCATTCCTTCAAATCCCCCAGCCGACAGTTACTATCTATTCACTAACCTATTTGTGTGCCTTGATATGACGGCTGGTAACCACACTGCACATGTAAAAATCTTATATACTAAACAGCATAACGTATTTTCAATGTTTTCATCACAGGCAGTTGCTCATTTTTACAGCCTAGACGGAGTAATCGATTTACATGAAACGTTCACTGTTAAATACTATATGTTTTCGTTTAGTGCCTTTTCGGAGCAGATTTTTCATTTTACCTCATTTTGTCCTTTAAAATGGCCAAAAAAGGCGAAATTTTTCAAGTATCCAAGTAACTTGTGGAATTTTACTGTTTTACGATCACGTATTTTCAATAAATGAATGAATACTTGTCATTTTTGACAGTTCAGTTTGAAATTTGATATATTAATTACATTAATTGTAGACAAGCTGGACAATTTTTGTAAATTTATTTGTGTTTAGAATAAATGAACAAATATACTTATAAATTTGTAAATTTTTAAAAAGTCAATTTAAAGAAAATGAAAATAATTTCAAATAAAAATTTTCGCTTTGATTGTACATGCCGTTTGAATAAGGTAAATGATTAACTACTTGTCATTTTTGACAGTTCAGTTTGAAATTTTAAATATAAATTGCATTAATTGCAGACATGCTGGGAAATTTTCGTGAATTTATTAATGTTTACAATAAATGCGCAAATATGTTAACTAATTTCTAAATTTATAAAAAAAATCATTTAAAAAAACGTTTCTACAAAAGTTGAAATATTGCGAAATGCCTAGAATTCACGGCCAGTTCAAGGATTTAATAAAGTCCAACAATTTCATTATATGTGGTTATTCTTCAGGCCAAGGAGCACCAGGCAAAAGTCAATGAGATTGTAATAATTATTTGTTGTAATCAGTGTTTAGAGTAATCAATGCATTGTTGTATTCTTTGATACAAGTTTTAAATGGTAAGTTATGTGCACAGGGCACTGCCAATGCAATGCAAGTATTTCGAGTTTTAATACATTTTATTTTGTAGGTTAAACATAAATTACCTTATTCCATAGTCCAATGACAAGAATAGTTAGAAATAAGTAAGAAATGCATAAAATATAGTGAAACCAATCATATTTTGAAGACAGGGCGATCTCAATCTGACAAATTGTGTAGAAATGTGTGATATATGCTCCATGCTATGTTTTTGTATACGACAAGTGTTATGAATTAAAATATTTTGAAATTAACTTGATTGAATAATCACCATATTCCACAGAAACATAATAGATATATTAAAATGTGTATTATACTGATATTTTTTAATACGATAGCGAAAACATTTGTAAAAGAAATTTCAAGAAGTAAAGGTAGTTGAAAAGGTTTTGATATTTTGACGTAACCAATTGGAGAAATTATGTTATTAAGGTTATTTTTGTACAATTATTTTATAAATGAAAATTTACAGTACACACAACACATTTTACTTCTACTCAAATTATCAAATTTAATCTACAACATTCAGGTGCTTGGTGTATAATATTTGTTGTAGGTATTATAATAATTACGGGGCATTAAAAATTAAATAAAATATGTGGATTATTTAGATTTTTCTAATGCGATCAATAGTAACAAATTTATACCAGTAGCCCATGTGTGTGTTTCCAGCAAGCGGCAGGTTGAACTTCTTCAAACGCTTGATTACAACAATGATATATATCTACCTTACCACGGACTATTTTGTCTTTATATATATATTTTGTGAAACTATTTTTGTGGAGTATGTAGTATGTTATATTAAATAATATTCTCAAAACTAATAAAAAATTTAAGAAAATAGCAATAAAAAAAGTTAAATTTACTGCCGGTTCCAACGCTAGCATTCGGAATTGTTCGGTATAATTCTGAATACAATAGTTTGTTATTCTAAAGAAAAAAAATACAAATTTAATGAAATTTTTAATATTATTTTAATTGCAGACCACTTGGACATGTTTGACAAAGATCGGTATTATATGAACAAATATTTGTGAAAGTTGTATTTGATATAAATTTATTTTAAAATTCACTTATTTAGTCGCCAAAATAAGGCCTCGAAGAGACGAGATTAATAATTATAACTGGAAGAATTATACCATATTGTGTAGTGTGCCGTATGTCGCACTAATCACCCTTTTCCTATTATATTATTGTAACTACATAAGTTTTATGAGATTTTCAGAGATGGCGGAGCCCTAGCTGAGACACCCGCCGTAGGCGGGGGTCGACGCTAGTATATTACTAACCGAGTTCTGCGATTGCAAAATGTCACACCGAAAATCTGTAAATGGCATAATGATATATTTTATTACTTTCATAAATACAATATAAGGAAACATAACAATCATGCAAAAATTGTTATCGAGATTTTAGGTATCCTGATTTTGTTTAGACCATTTTCTCAATGATGTCTGTGTTGGTAGATGGATGTATATATGATATGTCCGTATGTTAACGAAGCTTGCGAACGAGAAAAAATAACTGATAAAACTTCATAATTATAAGTTTCTTGATAATGCCGTAACTAAGATTTTTTTGGTCACAATTGGAATATAGCAAGTGTCAGTTTATACACAGAACAATAAACTAAAATTATTTCGAATTTGGATTCAACTACGATACTGAGAAACCTTTTTCAATTTTATCTTCAATATATTGTTTGCAATATATATCTTACCTGTCTCCAGTTTTAGAAAACTAATTATACATATGTTTTTAAAATATTGATTAAAAATCTAAATAAGGATAGTTGAATTGTAATATAAAAAATTAAATTACGATCGTCATTTGTTATTTCTAATAGTTTATAAAATTACTCTCGAGTTCGGTAACAAATTAAACATTTTTAAAATGAAAATTTATGTTCATGATTTTACAGTCTATGATATAATTTTTGATATATTTATATAAATTTTTTAGGTACTCCGATGAAGTTTCTCAAGATTTTAATACTCATAGTTGGTACTAGAATAAACACATAATTGAATTATTTTTTATTGGGGTAAATAGCTCTGTGGTAACGCGTCGGACTGTGGATCGTGAGATCCTCAGTTCGAATCCCATAACTGACAGTTGCCAAGTTAAATTTACCCCTGTGGTTCCCCCTCCACTAACATCTTTGGGGGCTATGATTTGACGGCTGGTAACCGCACTTCATACACAAAAAATATATCACTGACCGAGATCTGCGTAAGCAGAGTGCCACACCCATAATATGTAAAAAGCGTGATGATATATTTATATATTTTATTATTTCTTATGTACAGCTAAATATATTTCCTAGTTTAATTAGGGAGGTTATTTTAACGCAAAACAAGTCGCGTGGTCGGTACAATATAATGTAAATTTTGGAAATAAATAATGTAGCTAATAGGTATTATACAACTTTTTTTAATAAATCAATTTTTTCTGGAATATCAGCATTCAACCAATTTATGAATTGCTACCAAAAGGTAATTGGTATTTGATCATTAAAATTATAAATTTGTAATTTGACTATAATATCGTTTCATACACACATTTAATAACAATAATAATCTGTTAAAAACTTACTCTTGGATTTTTTACCACAGGGAGGAAAAATACTGTCAAATAATAATAATCCTAATAATGTTAAGAACAGACTTTATTTCCTTTCATACATAAATACAGGTTTTGCATGAAGTATGTTAATATAAAATAAATATAGATACGTAAAATTATTTCTTTTAAATAAATATTACAGAATTCTTTAATCCTTGGTAATTTAGATGTAACCGTTAAATTAAAAATGTTTCAGGATTCAAAAATTTATAACAATTAAAACATTCAACAGTAACTATATTTTTACTTTCATTTGTCATTTTCCATTCAAAATCTGTAAATCTCTAACGAATATATAATTTACTATTACACTGTAATTGTCTCCGTTCAGTTAGTAAACTGCCATTCATCCAAGGCTATAATTCGCTAAACCACCCCAACACAGTCGTCAACCCCCGTCGCTGTGTTTCCAATGAATTACGATATTAAATCCAAATATCCTCTGCAGAAAAAATCAAAATCATTGCCTAGCATTACAACAACGAATCAGAAAGAGATGGAACATTACAACCGCTATACACAAAGTACGTTGAGCCGTTGGGCGTGCCTGATTCAATTACCAACAGAGGGATCCGAACAGTAGTTCCATCTGACGCCGCTAGATGGGTCTACAGTGACGCAGTGGCGTCACGCGAAGAGGGAGAGAATGGCTTGTTGCCCCAATTTAATATTCATTCAAAAGAATGTGCTAACTGTACTAATCGAGATTGAAGTCCTACACAAAACAGAATGTCAGTTGCATTAGGAATAAACTCTTCTTCATCGAACTTATCCCCACAAATCAATTTCACTTCTTTCACATTCATCCGACTCACACAATTGCGTTTATTCCTCTCACTTGAAATCATTAATTCATGTAACACGTTTTATCTGTATGTAACAACCATAAAATTGTTCATCGTTAATCCCAGTCACATCATACATACATTTTCTACTCGTACATGTTACATACAGTACAAATTGAGTTTTTAGTTCCGATCGGCAATTACGATTAACTGTCAACAATCATTATTAGCGCTGTTAGTGAAAGTCGATGAATAATTAAAACTTCATACATAAACAATCAGTGAGATCCATCAAAGATCGATGATAGCGATGATAGAATAATAAAATAATATACGTATTTCTCCCATATAAACTGTTCATTCAGTTGTTTTCTATTATAGAAAATTATAACTTATTTTTTATTAACTAGGTATATTAATTTAATTTGTTCAATCGTGCTATTGAAACTTGTTTCTTGCTTGGATACAGAGCTCGCAAACTTCGTTTTGTCCACTCAACTCATTCCTATGGCAACGGGTGACAGATGAAAGGGCGAAAGTTTACTTTTGCTCACTACTTAGTACTTTCGCCCACTCGCCTGTCATTACCAAATTGACTGATTCTTAACAATGAGTATGTGGATCACAAGGATAGGGGCGCGTACATACAATACCAGAATTGAACAAAAGGCTATACTACATTCGTGAAGAAACGAATTCGCTCACTTATGTGTATTTAACCACTCGGCTGTCGTCTCGTGTTCTAAACTGACACATGCGTGAGCGAAATTCTTAGTTTCTTCACTCATGTTGTAATATACTATTAAAACAGGTATCCATAATAAAAATACAATAATACTATCAACATTCTAATTTATGAGGATTTTCACAATATTCCATAATTATTAAGGTTGAAATTAATCAAACCAATAAATAAAAATAATCACTCAATTAATCTAAACTAAGTAATTATTTTTCTAACGATCAATCTGTACTCATTTCATATTGTAAAGAAGATTGCGATAAATCAACTTCATTATAAGATTTCAAATTTCTAATACCGCACAATCTTATTCATGACCTAAGATCGAAGATTTTCAATAATTCTCAATGGTGATTTTTTAGAGGAACGGGAGATTATCGAGAATAACTAAAAAACTTGATGTTTAAAGTATGGATATAAGTAAAATTTTTGCAAAAATAGGAGCTAAACATGAAAATATTTACTTAAACATAAATAGATTTATAGAATTTAAACAAATATTATTTTATTAACTAGAAGAGTGTTCTGAACGTTTCTTCATTACGACAAAAAAGTTTACTATTTCAAGTGAAAAACAATACATTTATACATAACGGTTTAAATTAGGTGGGGTTGATACTCTTTATTAAGAATACGAATGAGAATACCTGGAGCAAATCTAAAATCAAGATTCGGGCAACGAACTGGCAGGTAGCGTTAAAGCCGATTCAATCAATAACGCAAATTATCAAGGCTGCCCGCGGTTAGTAGTTGGATGGGTGACCGCTTTGCGTTGTCATAACACGGAAAACGAGATTCCGAGGCGGCATATAAACTCAGCAGTTAAGACCGCTTAATAATAATAAAAAAAATCAAGATTCACTACAAGCGAATGAAACGGCTTGAGATTGTGCATTTCATTAGTCAACCATTATACTAGAGAAGTTAAGGATTGTCGATAGTTTCTAGCGATTGTCGACATTTTCAAATTATTATTAACTTTCATTCAACAAATATATTTTTCTACGACCACTACTGAAAGTATGTCATTACAGAACAAACTACAATCAATGTAAGTGCGTTCTTACGAATAGTGTTACGTAATGTTCATTACGTAACAATAGAAAATGAAATTTAAGTTGGCATTACTGACTGTCACATTACCAATATAATTAAAATTTTATGCATCAAATCTTAGATTTTAATGTTATGGATTCAAAGGCTAACTGATAAAATTTTATAACTAAATTCATATTTTGCTGGGTTTATTATAAATTATGACACCAATAAATATTTCAATAATATATGTAGAGGGGACTATGTTTCGTCATGTATCCCTACGCTCGATAATTGTCGTTTATTTTTATAAACACAAACAAAGCTTGTTTGACATTTAGGTTATGTGTGTGTGATTATTACAAGTAAACTGGTGATATTTTATAGTCTTCCATCTGCATCTATAGTTTATAATATGTGTTTTATTGTGAGATATATATATATATATATATATATATATATATATATATATATACTACTAAATATTATTATCTTTTACTTATATTTATTAATATTTTAAGTAACAAATGTCAAGCGATAGTGATATTTCAATTGGAACACCACTGGAGATACAAGCTAAAGCTAAAAGTGCAACAAATAATCTTTTGGTGACAAAATCTCGAGAACGATACGAATTTGTGTATCAAAAATTCATGGATTAGAGAATACAAAAAAGCATAATAAATTTCTTACTATTTGAATATTGTTTTTAATTTAGAAATAGTATTGAGTGGTTGGTCGTAGAAAAAGTATAGTACAAAACTCGAGATGTAAAGCAATTACGCCCTCGTGAAATTACAAACTCGCCGCTACGCGGCTCGTGTGTCAATTTTTTCACTCGTGCGTAAATTGCTTCTTACTTCTCTCGTTATGTAATATACTATTATTAGACACTAACACACCATTATAGGAGTATCTTCTCCTAATTCAAATATCACTATTCATGGAAAAAATTGATTGCTACAATAGCAATAATTATTTTAAGTATAGTGAAGGCAATTTATATATTTACAATAAAAATATTTTTATTTATATAAGTAATATGATATGATTTTCGATTGCTGTTACAACAAACTAAATAATATCAAATAAAAAAATGTTATTGTAAATATCTAAATTTCTGTCACTATAAGTATGATAAATTATTGCTATGAACGCAATCAATTTTTTCCGTGTATACATTTACGTCCCGAGTAAATTGGTACAAAGAAATCATTACCCATTTACACATATTTGAGTGTGTCAATATATTTTTACGCATGACGTGCGTACACATTCTCAACATTTATTATTGGATAGAAATCCACATGATTTAATTTTATGTGGGTATTTTTCTTGTCTAAAACTAAAAGTTTTATACTCAGATACGTTAATAGAGAGCTACTTATTTATTATACTAATATAATATACCAATATAAATGTACCAAGTGTGCAAAATAACTGAAGGGAGGGGATTAAGAATATTTCGTGTAGCGTAGAAGTTACGGAAAATAATGCTAAATTTTAAATTAAAATAGTAATATTTATTAACATTAAATAATAAAAACTAAAATAGTTATATGTTAGTAACTGTTTTTCTTATATTTGTTTGTTACTAAAGGAAAGTGAGAGTTGTCCAGTAATGAAAGCGTTCGGGAAATGTTCATATCACTAACTGTACGCGAAATACCCATTATAAAAGTAATGAAAATTTTAAAATATCTACATACTTCGCATACTGAAATTAATAAATAAATGATTACTTGTTTGGGCTTGTACAGAAATGATATTTTGCATATGAATCTGTTTGAGAAATGACAAATATATGAATCCGCCACTGGGGTGATTCGCAAGCAGCTACTGCTTCTGTGTCTTCGCGTCTTGTGTCTGATCAGAGGAGCTGCATTAACATTATTATCACGGACTCCGAGTCGAAAGAATCAAATTATGAGGAATGTACGGAGCCTGAGCTGAACGCCTGAAGGCGGATTCGTGCCCTCGTGCCCGGCTCGACGACTGAGCGAACAATTTTATACTTCCCCGTTTATTTTTATTCGGTTTTCTTTGCATGTTTTCTCTCTAAGTGCTTTAGTTTTTTAATAAGACTATTTGTATTTTCAAATGTGATCAAAGTACTGTTTTGAACGGAAATCCTGCATTATTTAAATACATTCTTTATAATGTATTTGAATGTACAACAAATTGTTGTAGAGCAGGGCTGATAGAAATTATTTTTATGATTTTATACGATTCTGTGTACATAAATTATAAAAAGATATCCGTATTTTTCACATCGCTGAAGAATTTATAAATATTCAAATAAAATCGATATATTATGTAGACGTTATTTAATGTATGTAATCCAGTAATACGAATGGCCCAGCTAACAAATATTTTATTTTTGAGCAGCCACGAGAGATCATTGCCAAAATATCACGACCAACTTAATATATGCAGGGAAACTTCGGTTAATTAAAAAATATGGGTAATGTATCATTCGTACTACGAAATTCTTCGTGAAACGAATTAGCCTTGCTTAGGGATCCAAACAGTGTATGTATAATAGTAAATTGTTCACCTAGGACCAAATACCGGTATTTTCTGAAATGAAAAATAATAGGTTAACAAAGGATATGAAAATGACAAATATGTTGAAAAATTAAAAATCATGCAATGCAAGTACCCCTTACCCCCTGTTCAAGGGCTCGGTAGAGGCCGAGGGGGCGGAGGCTTCTGCAGAGAATTGGGGTGTAAAGTTTCCCTAACAGAAAACAATAGTTTTTAAAGCCAAAACTACATAAACATAAACTAATCAAAAATTTTAATCTGCTGATTCTCTTTAGTTTTAATTTTATTACTTTTTATACATATCTTTACATGTGATATATTCCACTAAAGGAAACAAAATGTCTTCTGAGGTCTGTCATCCGACAAGTCGTGTGAACATTATTACATTAGTGTAACGTAATTGCGTAAGTAGATTTGGCAACTCTATTAACTGCTTGAAATAATGGTTTCAATTTGTGTATGTACATATATCACTACTTTTCTATCCTTGGGCAGATATGAGAACATTTACGATATTTGCCTGATCTATTTTGTATTTTGAATATAATGAACAATTTTGTACTAACTATACATGGCAAATGCCGTTACAATATTTGTAAATATTAGGCAGGGATAAAATTACAAATATAGAAAAGAATAGTTATATATGAGATGGAACAAAAAATTTAAAATTTTTATATTCTAATATTTTTTTTACAAATATTCCTATGTATACATGTGCATGCATATATACTTAAATCATGCAATATCACATTAGGAGGGATAACACCTGCAACCAACAATAAAATCCCTTCAAATATTTCAATTTCGCATAACACAATTACCTCACCCAAATTCGTAGTTTGACTCATACAAGCACGTTTATTCCTCAAAATAAAAACCATTCGTTCACCCAACAAGCCACTTATTTTCGTTTATTCCTCGAACGCCCTCGCATTCGCCCAGCTCAATCTTAATCTTACAAGCACGTTTATTCCTCAAAATAAAAACCATTAGTTCACCCAACAAACCACCTACATTCATTCATTCCTCGAACGCCCTCGCAATCGCCCAGCTTCAATGTTGATCTTACCCTCATATATATTTTTCTCACTAATCTTCCCTCCGAAGTATCTCAACTAGGCTTGCAACGAATATTCGGCAACTATTCGGTATTCGGCCTATTCGGCCACATTTGTACTATTCGGCCGAATACCGAATAGTAAACCATTATTCGGCCGTATGCCGAATAGTTTAGAATGTTGAGAAAAGTGGAAATTTTGAGTATTTCATTAGGTAAATTTTATCTGAAATAAAATAATAAAAATAAAACACATGCTTATAGTGAGATAATATGTATAATATAGTATTGTAGTACCGGTTAGGTTGAGACCTAGGGACGAATGCTGTTACAGATCGCACGAAGAATTCGTGCCAAATCAGCCGAATACTATTCGCCGAATATTTGGCTATTCGGCCAAGAAATCCGCCAAATATTCGGTATTCGGCCATAGGCCGAATACACTATTCGTTGCAAGTCTAATCTCAACTAACTCACTTCCACTCTTATACTCGTATATAATACATAAACATATCATTGCGCTATTTATGTACCTATTTTGTTTGTAACATTCTGCTTTCATTGATTTCGATAAGTAATATATTTTTACCGGTTTCAGAAGGTTAAACCTATGTTTACATGCACAAAAGTAGGCAGGGTAAGTATGTCATAACTCTATGCCGTACGGTAATATTACCATACTGACCTGTCAAAACAGTCAAGAAAATGAAAATAAAACACAATGATAATATAACACAATTTATTAATACACACGGAAATAAGCTGTTCAGAGCTTCACCTGCTGCGTTTCAAATATTTTCAAGCAATTCTGCATCGCCAAAATCCACTTTTTATCTAGCCATTATGAACACATTTGACGTTTAAGTAAAATATATTTATAAATATGATACAAAACAAGTGTAACCATGGTGTTAAATAAAAACAAACAGACTTACTTGATCACCTTCTAAAATTGACAGACGTTATTCAAAAAAAGAAATTCAAAAATTAATACTAACCTGAAACCGGTAAACTATTGAACAAACCACGGATGTTACGAATTATAACAGGCCTTAGATGTCTTAAAATCCTCGCTCTACGAGCTCGGATTTCAAACTGACATCTGCGACTGTTATGATACTCATAACATTGCTAGGAATGTTAATAGCTATTACCAGCCGTAAAATAACAACATTCAAAAATATTAATAGAAGGATAACCTCTGGGGGGAAATTAGCTAGTGTGAGAAACCAAATGACGATCTCATATTCCATAGTCCAATTCATCACCACGGAGTTTACCATTTCTTCTGACATATTCTATATTTTCTAACACAAAACATTATAGATGATAGACAATTCACTATCATTACAAATATAACACAGTTGACTCATACGTAGGTATTCGCCATTATGAACTTAAAATGTAACAAAAGAATGTAATTTCAACAGTGTAATATAAGTATAAAATAAATACAAAATATTTCATTATGTTCAGCAAATCTCTGCTTGTAAAAATAAAGAAAAATTTGCTTCCATCCACAATTCGCTCGCTCATCAAGTCGCGTCTTTCGCTCAACCATCTAAAAACCTATCGGCCGTGTTTTTCATATTCAAATTGAAACGAACAAGAATTTACATTGTTAGCGAGTTCATCTGTCTCTCGTTTAAATAAAAGAAAATCGCGAGCCTGGCGCTAGAGTGTTTTGTTTCCTGTTCCGGATAGACCGAGGAAAATCTGTCGACAAATCACGTGGGAGGGGAGAAACATTTGATGGCTCGGCGAGGACGACTCGTTGAGCGTTGGGAATTCTGATACAGCTCGTTCGACTAATTTTTTAAACTGAATTATGTTGATATTTAATTAACGCTCTTTAAATAAAAAGACAATTGTTGAATTTCTTTCCCTCACTCATTTATTCGTAGAATGAATATGACGGTGTGGGGATCTAGTGATGTAAGATGTAATCAGATGATTAAATAGGTTTGATTGCCTTAGCAGTTTTGATTGTAATGAAGGATTTTTTCGGCAATATTTTGTATGTTTACCTACTCTAATTTTCTTCCTAATTTTAAATTTGCTAATTTTAGATTCTTGAGCAAATGAGGGAGCGGCATCGAAATTAAATATTTTAGTTCAACACAGGAAATTTTTTGTCGTCAATGAAATAATCAAAATTAATGTTCAAGGTTTATTAATATTTAAATTAAACGCATATAGTATATTCAGAAACTGGTAGTCAATAAATTAAGGGTGGGTAGTACCTACATGTGCCTGCCCTTAATTTATTGACATCTATGTTCTGAACAGCCTATATGTAAGCGAGGTATAACGGGTCAAAATTTTCGAAAGTGAGTTTTCAACATATAAATACGTTTCGTGGGTCCCTAAAATACGATTTCACTGATTTTACAATGACGTCCATGTGAGTGAGTGTATTCACCTGATTCCTTAATTCAAAATCTGATAAGGATATCATTTTAAAATTACTTTAAATATTTAAAATATGAATGTATAAGTAACGAGCTGATTAGATTTCGGTAGCTATTCATCAATCGAAAGTGCTAGTTTACTTGAAGGTGACTGATTCAGTTGATCATAGGCGTTTTACAAGTTTAAACTTATGAAATTTCCTGCTTCCCTAACCGTTTTAGAGAAAAATGTTCCAAACAAAAGTTGAATCAATGAACAAATAACATTTTACCTATTTCATAAAGACTAAAATTACGTTAAAAAATATCAAAAATTCTGTTTTTATAATTATTAACAATGGAAATATTACAGCCCGACGTCTATCAAATATGCAGAGAAATTTTAACGAAAGGCATGGGTTTAGCTTGGCAAATAATGGAGATGTGTTTGAGCACAGAAAATAAGCAAACTTGGTTTGAGCATATTGTCTACACTGATAAAAATGATTTCGCAGAACAAACAGATTCCTCTTAAATGAAGAGAAAAATTGATTTGAATAGTGCCAATCCGATATTGTTTTCATTGAAAACTTTTGTAGGTTTAATAAATATTCTTGTATGAAAATTAATTTAGTTTTGAAGGAACATATCAATGTATTCAACTGAGACTCATTGTGGGGACGAAGTAGTTTGAATAGGAATAGTTTTAATTCAAAATGATATCGTTTTAAATAACAACGTTTTGTTCAAAATTAAAAAACTTCTTTTTCATTATTTTTAAAAACAAAATTCATCATATATTCATTTTCTTTAAAAGTAGAAAAAGAAGATAAATAAAATTTATATTCAAAATTAATATTTTTCTTAATTGAACTTAATCATTTTGTAAGAAATAAAATTTTCTTCACTGAATGCATACAAAAGGAAAACTGAAAATTTTCTTGAAACAAGAAGTTATTTTTATGAGTATAGACTAGATTTGTTTTTAGTGATCCTTATAAATAAACTAATTTATTCGTAGATGGAAATATCGGCCAATAACAAAATTCAGTTATTTATTTATTTATGTTCCTGAAATATGGAACACAAATAAATAAATAACTGAATTTTGTTATTGGCCGATATTTCCATCTACGAATAAATTTCCCTATAAGTTATATATCGAATAAATAAACAATGACAGCTAGAACAATCTGGGGACAATTTATTCTAGATAATTTATGCCACATTAAAAAAAATATTGTTAAATTCAGGCAGCATGTTGATATACACTCTCTTAATACTAGAACTAAAACTATTAGATATTGCCACTTGTTAAAACAAGTAAAATTCAAAATAATTTGCACTATTTACCTATTAAGCTTTTCAATAAATTACCGGTAGAATTAAAATCTCTGCCATTTATAAAATTTAAGTTAGCCGTTAAAAAAATACATTTTTAGAAAAGCTTGTTATAAATACGAAGACTACTTAAATTATTATATTTAATTGTAGTAAAAAATTTTTGTAACATATTTATTAATTCGTAGTATTTTTTATATTATATATACTTTTAACTGTAGCCTTGTTCTATGTACTTTTTTGGCTAAACAAATAATAATAATAAGTAGGGCTGTGCGTTTACATCGATATATCGAATAACGATATTCAGTAGAAAAAATATCGATATATCGATACATCGATATATCAATATATCGATATATCGATATATCGATATATCAATATATCGATATATCGATGTATCAATATATCGATGTATCAATATATCGATGTATTGATATATCGATGTATTGATATATCGATGTATCGATGTATTTTGTGAAAAAGAACTAAAATTTAACTATAATGCCATCTAATGAAAGGGGTTGAGCTCGATTTATTGATAGCATTGCTTGCTGATATTTATTTTTTTTTCATTCTGGAGTCGGGATTAAGGGGAGAATTAATAATTGGGACGATGTATAGGTACAATTTCCAGCAGAAGTTCTCATAAAACTACCTTCCAGTCATGGCATAGTACAATTTCAAATATTTTAAGTAGATTCCCGTTTGTTTTATAATGCTGGCGCCCAGCACCATAAAGCAAGTACACAAACACCCCAGATGTTAAAATTTTTCGCCTTTGAAACACCCGTTACTTCTCTTCACAATAGAATTGCCGACATCCTGAACCATTGTAATCCTTCCATAAAATCTATCTGCATTAGATTGTTTACTATTTATATAGTACAGATCGACATCCTGAATCATTGTTTAATTACCAATAAAATCTAACTATATTAGATCGATACATCGTTACATCAATATCTCGATATATTAATATATCGATACATCAATATATCGATACATCATTATATCGATATATCGATATATTGATACATCGATACATCGATACATCGATATATCGATATATCGATATATCGATACATCGATATATCGATATATCGATATATCAATATATCGATATATCGATACATCGATATTATCGATATTTTTCTAATATCGAATATCGATATTCAAAACAAGATATCGAACAGCCCTAATAATAAGTATCATTTGCGCTATCATTTCGACGTGATATTTTTCATTTATTCGGTACTTTATTCGTAGATGTAAATATCGGCCCTAAGACAAATTATTAATTTATAAAATAAATAAATTGTTTACCTACTTACTTTATTATGAACAACGTAAAATATTTTTTCCAATTCAATCCGTGGTTACTCATTATAAAAACTGAATTTTTGATATTTTTAACGTCTTTTTAGCCTTTATTAAATAAGTAAAATGAAATTTGTTCACTGATATTAAATCTATTCAACTTTTATTTGAAACATTTTACTCTAAAATGATTAGGAAAACATGAAATTGCATATGTATTATTTAACGCCTATGATCGACTGATTCAGTCACCACCCTGTATAGTAAATAATTGAGTAAATTCTGTTATATTCAAACGATGCAGAATGATATTGTCTACATTTTTGTATGTTTAAATGACATTTATGCGTGAGGTTACAGATATAAACAATTTTAAAAGTGAACTATTTGGCGGGAGGGAATGTGCTGCTACATCAGATTTCTTGTAATTCTGAGCAGTATACTATTTAAAACATGTAGATCTAGAAAATTCAGCTTTTGTTAAGACAATAATATCCGTAAGAACGCCAGAGGTTCTTATTATTTTTATTATTCCACGAATCTTTCTAAAAAAGATAACTTAAAAGAAAATTAATTTACTGAAAGCATCTCCGTCCTAATGAATTTACAGAAGAGTTCTTAGCGCATGGAATAATTAAATAAACAAGAAATGAAGTAAAACCATGGATCACACCGCACTGATGGATCGCATTAATGATCAGCGAGCACTGAACAGAAACCAATCGCACGCTCATCAAACACGAACACGGCCACACGGCAGTTCGCGCCTCAGATATAACACACAACTCATACAGAGACGGACTAGTTACTTTAATTCATATGAGATTTCCATAAATGAAATAGTTATTTACTTTACAAGTGGGCAATGGAAGGAATTACCCTCGAGAGAAATTTGAGCTCACGAAGCCGGAGGCTGAGTGTGATAACTTTATCGAGTCTTCTCAAATTTATACCCACTAGTGGGTAGTCTGTTACTTTCCCTGTTTAAAATCACCATAGTTATAGAGCATTTATTGAGAGATATTGGATAATAGTATATTCTACAACAAGTAATGGAATGGCACATATTCCACACGAGCAAAAAGTTTGTAGTCCAAGCCCAAGGCGAGGATTGCGGTTTGCGAGTGCCGAATATTTATTTAAATACGCTGAACGTTTAACACAGACTGCTAGTTTATTACAGCCTGACGGTTTATTACAGCCTAACGGTTTATCACAGACTCACGGTTTATCACAGATTCACGGTTATTAAAGACTCATGTTTTATCACACCGTCACGGTTTATCACAGACTCACTTTTTATCACACAGTCATGGTTTATAAAAGGCAGACCGAAGACCCACCACAGACTAGACTGACTACATTTAGCTCGGCAGTCCCTTATATGCACTCCTGTGTGGCGGATTCTCGAACGTTCTACGCTTCTCTCGAAGCTACGAGAAACGCTCCCATGTATTTTTCGGACGTTGCGTCACTCCGAGAGATTTCAACGAATCTGTTTTAGTAATAATATATTTCTAAGTTAAACTTCGTATATGTCGCCACTTGTAACTATACCTCTGTGGTTCTCTCTACAGTCTACAGTAACATCCTTGCAGGGTGCTTTTTACCGACTGGTAACCGCATTTCACGAATTCAATACATCACTTACCAAAATCCGCAAAAACAGAGCGTCTCATGATGTTATAATTTTGTGAAGTATAGCATGAAGTAATAATTTGAATTTCTGAATAGTTCTCATCCCGTGCCTGTATTTCTCATACAGCACACGTTCACGTTACCATAACCTACGACCACGAGATCCTGCAGCAGGTCACAGGCCGACGCATCAGTCACTGTCAGCCCGGTAGCCACTGCCACCTCCTCGCTAGTGGTGAGGATAATGGATCACCCGATCACCCACCCGACGATCAGATACCTGCTCACCTCTCGTGTGAGATCCGCATTCGATACGCTGCTCTTACGAGGAGGTATCTAACACGACATGATATGTGTGTGAAGTGTGATGAAGATGATCTATTTGTTGCATGGTGTAATGTACTCGTAGTAAGTAAAAAATATTATTAACTCACAACAAATAGGTCGGAAAGAATCTGCACATTAAGAACTGTCGCGTACTTACATGTATGATAATTTATAATTTTATATACCTAATATTTTATTTATTTATTTAATTGTAATGAACAGGCAGTACAACTGGTTTTGTTCACATCACATAATTCAGTTAGTACACAACAAAACTAATAATTTTTACAGCATATAATTTACATAGTTACATAGTATTATAAAGAAAAATATAACATAAAAATGGTAATAGTTATTTGTATCACAAGGTTGGAAACTGCTATTTTGAGAGTGCGAGTTTATTTTGATAGGACTCGCCTACGGCTCGTCCTGCAAATACGAGCACTCGCAAAATAGTTTCCAACCG
This sequence comes from Poecilus cupreus, assembly GCA_963942605.1. Classification (NCBI taxonomy): domain Eukaryota; kingdom Metazoa; phylum Arthropoda; class Insecta; order Coleoptera; family Carabidae; genus Poecilus; species Poecilus cupreus. The sequence goes on along the minus strand of OZ012720.1, from coordinate 17,868,297 downwards.
AGGGATACACAAGATTTTTCGCGCCAACATTTATGTAAATTTAATAAATAAATTTAATTTATTACTCATTTTCTTAATGACAGGGATTTTTTTTATGTTGCTAACTTCAAAATATTTGAATGTCAATTATGTTTATTTTCCAATATCATAACCAAAAATATCTACATATTTTTATTTGGATTTTACACTGCAAATTTAATTATAATTACTTACAAATATGTTTAAAATCCATAAATATTCTGTTTTCTTGTATTGCAAATACTCAGTTGTAGATATATTGCCATAATATTTTTATGTCAATGTAATACTTTGACATTTCTAGCGTCAGAAGTTAGCTAAAATTAGTGAAGTGATGCCAACATATAACCATAAAAAGTTAGCAATTTTTGTCGAACTAGTACGACAAAAACATGATTTCCGACCGCTTTTAGAGATATGTAATTGTATTAATGTCGGACGGCGGCGCGAAAAAATACTGTAACGGACGCGGCAACGACAAGTTGTAGCTTGCCGGCATACGCCGCCGAGTGAATGACGCAACGCCGGCGTGTTCGAACAAGTCCGTTCGCTCCACAATAGATAACATTCCAGGCAGTTCTAGAAACAAGGAACGTGGTATATAAAAGAGCGAATCATCGTCAGTATGGGCAGTCGACTCCGAAGCTACTGAATATCGTCATAAATAAATCTCGCTCGGCTAGTTTATATAAATAATCGTGTTTGTTTACAATAATGATAAGTGTTAGTGTATGTTTTTGTATACGTGAGTTTTGTACTTAAATATAGAGTTAACTAACTTTTACTTTTTATTATAATAATATTGGTTATTAATAATATTTCTTTTCGTTTAAATAAAAACTTTTGAAACCCACGAACGTTACAATACAATTAAAAAGTAGTAAACATATTTGGCCATTTCTACATAAGAAAATAAACAATTGCAAAAATCCGTAAACTTGCTTTCATAAATACATGAGCTCTAGTCTAGGTGTAGAGTACTGAGTTGTAGTCAGTGGCGTATGCAGGAGGGGTGTTATTGAAGTAAGAACTGTTACATTCCAGCATTCTATATTACATTGCAATTGCCTCACGTCACTGGTTAAGTTGATGGTAGATTAAGTTATTGGTTTCGTACAGATGTTTGTTTAAAACAGGATTGTGGAATGTCTCCTTGGTTGTATAATTTGTATACAGATGTGTTCTTACAAAAGGCATAGAATGAAATGGATGGTGTACATATTGGTGAACGTATCGTTATAGTGTCTGAGTAGGATATAGTGTGGCGTTATTGTATTTTTATTTTCTAGCTTGTTTTTATAAGATATTAGTGTTTGGTATTACCGAATATTCACCTAGAAATTATTGATACAGTAGTTGAGACTCTTGATGAATTAGCATTGGTATTTCAATGGTAAATTCTTAGTGTGCAATTATTTGCTCCCCTGAGTATTTTAGAGTAAACGTTTATTTAGATTTTATCTAGAAAAATAAATTCTGTTTCTTTTGATAGCATCATTCATAAATTTCCATTATCCGAAAGAGGAGAAATCGTTTAAACTTATTATTAAATAACATTGTTATAATACAAGAGAAAGTAGAAATGATTAAATGGTTTTATGCCAGAAATTACATCAAACCAATAGACCCCCACCCAGGGTCGAACTTAAAAAAGTAAATTTGTTAAATTCCTTTTTAAATTTTTATGAGTAGTGCGATTATAAGGTAGTATAAGATTTATGTTATATTTTTGTATAAGAAATTTGTGTGGTGCCAATATCAAGTTTTTAAATCAGGGCATCAAAGTATCAACTAATAATTGGTAACGAATAGTGAAGTATTATTCGGCCGAAGACCGAATAGTTTAGAGAATGTTGAAAGAAGTGGAAATTTTGGGTATTTCATTCGATAATTTTTGCCTGAAATAAAATAATAAAAATAAAACACATACTTATACTGAAATAACATATATCTATCTACGAGTATATTATAATTTTAATCCTCTTCACAATTTTACCTATTAAATTATGTAAAATAACGATGTAAAACCAAAATAATATTTTCATATTTCATTTGCTGTTTATTTAATCCAGTGATTAATAAATAATTTTTCTACTTTTTTGAATAATTCATTGTAGATTAAGCATGTCTGTTATTAATTGACGGCTTTTAATTTTAATTTTATTGAAACAAACGCAATTGAACAGATAAACACGCATCGCTGTTTTAATTATTTCAAAATGAACATTCATTTTTCCTAATAGCTTATTATTTTATTTTAATAATTGTGATAAAAGGTATTTAATGTTGCCACATTAATGCATATTTCGCTGTGAATAATTCATTAATTTTTTTATTTGTAATTTCACTAACTTTTTGATATGTGAATATTTTGTACATGAATATTTCATTTAGTTTTAAAAGCATGTCAATTTGCTATTAAATGTGGTTTTACAATTATTAATATATTTTTATTAATTTTATTCATTTAAATACAAATGGTTTTTAAATTTACGTTGAAAATATTTCATTATAAAAATGCATTAATATTAATTATTGTTTCATTACAGATATCACTTGTCGGGTGCAGGTTTTTTACTCGGAGTAAACCCAGTGCAGGTGCAAGAACACCAACGAACGAAAGCAAAACCCACGACGGATATAAAGATGTGTCAGGGATCTTGATCATAATTTAATGACTCAACGAGAAAATTAATGAATCAAATTTTTTATACAAACTTTTTGCTTCCCTGTATTCATTTTAATTATTTAATTTTGATGATAAAAATACCTTGGACTCAAATTGAAAAACGAGAATGTCAGGGATAGGTTTCATTATGTTTTTGGTTTACTTGTTTTGTTAAAATGATATCTTGCGCTACTACACAAGATGTATAGTGACAAAAATAATGAAAATTGTTGTATATTTTTCAAAGTAAATAGTTTTTATTCAAAAACTTTTCACTTTTTATATATAAAGGGATCAAATTATACAGGAAATACTTAAGCTGACAAACTCTGCTCTTTGTATAGTGTCTAAAAAATATAATTGAGATTTTTTTCTACTCCTGCTCTGAAAATGCAATTTTCTCACTTTCATTCATACTGAGAACAACTTTTACAACACGCTTCAGCATCCTGGTTATGAATATTATTTATGAACGTTCTATATTTTTCATAAGCCACCAGATACCTTTCTTTTGATTTATAAGGTAGTAAATTGTGTACTACTTACTTCATTAGCTGTTTTCGTTATTTTCATCAATTTTAGTCATTTTAGAACTTTCAAGTAATGAAATACAAATTTATAGCTCTACATAAAAGAAATGGCTACGACAAATTGAAAGGTTTATTTACTAATACATATCTGTTGTCATCATAGACGTACAATCCGAAAACAAAAATTGACAATTATTTTAGAATAAAATCTCTATTTCCATCGTTTTAATCTTGAAGAAGTAGATAAAACAGAGCGTAATAGTCTGCAACTTTTTTGGTTCCTCAAAAATACACTTTCAATACTTGTTATACAAAGAACTATCAACAATATTGACAAAACTTTAACAATAATAGCATATTTTTATGTATAAATATATTTATTTATTATTTATTTTTTAAATTAATATATAAATGAAACATATTTTCTATATTTATCATATTCATTAGTATAAGGTAGTCATATTAATTTTATTCTTCTGTTCTTGTGTCGGGAATCATCTTATACAATAAAATATAATAATACTGGAACGCCAACAGAAGTTGAAAATGCGAGCCGAGAGAGACAACCATTTGTTGAGCCACCTGTCTTTGTTGTTGAGTCCGCTTAAAAAGCTGATAAGAAAATAAAAAGAAATTAACATTCAATGATTATGAAATAAAATGGTTAATACCAAAATTAAATGATACATTACACTGTTATAAATTATTTTTTCACGACATTCGAGGAAACCTCACTCGCTGTTCTTCTTCCGAAATAGTGAGGAAAGTGTGTTTTTCCTCTATAGTGAGGAAAATATAGAGGTGTTACCAAAAGAATGTTATTTACAAAAAATATAAATAATAAAATCATTATTTTAGTGATATACATACTTTAAATTTTCTTACAATTATGTCTTATATTTTTCTTTTTCCAGCTAAATCACAATTTGACAACTTTAATTTATGTTTAAGATTGGTTCATTGGCAACACTGCTACCCCGTCTTGCATCTGATAACCTAACTTTTAACGTGTCAGTTTTGTTGTCGAAGTGTATTTTAGGTCCGAGTAAATCGTTTTTACAAACGTTGTGAAAATAATGTTGTGTCTAACATGAGAGGAAAGCTCTTTTTCCACTCTCGCTGTGCTCATTAGGCAAACTTCGAGTGGAAAAAAGAAGCGGTTTCCTCTTTAGTTGGACAAAAAACTACTATCGCTTTTGGAAAATACTTTACAACATGTTTCTACATAGCAAACGCTCAAACAAACGCATAGCAACCGTTATATAAATAAAGGCTGGCCTTACGACATCTATAACTCTCAGGCTCGTTTTTCGCTTTCATAAAAGCCTATAAGTTAGCATTCCAGTATTACTATATTTCAGTGCTCTTAAATGATGTACAATTTCAGAGCTTCTACACATATACCAGCAAGCTAATAACATCTACATTTATTTTATTAACCATCCAATCTCAACATGCCCAAACCCTTGCTAAGCAATTCTCTCTCGCAGGATCACAGGCCTCACGCAAGGATCTCTTCTCTCCCGTCTTCCGTCAATACTGTGATTCCTTCTCGACAGGATAAACGTCAGGATAGCGCGATCATCGCAGCAGTGCTACACTCTAGCAGCGTGAGAGAGAGACACGAAGCGCGAACGTGATGAATCACTCGATCAAGTCTACTTGACAGCTCTGACGTTGCCTTGTATGTGTGAGTGTGTATCTGTGTGTATGAATTGTCTCAGAATCGAAATTGGAGAGGAGGACTTGTAAACTTGTATCTTAGTTTGGGATTGTTGAGAGATTGCGAAAAGATTCTGAACGTATTTTAATAATTAATACAACAATAATTATGTATTTCAATACCAATATATATGTGATTATTGAGAAAGTATACACAAACTTTACTTCCCTGGCGATTATACAGAAATAATTTTTACTATTATTAAATAAATTAAATTAAATTTTCTGAATAATGTTTTATATAAAATATTATTTTATTTTAATAGTGTTTCTAAATATTTTAAAATGTAATTATTATTAAGTTTTGAGATACGTCAAAAAAACTGTAGCACTTGTATCATGCAAATTGGAAATGATGTATTTACAATATTATTTTTACTTTCTTATACAAAGTATTAGGAAGTATTGGAATCATGAAAAAATCGTTAACGAGATTTTTATGGAAATACATTTTTTTGACATCCACTGAATCTCTTTCTCAATGATGTCTGTGTGTGAGGATGAATGGATGTCCGTGTGCGCAATATCTCATGAACAAGACAAGATACGTAAACGAAACTTGAAATTTATAAGTTTCATGAAAATATGAAGCGCTGAGTTGATTTTGAATGGAATTAAAAAACAGGAAGAAGAAATTTTTACTGGAAACACAAAACAATAAATTCCATTTTTTTTTTCAAAAATGGTATCAGCTGTGGAGAAAAGTTTCAAATGAAAGATATTAGCAAAAATATTTGGAATATAAAATGGTCCACCATTCTAATTGTTTGTACTATTGATTCTAATATGGGTCTTTTCTGTACTTCTTCTCTGATATGCTTATAACGTATTCTTTCTTTTCTAGTTGCTCCATTTACTTTCGGTAAGTATTTCATCCTCGATTTCATCTCTAGAGCGTGTACTTTACTTTTCATTATCTTTGTAAGTAGCCATGATTCACATCCGTAAGTTATGATAGGTCTAATATGCATAGAATTTTATTGATAAGTTGTTGTAAATATATATCCCACAATTTGAGGTATCCATATTATTTCATTTTCGATCATCCTAACAAACATCACTTGCATAATAATTTTAATGAAAGTATTAAATATTTTTAATTTTTAATAGTAAATAATAAATATTTGTAATTATAATAAATAGTTATGAGACAAAAAGTAAAAAAAAAAAAAAAAAATAAAGTAAAAGGAAAATACGAACGTATGAGTGAGAAATAGATCATAAATTATGAGGTGTATTTGATAATATTAAAATGTCAATATTTTAACAAGTACATTGATCGCGCTTGACAATTTGTAGGGTCTAGTTTAAATAAATGTTTAAATTACTAATTTGTTAGTACTGATAACTTTCCGTTATATTTCTTTTATTTAAACAAATTCTATAATATTTAAATATTCAATTAAAGTATTATTAAACCATTACAAAATTTTATTTAATATTGTGCGGTTTAATTGTCCAAATAGTTTTAAAAAACAAAAGAAGGCCAACTAAAATATTTCTACAATTTGGAACTTCATAAATCCAGTACACCTTTCATCAAAATAAAATCTCCAGTCTACACGTTCTATTCCACAAATCCGTCTTCCGAACAAATAATCCGTCAGTGTTCAGTGCGAAGCTGCGAACATCGAACATTGAAACATTCCAAAACGCGATCAAAAACCAAGAGAACAGCCAACGAACTGCCAAAGCAAAACACCAACACCTACACGAAACGAATCAAACCGAAAGCGGCTTACAATAAACACTGAACATCGCCACAGCGAAAAGCAGAACCCATCAGCTAATTACCCGCGAACACATCACCCTGCGGTGCTGGTGGTGGGTGTGGGTGAGCCTCGGTGAGGCTGACGGTCCCGCGAGAGAACATATTGCATCTTACCGCACGGAAACCGAACTGGAGATCGGAATATCTACCAGTATGCACAGTGGCGTAGGGGTGTTTCATTAATGTAGTGTGGAAGCATACTAACTTTAAAATATACCCACAAACGATTTCAATGATATCTGATTAAATTTTTGTGATTGTGATTGTGTATGGAACCGACTTGACAGAAAATCGAACCATTAGTGTGCACAGTAAAAAAATTATTTGCGATTTGTTAATTTTGCAGTTGTTATATATTTTTAGTCAATATTGACAAATATATAGCATTAAATTAACAATTTAAACAAATATGACAATTTGTTAAATTAAAATATTGTCAATTCTGAATTTTTAACAGGAAAAATTGTTTTTATTTATTTACTACATTTATAAAATATAACAAATATATCATCACGCCTATTACCCATTATGGGTGTGGCACTCTGCTTTCGCAGATCTCGGTAAGTGATATATTTTTGTGTATAAAGTGCTGTTACCAGCCGTCAAATCAAAGCCCCCAAAGATGTTAGTGGAGGGGAAACCACAGGGGTAAATTTAAATTGGCAACTGTCACCTGTGGGATTCGAACTGAGGATCTCACGATCCACAGTCCGACACGCTACCACGGAGTTATTTACCCCATTAAATTAAATATAACAAATAGACTCGTCAATATAATAAGAAGTAAATTTAGCTAACTTAACAATTTGAAATTGTTTAAAAAAAGTTTATATCCTTTGTAACAAGTTTATTTATTATAATAACTATGATTTATTGTTGTGCTTTAATATAATTAATAAAATATTTAGTCAAAAGCACATAAAAATAAATGTTAATAATTACAATGTTCACAAATATATTTAGTTACAAAAAAATTTGTTACTTGCTAACAAATTTGAAACTCATTGAATTAACAAAAATTAACGGTAGATCTTTTGGGACTAAAAATATTGTTTATATTTTGTCAATTTGACTACAATACTCGTAAGTTAAAGCAAATCCCTTTTCAGATTGCTTGATGATTGTCCACAAACGAACTGATTTTAGAAATTATATGCACAGAATTATTAATTTTGATTTATAAATAGTGTAGTAAACGTTAACCCTCTATTGCATACTGTTCCCGAACGGGAACATAAAATTAAAATTTTTTTTTCTTTTCTTATGCAGTTTACATTCATGGCAATCATCTTGTAACATTTGGGAACATTATATACACTTTGTCAATTGCCAATTAGGTCTTTCCTCCCACTTTGACCAACATAAAAAAAAAATTTTTAACTGGAAAAGGGATAGTTACAGAAACTGAGATATAAAATGTAATATTTGAAGCAAACAGCTTATTACCTGCTGATATATTACAGCTAAATACACCTTTACAAAATTTCCAAAAAATTTTTTTATCTGATGTTTTCCTAGAAGGGGTTGTTTATCAAACAATTTTGTATAGTACACAAAGACGACCCAATAGACCAAATGTCTATTGTAAGTTGAATTTGTTCATAATGTTCCCAATAGTGAACAAAATTAAAAAAAAAAATTTTATTTTTGGAAAAAAAAATTATATAACACACTTATTTTACATATATGAATATTTCTTTTGTAAAAAATAATGTTTTTGAGCCCTTACTTAAAAGAAATAATAATTCATGCAATAGAGGGTTAAGTGTAAAATAGATATCTTAAAATATCACAACAGTTTCGCAGATTTTTGATTAAAAATCTTCAGCAATTTGTTCATTTCGATTTATATTCATTTTAAGATTATGCAGTGTATGATTATTCGTTAATACATAGTACTACATACAAGTTAATAAAAATTACAAAAAGTTAAATTAAAAGTTAGGCAAGGGATATATGTTAAACGAACTTCAAGAATATATTTATTTGCAGCTTAGTGTATCTGTTGAAGCCGTTTTAGATTTTAATAATAAAAATAATGTGTAATTGTGTAATATTTACTGTCAAATTTGTTTACACAGGATGCAGCCCGAAAACAATACAAACAATAAATAAAAACCTGGCCACCCTAACCATACGATATTCTTATACATGTAGTGAATATAGAATCAAGATGTTTCAGTTATATGTGATTTGCTGTAAGCAACGTGCCAAGTCCAAAATGGGTCAATGAACTAATAAGATTTGTATACCAAAGTTTAAAATTTTATAAAATAATTAACGATTGCTTACAAACAATATTTAATTATTTTTTAATCAATTCTTCTTTATATAATATATAATTTGACACCAAATTCGCCTGGATTCAATTAATTATACTAAAAACTATTATTATCGATAGGGTTTAATCAATATTTCTTACATGTTATTTCTCATATTATTTTGTTCTATTGAATGTTATAATTAGTTTCTCTCAAAACCGGAAACAAATATGAATTTATTTTCTAAATATCATTACTAACATCGTTTATTTGAAACTTTTTCGCAGATGATTTCACATCAATGAAGTGATATAAATTAGACGCCGCATAGCGTTGCTTATATAGAGATTGTTTTGAACCAGGCACTTCGCAGTCGCCGAGCAGTGACGAGATGCAGAACAGGTCGTCCACCCTCGATACAATACGTCTTGTTTACTTTATTATTCAAAGCCTGTGTAGTGCGCGCAACTCGCAACAAATTAATATTGCATTCACCTAACTCCATTTCAGGAAGTGCCTGCTTCATAACAAATGCCGCTATGCGCCGACTAATTTATATTAGGTTATTGTTTCGCATTTTAATAACCAGTATTATAAAGAAGTTTAACCGTCACTTGAATTTACTTTTGAGGTAAATTTATGTTTTTAATAAGTGCATATCATTTTAAATTTATATGACTTAATACCGCTGTCAAAATTTTGATTGTCATTTGGATTACTTGATGTAAATTAGGTAGGGAAGTAAATTTAATTGCAGTATAAATTTCTTTATAATACCGGGCATAAATAATTTAAATTTACTGTTTTGTGTATCAATTAAATATCCATTCTGGGTTTTCAATAAATAATTAACAAAATCAAGTTCTTCGCAGTGTCTTGAAACTTTTAAGTATTTTATATATCGTTATTTTTTCTTGTTCGAGAATTATTGAACACATATATGGACAAACATGCATCCATTCATCGTATAAACCAGGCGTCGGATACCTATGACCCGTGGGTAACCATGTCGCCCATTTCATAATTTCAAGTGACCAATTTGAGTTCCGAAAATTTAAAAAAACCACCTGTAATCTTCCAAAACTAAATATTGCAAAGTATTGCTTATATTATATCTGGAATTTTTTTTTTTTTGCACTGATCCGAAAAGAATTCTTATAATATTATTTTGATAGTTTTTGATCCGCAGCTAAAAAAGGTTGCCGACACCTGGTATAGACGTCATTAAGAAAATAGTCGAAATGAATTCAGTGGACCTCATAACTTTTTCCATGATTGCTATAGTTCCTTATAATATGTATAAGAAAGTAAAAAACATATCTGCATATTCAGCATTACTAAAACTACCCATTATGAAAAAAAATACAATCAAATGCACAACAATTTTTAATTATGGCAAAGTATGATTTTTCTTATAAAACGATTTATTTTTCGAAAGTGCACTGACCGGCATACTTTACTGTATTATTTTGTATTACATCTAAAATAAATAAATATATTACCATGTGTGAAATACAGTTACCAGCTGTCAATTCATGGCTTCCAAGGATGATTGTGGAGAAGGAGCAATAAGATGAAAAATTAACATTGTGGAAGGTGAAATTTTTAGGAATTTATTTTCGAAAATTTGTCTGGTGTAAGGATCGAACCGAAGATTTATTTGCCCCATGGGGTTTTATATAAATATAAACAATTTTTATCAAGGATACATAAACTATTAATTTACGTTATTAAATGATAGTTTTAAGTAGGTAAGTTTGTTTATAATCAAAAATTATAACAATAATATTTATATACTGAGCTATGTGTGACAGTGACTATATCGTTAGTCTAGCACACTATAGGTCTTGGGATCTAAACCCACTGAAGAGCATAGTCGTTTGCGTTCACATAATTTCAATATCATGAAGTGGCATATGACCGAAATAGTTAGTCCGCTTCCCATCTTCCCAAAGGAAAATATTTGTAATCTATTTTATCTTGATGATAAAAATTAGAAAATTTCGTATTAATTATATTTTGCAACTAGGCTTATTTTAATAAGCTGTTAAAGACACTACCTTTCATTTATTTTATAATATTTTGATAAAAAAAAAACCCTTTTTCTCTCACACCAAAAATAAAATCTACGCCACTGATGACGAACAAAGCGTGAACGTACACCTTGCACTGAGCTAGTGTAAGTAGGTCCATATTAAAATAGCACACAATCCATTAACCAAGCATGGAATAACAAGGGTGGCCTGACTATGAAAGCTTATTCGCCCCCTCATTGCTTGATGTGCTGATCTTTCTGCTGGAGGTGTTTCAACCCTCGACCCCCACCTATGAAAATCTTCTAGTTGAGAGACTTGCTTACTTTTTACTTCAACGTTAAATACGAAAATAAAGAATATTACTTAGAAGCCAAGAAAAAATACATGAAAATGTTATTTTACAACTTCATCTCTAAATGCGCATTCACACAACTCGTACAGTTTTCCTAAATTTCTCTTACTCACGATCGTATGTAATATTCTGTTATTGAACGCTACAAAATGCAATAAAGATCAAATCTGATACTTGCTTTGTAATACAATGCTAGAAAACTCAGAAAAAAAGTCCAGTATAATGAGATTTTTCATCACGCGTCTTTTTCATTACCATTTCTTCTAGTTACTAAAATACAATATATTTGTCATGCTGTTTCCATAAATCTCGGTAAATGATATAATGGGGTATGCGACCATAGTGAAATATAATAGTATATTACGTTTCGAGAGTTGTAAGAAGCAAATTACGCACGAAGTGGAAAAACGCACGAACTGCCTAGACACTCGAGTTATGTACTATACTTTTTCTACGACCACACATAATTCACTGAAAAACAGTAAGAAACAACTAGTCACTAAAAAATAGAAGTAAACGATAACGAAAGTTAAACAAGGCTTCTCGCGGTTAGTAGTTGGATGGGTGACCGCTTTGCGAAAATCCATACCAACGAACACAGCGTGTCGTTGTCACACCACCGAAAACGAGGAACCAAGGCGGAATATAACCTCAGTAGTTGAGTTTGTGAAAAATAGAAGTGAAACTAGTTAAGCTAAAACGAAAACGACAAAAAAATAATTTTTAACCAAACGAAAACTTACTTTATATAATATTTCATGCATTCTTTATGGTTGAACTATCTTTAATTTAATACTAATTATTTTCTCCCTTGTACGTTGTCAACATAATATCGACAAATTAAAAATTCCCTAACCTTGCGATCAAGGATTTTACAAAGGGCTGTGCAAAAGAAGAAGCGTACATAGTATACGGCTTCGAGCATACACTCGAAGGTATACGGATTGTAAATAAATGTAGAGTAGTGGTCGCAGAAAAAGAAAATAATGATATAGGATGAAAATATGTTATTATTCCGCCCTACGTATAAAATATAAGTTATGTATGACACTATTTTATTTATTTTTTTTTTTTTTATATTAGAAAATTATCATATTTGCGTTTTTGCCTACGACAAATATTAAATAATTAATTACTATGAAACTGATAAGAAATGAAGAAACTAAATAAAAAGGTGAGTTAGAACATCTCAGTAATTTTGAACACCACATGGTTAAAGTTAAAAGTTTGTTGTCAACTTTCGAGAATCTCATATTCCAAAGTCCCATGAGTAACCACGGAGCTATTTAGTTATTAATTTCATTTATTACTGTAATAATGCAGGATACCTCTTCAGACGTATTTTTTTTTTAATTTTATTACACTTAGCAATCTTTCCAAAATAATTTGTCAAATTTTGACATTTGTCAAATTGATAAAATTTTTAGTTATAATATATTTTTTTTAATGAAGAAGTGAAGCGGAATAACTACATCGGTCATTTGCCGCTTCATGAATGGATGATTATGAAATACATGTGAACACAAACGACCATGCTCTTCAGTGGGATTCGAGCCCACGACCTCTGGCATGCTAGGCTAGTGAAATAACCACTACGCTACCGAGATTGGCGTTATATTTTATTTATTATTTATTTTATTTCGTATCAATCTTCGATCTATTTTTTTTTTGTTACAAATATTTATTTTCTTGCCGATTGACATTAAAGATGACACTTTTATGCCTAGGCTATAAAAAAATTTTACATAACAACCGTTCAACAATCACATAGCAACCTTTACAATATCTATATAAAATAATCACTAAATTAATATTAATTTGAAATCGGCAAAAAGTTATGTGTTCAACTCGGCATCAAACACAGATTTATAGCTTCGGCAGCATTCATTGCCTCGGCTTTGCCTCGTCAATGAAACGGCAGCCTGCTGTAAATAGGGCCGGAGGAAGGCATGGGTAATGTGGGTAGCACTACCCATCTGAAATTTTACTGGGTGGGTAATTACCCACCTAAAATTTCGAATTTTTTTTTTTAGAAATTTTTAAAAAATTCTTGGAAATGGTGAAAAATGTTTGGGAATTGAAAAAATAAAATAGAAAATGTGAATAAAATGAAGATATAATAAATTCCAGTTGAACCCCCCTCTCTCTTCACCCCATCTTCGCCCCCTCCCCTCACTACCCACTCGATCCACCGAAAACACTAACACTACCACCTGACTTGCACACGTTTCGCCGGCCCTCTGTAAATCTGGTATTATGATGCCTAGTTAAACAAATAACTATTAATCTTGTACTTAATAAACTAGCTGCTATCTCAAGTTTACAGTTTTAATTCCCACTGACTGTACATATGTCAAATATTGTCATATCAATCGTAGTGATTTGCACAGTTACCTGATAACAGCTATAACAATTGTTTGGTTCCGTGTTGCAAAATTTATATTTATTTTAAGTAGCTCGAAGGGCAGTACTTTTTTTTTTTCGATTACTGACAGAATTATCTAAAGAATCGTTGTACCTGAAGCTTATCAGTACTTTTCTGAACATCCTGTGTGATATGCTGCTCTAAATAAAATTTCATTAGATTATATTTCGCATTTAAAGCAACCAGTCATGCATTCACGCATGCATAATTTCACCGATTGGTGTGTTGGTTAACACGCATCATCCTATTGTACTGAAAAAAAATAGAGAACAGATTAAAATTAAATGATCAAATTGCAGCTATAAATCCCTTGCCGCAAAAAATGCATTTGATTCATTTGATATATTTACGTGACATAATATAGTGTGCAATTTGTAACAATACCTACTTATTACTTCCTCCATTACAAAAAACATTACTTTAAAAAAATAATGAGTTATTTTGCGGCGTCTCTCTTCCTGGACAGTGCGCCTGTGGCTGAGAATTTGTTTATGTTTGGTTTGTTTGTCAGCAAACGTCACCTAGCGGCAGCAGTGCGCGAGTGAATGTACATTTGTGTATAAATGCACTCAGCGCAAAAAATAACGAGCAAAGCAAACAGAATTTACCCGTTTTACATGTTGTTAAATGATAATTCTATTAGTGTCGCTTTAAATCAGCACACGCCAAACGTTCTCCATCCAACTGATTTTTAATCTCGGTAGATAACTATTCTGGGAATAATGCGGCTTAGTTAATAAAAGACATAAATGGTTAGTATATTATACTCGTATATCCAGTTGGGTAATTTACCATAATTATAACACTTATGAACAACCATAAAATAATATATTTGTACTATATATCTGTTTAACACCTTAACATTTACATTTACATTTAATTTAATTTAATATTCATTTAACAGTTAAATGTATGTAACCTAATGCACCCATTCATGCAACATTCTCATTTTCATTTTAATTTATCTTTCATTTTAATTTAATTTATAAGTTGGCCAACTTATAACTTTTAGATGAGAATTATAAATGACGCGTGCGTTTACGAATAGTCGCGATCGATCAGCTGATTCTGTTTGGTTTTTAGTAAGGTTATGTGGTGTTTATTGCAATTAATGCATTGAAAAACAAATTAATAACTTCGTCTTCGCTATCACTGTTATTGAACATTGTCACTTGTAAAATAACCCTATATTTTATTCCATACCCATATTTGACATTTATTACCTTGGCCACTTGCCTGTTTTTGTGCACATACGTTCATTTTAATTTCCCTTGTTGCATGAATTCGTACATTTAAAAAGTATAAATGAGAATGAAAATTAAATTAAATGTAAATGTAAATGGCTGCATAAATTCGGCTTAATCGCATTTCGCTCAAGAGATGCGGATACTATTTTATTTATAACTATTGGTATGTATCAATCAATAATTTTTATTTTTCTATACTAGCCTTGCGACAAGCTACAATTAACTTCGTTTTGAGTCGTGAAATTGTTAATCTTTACCACTTCCCTAGTAACGATTATTAATCGATCAGTTTCCTTTGTAACAGTCAATAATGAATTATTATTGACCAAAGATAATAATTAGAAATGTCACTTTTCATAGAAATTCAGTTTCTGAATAATCAATTATTAGTAACCTGAGTAAATTATGAGAACTATCATTTTTCAAGGAAATTCATGTTTCTGCATTTATTTAATTCAATAAACGCAAAAATTATGCAATTAAAATTGTCGCCTATTTTCAAGTTTGTAATCCCGGTAAAATTTAACATTAAAGAATATCTAAATCTTTTCCTGTTAAATTTAACATGAGCGTGTTTTACTGATACTTTGTGACATATGTACTTATATATTTATTTATTCCTAAATTCACGAAAGTGTAAATGTTTAGTATAATATTATTAAATTATCTTACCTGTAACAGTTTTTTTAATGGTAATAATTGAATTTCTATATATAAAAAGACGCAAAACATAAGTAGATAGTATTTATTATTTATTTGCAGGAGAAATTGATTGTACAATGTGGCAAGTCATATTTATTGCTGCAAAACTCATGTTTAATGAAGTTAGAGTAGTGCTTCCTACATTTAATGAAACACTTGCAAGGTTAAGGAAATGTACAGTAGCGTTTTAAATTCCGGTATCATTGGTTGCGGTAAGGGGCTCGAACAGGAAGAGGTAAAATAGATCTGAAGCTTACATTCGCTGGAACAATTTGATACTAACGGAAGTAATGCACCTTATACTATATCAGTGAGGAATTCTTCAATTCCACTACCGTAGCAGAAGTACGTCGCAATGAATGTAGTAGTAATAAATTATAATATACTATTATTATTTATTACTTTCATTTAATATGCATAATCGAAATGGATATTATTTTGAGAAAATATATTTTGTTCATATATATGTTTCCATAAAAAAAATTAGCCTTAATATAAGATGTAAGCAAGATTACAAGAAACTGATGTACCAACACATTACCTCCCGCCGCAGATTTTTAATTAAATTATTGATAAATAAGTATCTTGCATCTATCTAGAAATAACATAAATACCTATTTAAAATAAAAATTGTGACAAAAATGTGATTTAATTTTAAATAAAAATGTGAATAAAGATATAAATTTTTTTTAAATTGACTCGGGCTATCATTATAAATTTATTATCAAATAGCACCTACACCAAGAAACGCCTATCCTTCTTTAATATGACATAATGTCACAAAATAACATTTCTTATACGTTTCTCTGAAAAAAACACAGGTCAGCAGATTTAAACATGTATGTGAAAATTCAATGTTTCTTAAACGTATTGTAATTGTAAGAGAAAATATTTTAAACAGAAATTGTAGATAATAGCATTTGTAATATTAATATTATTCTAATTACATAAATTGTCATAAAACCATAATTTACTGAGACACTTGAAAATACCCTTCAAGTAAACTACCACTTTCGGTCAATGAATTATCACCAAAATTAATAATCTTTTTCAAAAGAGATACAAATGTAAAATACAAAATATGAAAATTTTAAGTTCGCCAGTTTTTGAGAAACCGCAACTCCAGAGATCCACACATCCATCTATTCACACAAATATTTAAATCGCATTATAAAGACCTACATAGCAATTAAAAAATGTAAATTTCTTCGCGTTGGAAAACGACCTATTTACCAATTTTATGCTATAAAAAGTGATAAATTAATTATTAACTAATGTTTGAACAACATATCTTTAAAAAATTAATAATAAAGCCAGATAATTAAAATATTTGGTAGTGAGACACTAATTTTAATCTAATTCTTCCATTTCATAATTTCTACTCCATTTTTTCCACAGACCATTTCTTCCACTAATTTTTTTTTCCTATTTATTTTATTTTTACAATTTCATTTTATGATAAATCAAAATACATTTAAAATTAAATATTGTGGCCAATTGCATGAACATACTCTTAGCAATTTGGCCCTCCTCTTTTCTAAACATTTTTCATTAAAAATGAGTGCTGTGATTCGAGTTTATCGAGCGTGAGTTGTGTTGGCTTAGGGTTTATTTGTTAGAAGTTCGAACGAAGCAAACTTACCAACAGATAATTTCCATCAAAAACGAGTACTTTTATTAGAGTTTGTAGAGCGTGAGTTGTGACATTGTTTGTTAAAATTTAAATTAAGTCTATAATAAATCGGCAGCTACTATTTTGTTATTTATTTTAGAAAACAAATCATCCAGATTTTTTAATCTGTATGAATCTATTTTTACTACTGACCACAGTTCTGTTATATTACTTTTAACATCGTAAATAATGTCAGTTAACCAAAGAACAGTGAAAGTGATTATTCACACATTTTATTCTAAAATAAACTATTTATCGCATTACCAGAAGCTTGAACTATCGTCCCTATGTGGACCTATTGGTGGTCACTGGTCGTTCGCCACAAACAACGCTTCGGTCAACTGCAGCGCGCAGATTACCGGTTTAACAATTAGTTAAATCTCATTTAATTCAGGATGCGCTACTCAAATATTCGTACAGTGTTTATTAATTTTCATTTTGAACAAATACACACGCAGTCAAACCAAACCAAAGCGTTGTAAACACACTACACTCCTGGTCTGTTTCTGTTGCCATTCGTTACTACTTGACACTACGTCAACTACAAGTTGTCGGTTAAAATATGAATATCAGTACGTAACGTTAGTAGATTTAAAGCATTTTGTTTCAAACGCGTATAAATTAGAAATTTAGATTTAGAAAATTAATTTCAAAAATATATAAATACTTTTACCGGGTTATCCTGGATTTACATCTATAAAGATTTTAAATTTACATTTAAAATATCACTATATTTCATATTTTAAATCTAAATTTCTAAATCCAATCAATCACAGCTTGACTGGCAATCAAAAATCAAATGTGACAATAAACTGATTTACTTATGATCATAAAATATTGTTATAACATGGATGCGGAAAGTGTTAAATATGATAGTAATTAATAATCTTTGATGGGCAACGGCATGGCAGAGAGCATTGATTTCGGTTCACTCGATAACGCAAGTTAAGCAAGGATGCTCGCGGTCAGTAGTTTGACGGGTCACCGCTTTGCGAAAACCACCGAAAATGAGAAACCGAGGAGGTGTATAACCTCAGTAGATGAGTCCGCTTTAAAAACCAATCTTTGATTCAAGAACTTACTAAGTTACTTTTTTTTGCTGTTAAATACAAATTAAATAAAATATGTCATCACGCCATTTACCCATTTCTGGGTATGGTACTCTGCTTAAAGCAGATCTCGGTATTATGATATATATTTGCGCGTGAGATGCGGTTACCAGCCGTCAAATCACGGCCTCCAAAGATGGTAGTGGTGGAGGAGCCACAGGGGTAATTTTATTTGATGAGAATTTTCGAAATATGATTTCGAAAATTTATCGGCTGTGAAACTTAAACCGAGGATCTTATGATGCACTGTCCGATGCGTTTCCACGGAGCTATTTAAATACATATGCAACTGGTAACAGCCGTTACAAAATTGTAAAATAAAAGCTTGGAAATTAAATTGTAAAACTATATATGTATGTATATTGAACTGAATGTTATTTACGAGTTCTTCAATGAAATGACAAGATTCAACTTGTTATTTATTTTGCTTTTGTCGTTAAGTAACCTCGGGAAAAAGTAATAACAATGACCCAATGACTTGTTAAAAATATATAGAAAGTTTATGTAGCTAGATTGGTAAAATAAGCAAGGATAACTTGATACCGCTACACATATGTCAAAAATGTAAAGCCTAACCCTGATTGGTAAAAATTCAGTGTGAACCAGGAAGTTAAATCGAAAATTTAAAATCTAAATTTCCAATATAAATCAGCCATCAGCTATTTGACGCAATTCAAATTTAAGAGATACATAAATATCAGACATCAAATATTCAATTGTTATATTACTGGAATAGAACAATATTGTGTTCCCGTAAATTGTTAACAAATATAAAAATTTCATTATCTACATATATTGGTAAATATATGATTATTTACGTGTGTATGTCACAGGCACGTTATAATAATAATATCAATTAGAATAAAAACTGATATCAAACACATAACCTCCCGACAAATCAACGTAATAAACGTACCTACTAAATATAGGATATTGAGCCGATGTAAATTTACAATAAATAATTTTTTTACCGAGATATTCTCAAAATATCTGACAGGCCCTCAAGTAAGTTTACACTCCTGGTAGATGGATTACTACCAAAATCTAATCAGCTTCAAACTTCTACTATTGAGATACCTCCATTTTAAACATGTTATTTCAAAATGATATCGTAATTAGATTTTAAGTTATCGTGAAAATATTATCACACACCATAAAAATAGTAAATTCGTAATTCTAGGGTTCCCAATACTTGCTTATCTGTTGAAAACTTCTATTATTACCCGTCATATTACCTCCCGTACATGCATAGTGTAAAATTGAAATGTGGTTCATACAAGAAAAGTGAAATATAAAAGTTGTTTAGAATTTCAAAATGCATTCAATGAGGCCCATTGCACACACTATATATCAATTAAATTCAAATTAACATTTACAAAAAAATTGTAACACGGTCATGGAAAATAAAACAACGAAAAATATTATTTTAGTTTAATTGATTTATCGTGAAATATTAATATTTATCTAATCAAATGAGCATTATTCCATTCACATTTAAATTCTGAACTACTTCTGTACTTCAGCAAAGCAGATCCTAGATCAAACAAAAGGGGGTAACTAAATGGATGAAAGAAACATAATTTTTAAAATAATAATATGTACGCTTCTTGACTGTGATTTGTATTAAAATAAAAACAATTAAAACAACTTAAAACAGTTTTAAGTAAGCTTTCTCCATTTTAGTTAAGTACGATGTCCGTTTTTAATTATTTATTGTTTTAAAATGTTTTTATCTTTGACAAATTTTATTTTTAATGTTTTTACTTTCACCTCCTGAAGAAGACCTAGGAGGGGTAGAAACCGGTAAAGGTTAAAATAAAATTTTAAATTTATGACTGAAATCCAGAAATTGTTTTTTTTTTTTTAATAATTTATAAATTTAAATCACTAGCCATCGATAACTGTAGGTGAAAATAAAGTTTATAATAGTTTTGCTATAAATATTAGGTATTATTAATCCCAGAATTGAAATCAAGTACCTATAGTTTTTTCCGCTACCTGATAAAACAAATAAATATCGAAAAGTAGCTTTACAATAAATAAAAGTAAGATGTCTGACTAAAATATGCCCGCATACACAAAATCAATAAATACCTAATTATATACATCTCAAAAAAAAAAAACTCCGCAAAACTCAAACCACTTTCCAAATTATTCACATAGGTAATCCACTACACACTCATCAAATTAAAAATCAGAGGCAACGAACACGAAAAAGAACCAAAAAGAAGAAGAATCATAACTCGAATCACATCAGACGATACGAAGCGAAAATAAGAAAACGCGCTGCCACGTGACAAGGACAGCAACATTCTCCATTCTACAAGCCACCTAACGAGGGACAGAGACAGAGATCTCCAGGTGTGAAGGGTATATATTTTCCCTTTGAACTGATTCACTTTGATACGAAGTGAGGAAACGCGAATATGCGGAGGCTCTGGCTCAAATAAAACAAAATCAATCGCAGATTCGGCAAATGTAATCTGTGGGATCGCAGTCGCCTTACACGGAATATTGACTCGTTTGGGGTAAACGAAAACGGCACACGGCAACTGGGTGAATATGTAGACCTACGAGCTTCAACGTTTGAGGTTTACAAATATAAAATCCGCAGTCTAAATCTTCGATTTTATCCCATGCTCATATTATGAGACGAAGAGATTTACAAAAATACTTTTCTTCGCAAACAATGATATTATTAAGTTACACAATAATAAACTGCAAAACTAGACTTCAAAAACTATCGCTGCAGATTTAGATTTAGATTATAATGTTGTTTCTAAATAAAAAGTGTAATGGCTATATACGGTTTTTCTTATAAATATAAATTTATTTTTTTTTTAATAATTACTCGCGACACATAGATTAGATGTTTCTTTTATATTGTTCTTATAGCAACTATAATTGTTAGTCAAATATAAATGGACATAAACAATATTGAGAAAATGTTTTTAAATGATTTAAAATAAAAAGTTTTAGTAATTGGAAAATAAAATATATGGAATAAAATGTTATTTGAAATTTTATCGTATTTGGTTCAAGTGTTGAGACAAATTAATTATATGTTTAATAATATATTTATAAAAATGACGTTATAAATTCTGAGTAAATCCTATCAAGTAGATTCACATAAGGAATTAGCGCTAACTCCACTTTTATTATTAGTCGTAAGTTCATTTTCCATTCTCAGAAAATATTTATTTTCACGAAGGTTATAGTTATCATTGGTTAGCATAAGATTTGATACATTTTGTTAAATTAATTAATTTAGAAAAAAAGTTACAGATGTTAAAAAAACGGAGTTAGCGTTTATTCCTTTTATGAATCTGACTGTATCGAATTTGGTATCAAATTAAAGTTTCAGTGAGGAGTAACTCGTGAACTCAAAACTCAAAAATTAATTTGAACGATCGTCAATTGTTTATTATACCGGGTGTCCGGATTAATTTATATCTCGAAAAATATGCATTGAGTGAAAAACTGTTCCAGATTTGGTGGGGGGCTTCTCATCCGTAAAAACATCAATCCCCCACCTTCAGAGGGGCGGGGAACTTAATTCTCGTGAGTCATAATCTCATAATTATTAAAAATCACACATGTATTTTTTGCCGACCGCTTCCGTTCCATTGATGTGGGAATGGGGAAAGGGGAAAGGGGAAAGGGATGAAATTTTGATAGTGTTGAGCTGTTGAGTATTTTATCGTAATGTCTCAATCTATTTCCAAGTAAGACACTGCTTCTGTGACTGGAAATTTTATCGTTTGCAGCACCATCTATCAGGATAACATTTTTTTTTATATACAAGTAACTTGCTTTCGATGCTTTATCCGAATCTCAAATAAAACCATAGGGGTTCTCATTTAAGATTTTCAGGGACCTCCCGCCACCCCGCTCTCCAAGGGTGGCTGGGTTAAATTTTTCACTGGGCCAGATGTTACCCTCCAAGTCCTTAACTTTTAGGTGGAACATTTTTTCATTCAGGGCACATTTCAAGAGAGATATCAGGTGATAAATTAAAATTAGACACTCTGTAGGTACATGATTATTGAATCCTACCGTTACTGAGATTGGTATCAAATCAAATTTCTCAAGAAAGAGTTATAAAAATAAATACAAAAATATTTTTTTCACATTAGTTATTTAAATCATTGTAAAGGCATCAACAAGAGAGAGTAACTAAAATGACAAAAACCAATTTTAAACCATCGTCATGTAACGAGTATTTTAGAATTCTTAGTTGAATGTTAAGTTTGGTATCAAAGATCACAGAAAAATTGAAATCAAATTTTAAATATTACCTTTAAAGCGATCATAAATTGTTTTCATAAAACTTATTAGAATTCTTTCGAGTTTGGCGTTGAATTAAAACTTTCCGAAGGAGAAAACAAATTTTTATATAGCTAGTAGTTATTACTACTAGCATTTTTTCGAGTTCTGAATTAAGAATATATTAGTGTATTATCAGGCCATTTATCCATTTTGAACATTAAGGTATATGATATATTTTTATTTTAGATATAGTCACCTGATTTTTCTCATCATCGCTTTTTATTTATTTATATTTTATAAATAATTTTCTATAAGAAAAATAACGGAATCTGTACCATATTTATTATATTTGTAGGTTTCAGAATTCATGTGGTAACTACACCAAATTTTAATCCAGTTATCAATTTCCCCTTGTAACTCCAACTCGTATTTCTAACCCCTAAATCAATTAAACATTCAAATGAGAAAACTGAACGCTTGCCCCATCTCGCCGACGTGGCTGGAACTATTTCTACAGAGGTGGGGCTTATATAACAAGGTCCGCCTCTTCGGTCATGACCACACCTCCGCCAGGGATGATAGGGGATCGTTGCACCCCCTCCACGCGAGTGGAGAGAACTTGATTGACAGCGAGACGCTATTGATAATGGCTGCCATGTTTTCCGACCCGCGAGCCGGGAATCTGATAGCTGTGTGATATATGGAACGTCTTTTATTTTTAGAAGAAAAGAAACGGATTTTTTTTGTGATTTGTTATTGGGAAGTGAAATTGTTCCTTATTTTATTTCTATTATCTATTAATACTATGTACCAAGAACATGTCGGTAAATTAAATTTTTTTTTTATTTATTAGGAATTAGGGATATACTCGGGGATATAATATGATTTTTTTCCTAATACAAGCCACTTGAATATTTATTTATAATTGAAACCCAGAATTTTTTAATATCTTATTTAATTATTTACCTATTCTATGTGAATATAACTTAAATATTAATGAAACTATATTAAGAAATAGTACATGCCCTATACACACCTAAGTTCTTAAATAATACCTACCTATATTAAACTCAAAGTTGTTTGAGATATTTTTGCAATAGATGCAAAAAAACATGAATGACCTGGATATAATCCATTGAGTATTTTTTTTTGGGGTAAAGCGAACTCAACTACTGACGTTATATGCCGCCTCGGTTCCTCGTTTTCGGTGGTGAGACAACAACACGCAGTGTTCGCTGGTATGGGTTTTCGCAAAGCGGTCACTCATCCAACTACTAACCACGGGCAGCCTTGCGTAATTTGCGTTATCGAGTGAACAGGAATAAACGCTCGCGGCCATGTCGTTGCCAACATTGAGTATTTATATAATGTTATATTCGTGACTACATTTATGTAGGTATGTTTCTGAATATTGAATGTGGACGAAGATGCATGAACGATGTATAACAGTTTAACTGCTATAGAAATGGGGTATTTTAAATGAGTGTGTGAGTAGACGAAACGTGATCGTGTCTGGAATACGATGCTGTACGGTGAGTGTGAAATTGAGAAGAATGTTGTTAAAAAAAGTGGGAGAGTGAGTCAGTTTCAGTTGATGTGGTTTAGATGTTGAATAGAAGGTAGGTGAAACTAATATATAATAAGGTATGATTGAGTATTGGTTGTGTGAATGAATGATTCCGAGTGTGACAAATAGAAGACCGTGTATGAATGTGAGCGAGGCGAAAGTAATGTGTCAGGATAGGAAAGTTTGGAAGAGATTAATTGCGTTTATGATACTCCACTG
This sequence comes from Poecilus cupreus, assembly GCA_963942605.1. Classification (NCBI taxonomy): domain Eukaryota; kingdom Metazoa; phylum Arthropoda; class Insecta; order Coleoptera; family Carabidae; genus Poecilus; species Poecilus cupreus. The sequence goes on along the minus strand of OZ012720.1, from coordinate 17,843,729 downwards.
TGTGGAACATAGCATGATGTCGTGTATGTATGTATAAAGATAGCTTTCCTGGGTGTTACTGTTTTTTTCTTTCTATGGTTGAGAGCCTGGAGGGATACTATGAGTGAGCTCGTACGTCCAGAGAAGAAATTAATATCAAATACAAAACAAAAATTTAACAAAGATTATGTATTTTAGAAAAGGAGGAGGACAAGAAATAAGAAAGACATATTTGAAAATTTAGCGATATAAATAATATAATAATAAATAAAGTAGTCAAGGAAATAATATACTTAGATTACAATTACACAGGAACTGTGAAAAAAGAAACGATAGCAGCCAAACAGCTAAAGTATGGAGCATAGGAGACAGGAAACTGAGGAACATCAAATTAGAATGATGTTCTTCGGTGAGCAGGATTTTAATGTACGGTAACGGTATAGAAATTGGGGTCTAAGAAGAATACGAATAACTTGAAAGTCTGTAAGCCAAATATATAAAATGGTCCCCAGAGGTAGATAGATATACGCTTCTTTAATATTGTATAAAATTCAAAGAAAAATTAAATGAAAAAAGAGAAGGGAAAAGAGCAATACTATTTGAAACTGAGAAATGTGTGCGAAAGAGATCAAGCACAGAGAGAGAGAGAGAGAGAAAGTGACGAGACGAAGAAGTAGAAAAAAAAGTAAAGATTATTTTATGAACGTAACGGATACTACAGCGAAGAAATCTATAAAACCGTAAATTACAATATTAATTAATAGTAGATACAATAATGACTAAAGAGAATGAAATTATTTAAACACAACACAAGTATAATGGTGTGTTAGTGCATATATTGATGTATGATAATCAATGTTTTAGTATAGATGAAGAAGCATGAACATGATATATGTATAATACCTGTGAAAATAAGACTTTGAGAAAGATGATAGTGTTTGAGAATTAGTTGGTATATGATAAGCGTAAATTTGAGAAGAATATTGTAAGAAGACTGTAAATAAGTCAGTTGAAGTAGGTTAAGAAATATCGTGTGGATGCCAAATGAAAGGTTAAAAAACTGATTATGATAGCGAGAATGTGGTGAGAAATGGCGTGGGCGTTTCAGGAATAAGTGGATAGGTATGATTAACAGTTTGTTGGATGAAGTACTATTTCCTAGGAATAGAGGTGCATGTGTGAATATGGACGAGGTACAAATGTTATACCAAGATGTTTAAAGGACATTGACAGCGTGAAGTTCTGTACGATATGTTTGTTTGTTTATATGTATAATAAATACAATAAAATAAGAATCTTGAGTTGAATGCAATAGGAAATAAAATTATAACTTATGGTAACTCAATATACGAGTACTTGCGAAAAATAGAGATGGAAATCAACAAAAAATAATTTTTTTTCAGAAATGAAGGAGGGAGATAATTATTTCTGGAAACCCCTGAAGGACAAAAGGTGTAGAACGAAAGAAGAAACAATAAAATAGAGCATATGCTGGAGAGGTGTTTAGAACAAGAAAAAGGTTTGTGCATGGTATATTCTCCGACACAAGAACGGATTTTCAGGGGTTCAAACGTAAGAAAAATATGGGGAACCATGACAATCATTGTAATGTAATGTAACATACCATAAAAAGAAATATAATATTTTTCTACATGCGAAGTGCTGTTACCGGCCGTCAAAACATGGCTCTAAAATCTGTTAGTTGATATCCAACACAAAATCTTGTCAGTTAATCACGTTGTTTACTGCGAAAAAGAATAATAATTGAATTGGATTAAATGTTAAAATTTTGATTTTAAATATCCTAACCTGTAACTAATGGCTGGTCTAATACTGCATTTAATTTACAAATTTTGATTTTAAAAACATAAAATGCATGTAAATATCTTTCTAAATTTTAAGATTAATAATTTACATTTAAAATATATCTATATTTCATATTCCAAAGCGAAATTTCTAAATCCATCCAATTACAACTTGACTAAAAAATAAAAAACAACTCTTATAACGGTAAGATATGTCAAATTTATCAGTTAAACTGATTTATTTGTGATCATCATGAAATATTCTTTTAAATATGATTGCAGCGCAGATTATTATTTATAGGTAGTATTATTTTTTTGTCGAATGATTTTAAACTAGACAATTTACAGACTGCTAATACCTAGTCTTCGGCAGTATTCCGTGCCACAGCTTCGTCTCGTCAGTGAAACGGTAGCCTCTGCTGTAATTCTATTATTTTGGTGCATACAAATAATTCAACTGAATGCTTAAATTCTGTAGAAACAGACAAATCGAAGAAAACACAAGTATGGTGTCGAAACGTCAATGTTGTAGAAAATAAAGATCTTTGACTGTATTCCCGATCATTATTTTTCCACATCCCTTTCCAGTCGAACAGTCATCTCTTCATTAACTTTTCAATGTCTATGATTAAACAATAGCACATATAAACCAAGTTGACAAGTTATTTTTGTTTTTGTATAATAAATTTCTGAAGCCTAATCTTGAAACAGTAGATTGTAAAATATACAAAAAAATTAGCATGTTGTTAGCAAACAATGTATTTAACAAAGCTTTATGCAACTAACCAATAAAGATACAGGTAAGTATTTTTTAGTTTTCGATGGAATTTTCGCAAACTACATATCGACAGTAAGCATGTGTATACGAGTACATATATTTTGTTGTAGTTTCGTATTTTAATTTTGTGTTGTAAAATATGTACATGTTTCTATTTTTAACAGCAATGGAATGTTTCACCCGATATACTAGTAAACCAGTAATGAGATAATAAATGTTTATTTGAAATTATTATATGGAACAAATTATACTTATTGCCTTATATGACACTGTTCAAATCGCTGTGCTTCAATAAATGATTGTTTGCTTAGCTATACACATAGCTATTTGAATTGTTAGAAATTTCTAATTCGATCGATGATTAATTCAAACAAATTTCAAAATAATTTGTTGACTATTCAAGGTAGAAATGTATTATTAATTTTTTCTATCAAACCATAGTTTCAATTCATGTTCCATGTGAATTATTTTTTTCATTATTTCGCACAAGCTTCCTATCAATCATCAAGATCCTTCAACAATACATTAAATACCTATAGAGATAGATTGGCAACAGACACATCGCCCATAACGCATCATCAAGAAATATTTAACAAAAGAACATAGACGTCGATTTGAGTTTTTGTAGAAACGAAGACAGAAATTGCACAGCAAATTAAAGCTGGCCATTCCAACACTGCAAAATATAAGAATTATTTAAATTTGCGCTAGTAAATTTTCAGACAATTACGTTAAATATTATCTACCTAAAGGTTACCAACAAAATAATTCCCCTAGAAATTATACACAATCTCCGCCTCTGTTATTCAGCATTTACTATTGCAAGTCATGGAAGAACCAAGATCCAATCCACGCCATCAAACAGTAGCAGTTGCGTCTCGCTTCTATCATTACACCCGCCACCCGGATTCCCCGGTCTCCCCGATCTCCCCGGACTCAGAAAGAGAAAACAGATAATATCGCGTTTCTGTGGAAACACTCGAGACAAGAGTCATGGCTCCTGGATTGCGCACAGGAGAAGGGAAGAGAGGAGCAGAGGATAATAACGCGTCAGTCATGTTGGCGGCGACTGGACGCCATCGGCCATCGTCCACACCGACTAGATACCACACACTTTATTTTATTTCAGATAGACAAGAAGGAGGTACACTGTTCTAGAGAAAACAGAAGTTCATTGAAAATTTGTTCTATAATAGAACAATATATTTTTTTCACGGCATGCTAGAAATCCCATCGTTCTTCTCCCAAAATAGTGAGGAAAATGTGTTAAGCCTTTCTAGAGAAGAAAATATTGGGCTTCCAATATTAAAATACGCTAACTAGCGGCAGAATTCTGAACTACGTCTCGCGGTACATTGTGTTTTTGACGTTTATTCTGAGTTTTTATTTATTTAAAGAATTTGAACTTATTTGTTATTTTTTCTAAATTTATATCAACAGTAGTGACTATAGAAGAATTTCAATGGAAGTATTACATTTATCTATGACGTATTATTTAAATAAGTACTACATTTAATTTGTAGATTAGAGGTTAAGATGAAGTTTTCTCTAAAAAAAACCTGTTAAAAACAGAAAAATTTGCATTGTTTATGGCTGCAGTTCTTCTGCTAATAAAAATCGAACAGTTCGATTTCATTCATTCTCAAAAAAAGGTGAAATACTAGTTTGTGTGAAGAATAAATGGGGTGTCACAATGATGTGTGACAGTGTGCCGAATTAAAGGCATGGAAAAGAGCATTGAAAATTGCGATGATATTGTTGATGTACTTCCACATAATATTATGTGGCCATTATTTATTATTTGTTGGCCTTCTACTATGCTTCTAGAAGATAAAGAGCAACGTGCGAACTTACATATACTATCTACGTAAATCTAAGCAAATAAATGAATCCATACTACTATTTAAACTAAAAGTAAAATAAAACTACTGAAAACAACAACAAATAACTACAAAAATATTAATATTACATACTACTAGAAAATATATACAACAACAAACTAATATCAACAAAGAAAAATGATAACCTATCTTAAACAAAATAATGCTACAGTTAATAACTACTTACCTACAATAAAAAACTACAAAACAACTAATGGCCAATGTAAATATAACTATAGTCAATAATTAATAATAAGAAAATCTAAACAAATATGTCAAATACACTAATAAAACACAAATTACCAAAACTAGAGCACGCATTCGCCATAGAAGACCATGCAAAATGAATCTGACATGTACCGCTAGAGATTTGTGATCAGCGCCATCTCTTGATAGTTTGGAAGCCCATTATTTAAAATTGGTTCATTGGCAACACTGCATTGCGTCTGATAACCTAACTTTTAAAGTGTTAACTGTGTTTTCAAAGTGTGTTTTAGGTCCAAGTAAATCGTTTTTAGAAACATGTGAAAAAAATGTTGTGTCTAACACGAGTTGAAAGTCCTTCTTCCACTCTTGCTCGAATTACCTCATTCGCTTCGCACATGAGGCAAATTTCGAGTTAGAATGAGAAAAAAATGCGCTTTCCTCTCTAGTTTGACAAATAACTATATTTAAGTAATTAATTAACAGCGAACCCAATAATTTTTCAGCATCAAAAATAATACTTGAGCATTGTAATACTGTTACTAGAAAACTATTTACTAGTTAGTAAAATATATTTCTTACTCAAGTAATACAATAATACAAAAACATAAGTGGTTTAACACAAGTATAGGGTAGCACCACTTTTATTAAGCTCCCTAGATCCTTTTGTTGGAGTGAATCAATATCCGTTTCTTTTCTTTTAAAGTCTTGTAGTTAGGTTTCTCCACTTTTTTTTCTATTATTTGTTTTACTTTGCCAGTTTGTATTTCCTGCTTCTTTAAAACTTATTCTAATTCCTTTAACCATGTTGATCTGGATCCTCCTCGTCTTTTTCTTCCTTCTGGTCTCCATTCTACTAGCGACTTAATTTGCATCGTTTTCTTCTGCTCGCCATATATATCCACGTCATCTGACTTTCTATTGGTTGAGCTTTTTCACTTTTTCTTCTCATTGTATTCTCTTGTTCTATTTTATTGTTTTTTTGATATCTTTATTGGTTCTAATTATATTTCCTTCCATTATTTTTAAATTTTCTTCATCTTTTTTTGTCATTGTCATAGTCCCAGCAGCGTACATTTGAATGGTCTTTAAATAATACAAAATAAATACCACTGAAAACGAACATTACAGTTTTTCAGTGTTCTTTAGGTAGGTTTTTTTGGGGTTATTTTATTAAATATAAAATTCATTAAGTTCAGTAAAGTCAGGTACATAATATGTCGAGAGTTGGTTGGGCTTAGGCTTAGGTATAGACTTAAGGATTTTTTTAACCTGTCTATCGGACTCTAGTTTTTTATGTATGAAGTGTGATATATAAATAAATATATTATCAAAGGAGTTATACAATTTGGATGTGCTATGAGATTCAATTTGAGACCAAAAAAATAAATACTTGTTCTTTTAAATCGATGAATTACTTACAGTTTACGAGAAAAATGATACGTCATGTTGTTTTAGTAGAAGAGAGAAATATTTGAAGAGAAAGAGATAGATACCATAAACATGTCACCTGTTGATATATTATTTATTGTATATTTAGACGTAGGACAATTTGTCTGCCTTTTTATTACGATATAAATAAGTTTTAATCCTGGAAACTATAGTTTTAATCATACGAATTTTTTTCATGACACGTACCTAAATGTACTTATAAAATATAAGTTATATCACCTGATATCTGACAGAGGTCAGTTTCAAAGCACTACAACCTACCTAAATTTGTGCTCTATTAATTTGACGTCACGTCAATAACGCGACTTGCAATAATTTTGATTTCAAAATGAAAATACCATATAGTTATTTACAAGATTATATATAGTTTTTATTATTGTTATAAATAAATATATCACCACGCCTTTTACCCATTATAGGTGTGGCACTCTGCTTACGCAGATCTCGGTAAGTGATATTTTCGTACGAAATGCTGTTACCAGCTGTCAAGTCATAGCCCCCAAAGTTGTTAGTGGAGGAGGAACCACAGGGGTAAATTTAAATTGCAACTGTCGGTAGTGGGATTCGAACTGAGGATCTCACGATCCACAATCCGATGCGTTGCCACAGAGCTATTTACCCCACATTATTGTTATGTGATAATATTATACTAATTTACATTTTTTATTACGAAGATGGTAAACGGAGTAACTACTTTGAACGTATATAGACTATTGAATGGATTGTTGTGAATTTATGTAAAAAGCACAAACGATCATGCTCTTCAGTGGAATTCGAACCCACAACCTCTTGTGTGCTATGTTAGTTACATAGCCACTATGCCACCGAGATCTCCGCTTAATTTACTTATTTTATTATTTATTTCTTTAAAGTTTACCATGGTCCAAGACCTGATTGTAGATCTCAGTATATGACACTTATCAATTTTATCATCGAGATGAGCTGGACGTCAACAATCATGTTCTGCATTTATTCTCAGAAAGCACTGGATTAGAAATAAGAGTTCAGCATTTATTTGCAATACTCGTGTGTTATCTTTGAATTTATTAATCCTCCTGTTAGTGACATTTTAGTTCTCAATCACACCCTCATTTCAGACTATCACAAATATAATTCTAGATTGAGTCTTATTAAATTTTATGTGCTAACATAATTATGTGTCTAACTCATATAACTAGCATAGGTGTGTTATTTCTATAGCAGTAATTTTCAAGATGGCCCAAAATGCAATAATTTTTTAAAAATATTCCATTTTCTGTATCTAAACATTTCCACTTATATCAGGAAATATTTTAGCAGTGTAGTAGGCAACAATCAGACCTAATCAGAGAACAAAACCTCGCTTGGTAAAACATCCAAACATCGCGTCTCGTTATGACAGCTGACTCAGCGATTCCCGATCGCCTCAGACTTCAGAAGCAGAACAGAAATAAGCTATAAAAATAATGTTTAGACAGAAACGAGCGAGCAAGAAATATTATATCCTCGTTACGTTATACTGAAGCTAACGTGAAGCTAACATTTACTATCTGGCGCTAACACTGCCGTTGTCTCAACAGAAACAGGAGCTGTTACTAAAGCTGAGTCTCCACCAGGAAACTTACGAGTAGTTTTGCCTAAATTTATAATTCAATATAAAAATGTATATTTATATAAATGTTAATTGCATAATAAAATATATATAAATAATATGATATATCTATCAGTTAATTATGTTTTAAATAGAAATTTTAATTGAAAAATGTTTAGTTTAAAAATTAATAATAATATTTTATTATAAGAGTTACAGCTATTTAGATTTTTCTTTTTTTTTTTGCTCAAAAAGTTCTGTCTATTGCACTTAAAATTAAAAACACCACTACAAACAAGTTGCCGTTAAAATTCATTTAAATGTCAAAGTATGTTAAGTGCAAAATAGATAATACTTTCATTAACAAGCAATATTATTATGGTTTTATGAAATAAGTTTCATTAATTAAAATTGTACCTATAATACACCACTTTTGCCATTATTTTCTGTTGTGTACATAATTTAAAATTAAAATAATAGCAAATTGTAAGATTTGAAAGAGATATGATTCTATGGAATTGAGAAAATAAAGATGTTGCTAATTCTTCCCAGCTATTTCCAGCGGTATTCAATTCAATGGATGAGAGTTAATTTAAGAAATAAACTTTAATTTTCAGTGATTTTTTGGTTATTGAGTTTATGTCAAAAGTTCGTTAAAGAAAAAACATAATTTGGATTGGACACCCTGTATTAACTAACATATGTTTCATCAATTAATCTATTATAATTCAATCTAACGGAATAATGAAATTATGTTTGTAATTTTTTATTTTTCTTGGTTTTATAGATAGAAAATCATGTACTTAATTACATTTATTTTTAATGCAGATAAAATAATTAAAATTTCATAATTAACATATTCTGAATAACTCCAAAAATGTTTAAACTCCTTGCTAATAATATCCATTTCTAAAAAATTTAATTTTTATATTCAATCCCCGAATCTTGACTTGCTAAATAGGTACTTATTTATACAAATCTACGTCAAAGCTATTTTCTTACTTTCTTTTTTTCTTATCTTTTATGTAGTTGGACAGAGCATATCACGAGGAGATAGAAGATAGAAAATGATCAAGAGAAATAACAGATTAGTTCCCAAGAGTCAGAACTAAAAGAATAGGTAGATAACGAGTAAGGTAGGAAGAAGTATTAGAAAACATTTCCTGCATATGAAGACGAATTGTTATAAACTAAAAACTTACGCATAAAACCCTATCATTTTGTACGAGTACAATAACTAATAAAGGAGAAAACAATATAGTAATGAAAGTTCATAATTATATGTGTGTATGTCTAAACACTCAAAAAAAATTCAATTTCTTTCATATGTATACTCAGCTTTGAAAAACATTTCTAATTATTTGCATTTTTTTTTTGTATCCATGTATTATACGTTCTAATCCCAATAAATAATTCTTGCCTAGATCTCAGTGCCACACCCAAATTGGGTGGATGGCGTAATTATATACTTACACATACATATACTTAAATGTTAACATTTTTTCACTTATTCAGTGCGTGAAGCGGCATTTTTTTTAGTTATGTTACCATGACTACGGAAATTAGTTTTTTTTTCAAGGTTTTAGAAAAGTGTTTTTTCACGGGGTTTGAAAAATATTTTTTTCCGAAATCGATACTAAAGTACACGATATTATGTACTACGCGAAGTTAGCCAAAATAGTAGCTAAAGTTAAACTTTACTGACTTATATGTCAAACTTGAATAAACCTAAATTAACAAACAAATTATACTATAATACTATTGGTGAATTTATTTGTTATTTACCATTGACAGTTATGGAAAAGTGTTTTTCACGGGGTTTAAAATTAATTATTTGTCAAACTAGAGAGGAAAGCGCTTGTTTTTCCCCGCTCAAGCTCGAAGTTTGCCTCATGAGCGTAACGAATGAAACAATGCGAGCATGAGTGAAAGAAACGATTTCCTCTCATTTTTTCACGACATGTTTCTAAAAACGATTTGCTCGGAACTTAAATACACTTTGATACGTCAATAGATAGGTTATAAGACGCAAGGCTAAACTAAACTAAAGTTGTCAAATTGTGATTTAATCTAGAAAAATATAAGGCATAATTGTAAGATAATTTAAAGTAATAAAATTAGGAATATATTTATAATTTTTACAATGTATTTTTTGTAAATAACATTCATATTCTATATTCTCTTCTCTAGTGAGGTAAAAAACATTTTCCTCACTATTTCGGGAGAAGAACAGTGGGGTTTCCTGGCATGTCATGAAAAAACATTTTTCAGTGTTCTGGAGAACATTTTATGACATAATTTTTATTAAAATATCCCTTGTTGCATTCATCGTCGTCCATTAGCTATTTTAATATATTACAACTATGTAGTAGAATTAAGAATTTTGTGAATATTTTAAAACAACACTAAGATTTATAAAGTAATTACGTTTAGAAAATGGTTCTCAAAAATAGGTTATTGTGCAAACCCAGCTTTAGAACTTCTCATCTACAATACGTCGGGCTCGTTGAAGATTCTATTATACCGTGGATGTTGCTACTTGAGTGTAATGTTATATTTAATTGCAGTAGTGATGTCCGTTCGCACCAAGAATGAATATCTTTATTTTAATGATTCACCTCATGATTATTTTATTATTTATGTTATAATGACTTGGAAGTTTTGTAATTCAAGAACTTCTTTGTATGTTCAGTAAGATTTAGATATGCTGAATTAATTTGTATTTAGTGATTCAAAGTTTGTTTGTAATTCGAAAGAATGAAAATGAAGACCAACCTATTGAAAACATAATTTCGTTATACTTATTTTATTTTTAGTAATTAAGCACCTTTCAAATTGTATATAGCATACATTGCAATTAAGATATAAAAAGTTGAGATGTATTATAGAACTGAACAACAAATAAAACGACTTTCTTTCAAATATGAATCCGTGTTTGAATGCTCTCTGTTAGGTTAGGTTACAATAAATTACAACACAAACCTCGTTCAGACGCAGTTATTCGGTACGGTTTTTAATAATTATATTAATAACAAAACATACACATGACAATACAATACTTTGATATCTTGATCATTATAAAATACACAAAACAGTTTACAAAGTATTTTACATAAATCGTAGATCTCGTGATCCCGCGTTCTTCGATCACAATGATCACATATAACGCTTCAGTATGTTTGTTGTACCTCCTGGCACGGAAAGGTGCTTTCGTTCTAACTCTCTACAATTACACTTGACATATATTTGACATTATTAATAAATTTTAATATATCTTTTAGTTATCTGTTTTATACTTTGGCAAGAAAAAAATAATACCTATAACCTACTACTAAATATAATATTATTGAGTAAAAAATAGTATTAGTACTCTTATAACTCTTAATACCATGTCAAAAAAATGTTAACATTTTTTCACTAATGTCTGTGCGCGAAGTGACATTTGTTTTTATTATGTTACCATGTTCACGGAAATGAATTATTTTCACACACCACCAAATATATTAGAAGCTGCAAAAATAACATCTTTAAACTTATTACTTAAGAAAGAAATATGAGGTAATATGCAAATTAATTTTTCGCGCCACCGTCCGTCATTGACACAATTACATTACTCTAAAACGGTCGGAAATCATGTTTTTGTCGAACTAGTTCGACTAAAATTGCTAACTTTTTATGGTTATATGTTGGCATCACTTCAATAATTTTAGCTAACTTCTGACGCTAGAAATGTCAAAGTATTACATTAACTTAAAAGTATTATGGCAATATATTAACAATTGAGTATTTGCAATACAAGAAAACAGAATATTTATGGATTTTAAACATATTTGTAAGTAATTATAATTGAATTTGCAGTGTAAAATCCAAATAAAAATATGTAGATATTTTTGGTTATGATATTGGAAAATAAACATAATTGACATTCAAATATTGTGAAGTTAGCAACATAAAAAATTCCCTGTCATTAAGAAAATGATTAATAAATTAAATTTATTTATTAAATTTACATAAATGTTGGCGCGAAATATTTTGTGTATCCCTCGGTTGGAAACTATTTTGCGAGTGCTCGTATTTGTAGGACTCGCCTACGGCTCGTCCTATCAAAATTAAAATGGGGATATAGCAAAGTATGCAAAATTAAGAGTATTCTTAAAAAGAAAATCTGATGGTTATAAACCAAAGAAATCAAAAATCTTCTCCACAAATGATATTAATACGTTTATTAAAGAAGCAGCAGATGAATATTATCTCCTAACAAAGGTTTGGTTTATACAAATCAAAACATAATAGATATTTACAAATAAGTACTTTTTTGCAGGTCGCGTAAATTATGGGAATAATGGGTGCTTGTCGCAGGCATGAACTACATCAAATTAAAACTACTGATTTGAATGGTTCAGGTTCAGCTGTTTTAGTTACAATACCCGACACTAAATCAAAAATTTACAATAACGTCAATTTTATGAATTTTTTTAAAATATGCGTGTTTTCGCCCATGTAATGTTCAAAACTCTAGTTTTTTTCTGAATTATCAAAAAGGAAAATGTACAATTCAGAAAGTTGGTATAAATAAATTTGGAACTATGGGAAAACAAATAGCAAAATATTTGAATCTTCCAAATTCTGAATTATACACTGGACCCTGTTTTCGCAGATCGTCTGAGACTATTCTTATTGATGCTGGTGAAGACTTCTTTAAAAAGACACGGTGGATGGAAGTCGACAACCGTCGCCGAAGGATACATCGACGAGTCTTTAACAAATAAACTTGATATAGCCAATAAATTTCAAAATTCGATTGAAAACACGGCCACAATTAGAACGTCGACTTCCACAACTGTTAATAATTTAATCTTAATAATTTAAATGTTAATGAAAGTGATACAAATTTTCCTAATATAATATTTAACATTTGTCAAAAAATTACAATTAATATAAGTAATAATAAATAAATAATTCATTAATTTACGGCCTTTTTAATTTTTGAGCATGCTTTCTTATATTATTCATATGTAATTTAGAAGGAAATTGCACCTGTGCTGGTATGAAATGACCTGTACGAAATACTCACAAAACAAATTCATTTCGCATGGTGCTTGCAATGAACCTCATATCCCGAGCAACAACAAACATACAATGAGCAGTTTTTTAAGTAGTCGTAGAAAAACAACTATTTCAATGTTCGGGAGAACGTTTTATGACATTATTTATTGGATGCCTGTACCTTCATTGGTTTATCTTCAAGATAAGCTATTGTAATTTTTTTTTCTTCTCTTTCTTTTTTATTTTTTATTGGGCTTTTGACAAAAGAGAGGGAAAACAATTTTTTGGTCTTTTGTACTTAAAGTTGGAATCACGCCCGCAATCTGACCAGTTGGATTGCAAAATTCAAAAAAATAATGTTCGCATTAAAGGAAAGGGGGAGGGGAGGTAGGGAGCATAACAATATTGTACTTCGATGCATGTACAGTATGTAAAACCAGCCCTGATACTTGGTATTTATTCTGTTGGTCTCATCAAATCATTTATAAACTACAATTAGAGGAATTAAAAACCATATTTTTTTTAATTCAACTATACATTTATTTAGATGATATTTTCCTGTATACTCCATCACATATAAATGAAGTTGCTGAGAATATTATTGAAATGAATGTAAACTATTTATAAAGTGATGTAATTGTGTAATTGATCGCAGTAAAAAACAATAACCTTCCAAATAAAAATAAAAATAAATAAATATATCATCACGCCTTTTACTCATTATGGGTGTGGCAATCTGCTTACGCAAATTCCCTAGATTTTATCGGACTGAGACGGAAAACAAGCAGTTTCTGGACGATTCTGAAACTAGTATTTTAAGAAGGAAGCGTGTAAAATTATTTTACCGGTTTCAGAATGTTAAACCTATGTTTATATGCACAAAAGTAGGCTGGTAATTATGTAATAACTCTATGCTGTATGGTAATATTACCATACTAACCTGTCAAAACGTCAAGAAAATAAAAATAAAACACAATGATAACATAACGCGCCATTTATTAATATAGACGGAATTAAGCTGTTCAGAACTTCGAATGTTGAGTTCCTTTTTTTTTAAGCAATTCAGAATCGCCAAAATCTATTTTATATAACACGTTTGACTCTTAAGTAAAAAAAAATATTATAAATATGATATGATACAAAACAACTAGGTATATCCATGGTGTTGAATAAAAATAAACAGACTTACTTGATAACTTTCTAAAATTATAACAGACGTTATTTATAAAAGAATTTCAAAAAATAATATTTATTAACGACATTAACGTCTTGATATTCTGAAACCGGTAAACTATTCAACAAACCACGGATGTTATGAGTCATAACATAGCTAGGTATGTTAATAGAAATATAGCTTATTATTTCTTTTAAAAACATTACTTATGTCGAGCAGTAAAATTATTTAAGGTGAACCATACGGGCTGAAGATAGCGCAAGATGAACATGACTTTTTTGAAACAATATATCATTATTATAATAAATAAAACATATAATGTTTTATACCTACGTTTGTAGATAAAAGTCCAAAGTTTTGTAATAAATTTTAAAATGCCAATTTTGTTTACATATTATACATGAACATAATTTTCAAAGTAGTCAAATATATGTCACACATTCCCATGAACGACTACAGTAATACAAATAATGTGTATATTTATAAATATGATCGTCTATAACATACTAAAATTATTTTACATTTGAATTTACAGTTTTTGAGAAACAAATAAAAATATACGAAAAAGTGTGTTTTTTGGTATATTCTTATTTGTTTCTCAAAAACTGTAAATTCAAATGTAAAATAATTTTAGTATGTTATAGACGATTATATTTATAAATATACGAATTATTTTCATTACTGTCGTCGTTCATGGGAATTAGAAATTCAGTATCAAAATTCTAAATTTTTGACCAACTAGACTTCAACGAATATTTTTTTATAGTTGAATGTTTCAGTTATCCTTTTCATCCACATATATAAATACTAGAATGTTCAAAGACTTCACAGTAATAATTGTTTTGTTTTTCGATAAGAATAATTGTAAGAAATAATTTATTGAAATTTGAATTTGCAAAACAAAATTCATGGGAGTGAACGAACCCAACAAAAATATGTTCTTCATCTGACATTGCAATGTACAAGTCACTGTAAAAAATCCATGATATTTTGACGAATGGAGGTTGTTGGACCATAAAGAACATGAAAATAAATAAAGAATACAGAATTTGCTGTTTTTTAAAAAAATAAAGGGTTCGTTCTTTCGACGCGTATGTTTGACCTTAACATAAACACTCAAGTATTCCAGGAATTAGATTTTTTGTTTATTTATGTTACATACACCACTGTACTCTAGTTGGAAATAGATTCCTTGTGTATTTAGTCTAATATTAAGATTTACAAGTTTTTAAAGTAACAAAAGCGTATCACATGTAAATTACAGGAATCAAATACCATATTTAAAAGCAAGTAACATTCATTTCACATTACCATATTCTTTGTACACAATACCAGGTGCCCGAATAATACCATACAAAAATAAAATAATCTAATTAGTCTCCTAACCCAATAGAAAAACCATGTAGTATTTCAACCCTTGAATACAGCCATTGGAGGTACAATCACCCAAGCAAATCATTTAAAATATGCTCCAAAAATATTCCGAAATAAAACGGAAAACTACTTGATCAACTAGGCACATTATACATTATCCAGACATTATACGTAGCACCCTGAATTATGCTTGCCCCTCCCCTCCCTTAACAGACGGCAGACATGATGTTAAGGGTCGTTGTTGAAATTGTAACTATAACAACGCCTTGCAACGTCAAGCACCCTTGGCCCTCGTTGAATACAGGGGCTGACTGGGAAAAATCCACACCCGGAAATATTGATATCTGATCTTCGAGATACAGGCGAGACGGCTGTGACAACGTAACAATGAGTTTTGAAGAAACATGTGGTGGACCAGACATAATACGAGACCAAGGAATGTCATTCAAATTTATTTTCTATACTCAAAGAAAAATATCAGTATTATTTAATAACTTTTTTCGCGATCACCCAGAAAATGAGCTGTTTCTGATCGCTTTTTAGACCGGAAATTCGTTCTTTAACGAACTAGCTCGGAAAATTGACTATGAGGGATCAGAAAGCAATGTTTCCATAAAGATCAGTTTTTATTTATTTATTTTTCATTTATGTGTCAAATATTGCAATAAGGTATAAGAATTATTATTTCTTGTTTTTGAAGATTGCGAAAAAAATATTGTACCCAAACATGATCTGAAAGTATCTTCACTGGGCTCGCAAGCTTCCAAAACTCGCCTACGGCTCGCTCTGGAATATGCTTGCTCACCCAGTAAAGTATCACTTTCAGGTCTTATTACGTAAATTACTATTACGGAATATTTCAATTTTAGCCTACGTTATTTTCCCTAAATGCCAACAAGATTACTAAAATTATTCAATAGTTATTTCACGACTGTTAAGAATTTAATCGATTAAATTTGACATGTCTAGCTTAAGCATAAAATTTTGCTTAAAAAGTGTTTGGGTACAAAATAATTTGAAAAAATCGCGAGACCGCAGGTCGAGGGATTTTATCTTAAATTATTATGTACGATAACACTTTTTTAAAAGCAAAATTTTATAAATAAGGTAGACATCAAATTTAATAGATTCAATTCTTCAGCACGAGGGGCATTATGTCAAAATTATTTCATGAATTCATAGCATAAACTTTAATACTTGCCGAAGAAATGATACTAAAACGTTGATTTGACATTTTCACTTAAATAAATCGGTACACACATAAACAAAATGCGCGCTAAAATTTTGTTGTTATTGTAACCAGAAGCAAATATCTAATATAATATTGTAACTATAGCAAATTGTTTGTTTTTCTTTTTACTTGTCAAATAAATGTCAAAAATTAATCAATAAAAATAGCTTGAAATGAATAATTCAGCATATTTAAAGATATAGAATACCAGTAAAGGTAAAGAACATGTAAGTATCTTGTTCCTGCAACTAAATATCCGGCTAAATATGCCTTCAAAATGTTCAAAATTAGCATATGAAAGCTAGTTTCAATTTAATCGAGGGTAATATCACAAGACCTTCTGATTTTATCGATAAATGTTTATTTTTGCACGAATTTTTTTTTTTTTGCTTAGCAACAATCACGAAAGCAAACTTCATGGTAAATCCCGACTCCGAAGGAGGAGAGGTATTACCTAATGTCAGTTTGCTTGAGTGGTTTTGCTTAAAAGCAAAGAAAATGAGTGCTTAAAAATAAAAATTTATCTGAGAAAATCAGAGAGGTCGCGTGGTATTTGATAAGATAAATTCCAAAGACAAAACAAAATGTTACTTGAAATATTAATTAACTGTCACACGGACAGTGATTGACAGTAACAATTATTTGTTTCTTTGGTAGCGGGAGTTTTATCGCTGTAACCCTGGCAACGGGGTTTTACCGCTGTAACCCTGGCAACGGGGTTTTACCGCGGTAAAACTCTGTTAAAACTCCCGTTACCCGGGCAACGGTGTTTTATCAGTATAAAACTGTTCCTATTGGTTGAATTTTCAAGTGTTTTGCATTATGATTGGTAAAAACTAGTCGTAGGAATTTATCGCGAATAAACAGCATGGTGCTGTTTAATCGCTTATCTAAAATGCACAACAATGGAAAATGAGACATTCTGATTGGTCAAATTTGTAATGAATGAAATAATCAATTTTATCAATTCTCACATACAATTACCCCCGTGGTTCCTCCACCACTACCATCCTTGGAGGCCGTGATTTGACGGTTGATAACTACACGTTACATGCAAAAATATCATATCATGTGATCATCATAATACCGAAATCTGCTTTAAGCAGAGTTCCACACCTAGAAATGGGTAAATGGTCTGATGTTATATTTATTTATTTATAAACAATTAATTAACCAATGGAGTGTATGATCTTTTAAAAATGATTGATAACAAATAAATAGAATACATGTAATCTTCGTAAAATTTTTATTTTGTATTTGATATTATTTTTACCTCCCGCCACATCCTGTAAGGGAGGTATAGGAATCATGCTAAAAATTGGATAGTGAGTTTTCAGTGGATGAGCACATTTTAAGGTCCCTAGAATACGATTTTAATAGTTTCGCGATGATGTCTGTGTGTGTGTGTGTGTCTATCCGTCTGTCAGTCTATCAGTATGTCAGTCTGTCTGTCAGTCTGTGTGGATCTCTGGAGTTACGGTTTCTCAAAAACTACTAAACTGAAAATTTTGATATTTTGTATATATCAATTGTATCCCTTTTGGAAGAACTGATTAGTTTAAGGTGATAATCCAATAACCGAAAGTGGTAGTTTACTTGAAGCCCAAACAAGTTATTTTTAAAATCTCAGTAAATTGTGGTTTAATGAAAATTTTGTTATTAGAAGAATGTTTCAAATATTATTATCTACAATTATTGTTTGAAACATTTTCCTCTTACTGTCAACATTTACGAATTACAACAGGTTAAAGAAAAATTATATTTTGATATTTTTGTTTAAATCTGCTAATCTGTGCTTTTTGACAAACAATTTTTTGAAGGGATGAGCGTTTCTTGATAATGGTGGTCCGAGTTCCTGCATTACTCGATAAGATATCTATGGCGGGAGGTATTGTGGTGCCCACAACAGATTTGTTATTATTGTGAGAGAAATAATGATTGATTTACATATTTTATAATTCAGGTGTTAGTTCAACTATGGTCACGGTGTCTGCCACTAACCGTGATTTATAATCAGAAGTTATCAAACCAATCGTTTCCAAGTAGTATAGGTACTTATTAAGAAAAATTAAATAATGCAGCAATATATACTAATTATATTATTTTAATGTTTATGTGCGTATTTTTGTTCTCATTAAGCATGGGGCAATAGGTACATAGTTCATGGTTAATTACTGATTATGTACGAATTCATTTATGATGGTGAAATCAGTATCAAATAAATATTACAAATATTTAATAATTACATTTAATAGAAAAAAAGCTCCAGATGTCTAGATCATGACATCCTCAGTTCGAATCCCACAGTCGACAAAGACATTACTTTTAACTTTACTCCTGTGGTTTCTCCTTCAGTAACTTCTTTGGAGGGCGTGATTCGACAGCTAGTAACTGCAGTTTATGCGTACAATTATAGCATTACTGAGATCTGCGAAAACGAAGTGACACCAAAAATAGGTAAATGACGTGATGATATAATTTTTTATCTTTTTATCTTCTTTACATCTTTTACATTATTACAAAAACAATCTTCATTGAGACATGAAAGGAAAGCACTTCTAGTAAACAGCCATGACCTGCTTAAGTAGAAAATGTTACTAAATTTAATTAGATCGTGTGTTTCACTGGACTGTGGACCATAAGATTCTTAATTTTATATCAATAGTTGATAAATCCTGGGACTTGGAACTCAACAATTATTATCACACAAACAGTGATTTGACGTCTCGTAGTTGTATACTCAGAAATTGGTACATAGAGTAATTTATTTTTAGATTAGAAATCATCAAATGTGCATGGGGTAAACCGTAATAACACATTGGAATATGGACCTTGAGATCCTTAGTTCGAATCCCACAATAAACAGTTATTTAAATTTGATTCCTGTGGGTCCCCTTGCAATAACAAGTTTGGGGGTGGCATGACTTGGCGGCTGGTAATCGCACTTCATGCCCAAAAATATATTACCGATATCTGCGTAATCAGAGTGCCACATCCATAATGGGTAAAATGCGCAATGATATATTTATTTAATTTGCTTATAGATCCGGGTTGTTGAAATCGCTCTGTTAACCGTACTTTTTTTCATAAATTTAATAAGAATACCGTCAACAAGAATAACCAAGAAAGCACGGAAAATGAGTAGATTAAGAAAGAAATTAAGTGGCCGACCAAGGCGCAAATGGAATGACAAAATTGAAAGCTATCTAGATCTAATTGGGTTGAAATGGAAAGAAGCAGAAGAATTATCAATAGACAAAGAAAAATGGAGACAGAAGATAGCTGAAGAAAGAATTTAGAAAATCAATCTCAACACCAGTAACAGTCGATAAACGAAAAAGGATTAAGTAGGTAAATAGTAATTTGACAAATTAATAATATATTATTTCCCATTCATATCAATATTTATGTTACTTTTCTCATAGCTAATACATCCCTGTTTGTCTATCCTCAACTATACCTCCAACGTCAAGTACCGTATTCACACCCCCCGCACCCTCTCACCAATACTTCTAAACCCTCTACATTGCGTACACATTACATTTCACAGGGTGTCGTAGCCGTACACAACGGCGTCGGTCGACGACGCGACGCATGATGCATGTGTAACACGTTGTCAATTATCCCGTTTGGTATAGCGACGCGTGCACGCTTCTGTTGTAGCTGGGGCCCAACAATGGCACCCCAGGGCCCCCGAGGCGGAGCGACTACCGATTGGCCCTACGTGATGAGGTAATGGTGTATAGTATCAATTTGGTTTTGCTTATGGAGATTTTGTTGTTTACTTACTATATTCGAATTATTATTTTAAATTTGTAATAGAATATAAAACTATGAAAGAGAATAAATTGTTGACCTCTATATTTATTTAAAAAGGTTAGTGTTTTTAGAATTCTGGCTTTATTTATAAATATATAAGCGATTGCGGCTAGTTACTCCATGTTCATATTTAATGTTAATAATTGGGCAAGTAGTCTCACAATAGTTTTGTATATTTTACTGAACATGAACCAACTAGCTTCCTATGGCTATTTTACTTAAAAAATAAAGATTCTAAAACCCTTCTCCTTTTTAAATATTCAATATTCTAGACCCTAAAACTCAAGATCTAGTTAAATTATTATAATGGTAACACCACACCAAGGAAACAAGCAGGAATATTGTTTTGATCTTATACTAAATTTATCATTTTTCATTATATCCTACACAAGTCCCAACAATCAGTCACAAAATTCTTGTTTTTAGTGTGTACTTATAAATAGGAAAAAGAGGAAAAACATTTTTTTATTCGTACATGGCAGTTTTACTAAATTATATTATTTATCACATTGTCACCCACTATGGGATATAACAGTAATAGTTACGAATAATAGAGATTTTCGGAAATTTTCTATTCTTTTTTTTTACATGTTTAATCTTTTTCTGATGAAATAAAGTCTGCCTTCCCTGTTGGACATTCTATTAAAAAGTACAAAGAATATCATGAAAATAAATAAAAATTTGTTTTATCACTAATATTCATTTTCCTTCTTTATGAATCTAATACAAATAGAGAAAATTATCTCGATAAGTCACTTCTAACATAATATGCGCAAATCCCTGTTAATTTTATGGGGTCTGAGACCATGATTTAATTTTTTATATTCGATTCTAAAAAAAAAATTAATATATCAACCCTGTTTTTTTAATAGATTAATTATTTCTAGTTAACGAGAAATTAATTATTAAAAATTAAGGGAAAGTATACGTCAGGTGATGAAGTTTTGGTAATAGAAAGATTGAGATAATTAAATAGACAGAGATAAATACATTCCATTGTCATATAAGTAATTTTTAATCTTGAAAAGGAGTTTTATTCGAAATTTTTGCATAATATCAACTGTACGGAAATATACTTGTAAAATAAAGGTTAAATCTGTCAAACGTCACTTTCAAAGCACTATGACCTTCCACAATATATACTCTATCAATGGGGTATGTGACCATAATCGAATTTCAATGTATACGCCATAGAATATGAATGTTCTTCATTGTAGTTTCTTATTACAACAATAAAAACTGTAAATTATTTTGTAATAGTAAAGTTATTAGCAATTTTGTGTTTAGGAGAAGGGATATGTGACGTCACTGTGGCCGTACGCATGGCCCGCTGATATATATCTATTTCTTTCCTTTACAGTATCTCGGTCTTTTTCTAGCACCATACCTACCGCCGCAATGTATTCAGAAGACACAGTGACGTCTCAATCCCCTCTCCAAATATTTAAAAATTAATTTCTCGTTAACTATAAACAATTAATTGATTTAAAAAAATACGGGTATTTTATTTTTGTATCTAGTATCATGTAATGTCAGAAAAAAAAATTGGTCACATACCCCATTGACGTCACTTGAATGCTGAGATTTCCAATAAATTTGAAATACAAAATACCATAGAATTATAAGATGCAGTATTTATTATTAATACAAGAGCCGCAATACAAACCATGAAATTAAATTTCGCGGCAGTCGTTATGGTAACGGCCACGAAATCCAAAATTATTGTTTTCACCCTATTTCGCGGCCGTTATTAATGGTAACGGCTGCGAAATAGGGTAAAAACACTCATTTTAACACTTGAGAATTGACATTATTTTTTCAGAACTAATTGTTTTGTTTATCAAATATCCATCCCATAGCCACTTTCTATTTACAATAAAACAGTTTAAAATATGTAATTAATATTTTTTACGGCGAAAATTTTTCTCTCGGTACGCTAAAAAGTGATTTCGCTGCCTTGGTATAGAAATAACTATTATGGGTTCATCGTTTTTATCTCTTTATAATGTTACCATGTCAAAAATTGTGTTTATGTGATTTGTTGAAAATTATATTCATTGATCCTTTGGTTAGTTAGTAAATCAAACTTTTATAAACAAACTTATTTATAATGATTTTTAAAGCAAAAAGACGATAATTATGAAATGTCATACTTTCTATATTTTGACAACTTATAAAACAACAATAACATTAAATTATATTTATTATTTCAACTGTACCTTTGAATTAACATTTTTAATTATATATCTTGTAAGTATTTCAACACGATGCACATTTATTAATAGCCATAGACCGGGATACCCTCATTGTATATATTATCTAATAAATTTTTACAATTTCTAGAAAAATAATACGACGAACAAGATAAGTAAACCACTAGTTTAAAAAAAATCTCATCATCGATTTTGTTCATAATTTCTTTATTAAAAATCTAATGAGGCCAACACATAACCTCCCGCCCAATGCAGCTCTTAAACGATACAAAATAGTATTTGATGATACAGGTAAATACCTTTTTATTTGTTTCTATTTATATTTGAGAAAATTAATTTTCTTTCATGTATTTATTTAATTTGTTGCCATATATTTCACTAGAGAATAGCTTCACAATTACAATGACGTGTGTCACATTTCGTAAAAAATTGAAAATTTTTAAATGTTTCCATGGTGTACATGGAATGCATGATTTATGAAATTTAATTTCTTTATATTTTATTATCTCTAAATCTAATGAAAATTAATAAAATTAGTGTAACCAAAACAGACGTAAAATTAAATATTATACATTTTTCAAAAATGAAATTTAACTATGTTTCTCACGAAAACTGTCAAGGGCTTCTAGTGAACTGCTACTTCCGGTTGACCAATTTTATCTAAAATCTTATCAGTTCTTCATATTAATATAAGAAGCAAAAATACAGAAAACACACACATACATACATGCATGCATACGTACAGACATCATCATGACAAGAATAATAACCCTTAAACGTGCTTATTCATTGAAAACTCACTACCCAATTTTTTGACCAAAAACAATACCTCCCTTACCTAGGTAGGCAGGAAGTAAAAAGTAAAAAAAAGACCTCATATACATTTTGGTTTAATCTTTCTCTCCATACAAATTCTTCATTGTCAACACTATACAAATCATAAGACCTGCATTTTTTTTTAATTTATCAAAATTTATTGTATCACTCACAAAATACCTCGTATTATTTTTTAAATACGCAAGTAAACTTGTGTTTGATGCACCGTTTAATATTCCCGCTAATGAAATTCCTGACGGAAGCGGGTACTAAACGACTAAGCGCAATGAAATCATCATGATCGTCGAACGCGTTGATTGCGTTCGGTTGGATATCCCTGCGTATCGCAACAAAGTTTACGTACCCATGTGTAAGTAATCAATACATAATGATCATTACGTACGCGTAATACATGCAATCAAATCCAGGCTCAATTGAGTTATCGTGTTCATTGTATGTTCAATCACGGCAGTCTGATGCCAGCCTCCTCGCACGTTGACACGTACGAGCGTGTTGCTGTTGATGATGACAATGATAACGCTCCTGCTGCAATGTGTGACTAGGAAATTAATGCCTAACGGACACTATGTCATTTGAGCACATGCCTTTTTTGTTTGATTGTTCTCGGTTTTTTTAGTGGAAGGAGATTTAAAAAGTATTTTACTATATCACTGTTTTGGAAACTTATCTTGGTTCGGTTGCTATGGTTATGTCTCTTTGTTTTAATTTTATTTGAGTTTGACGTTTTGAACAGTTTAGTTTTTTATATTTTTTGTATAATTTCCAAAATCTTGTTATAGAAAGTATAGTCTACTACAGGTAACGGAATGGCATATCCCACACTCGCAAACTTTTTGCTCATGTGGAATATGTGCCATTCCATTACGTGTTGTAGAATATACTATTCTATGATAGTGGATAAACTAACTCATTATAGTATCCATATAGTATAGTATAGAAATAGTAGGTACTGTGCTAAGAAATTATTTGAAATAAAAAATATCAAAAATTTATTGTAGGTAGACAATGATGTACCTAGGTAATTAAAACTAATTTGTTTACGTTTATAAGATCAAAAATACATGAATGTACAGCTCGTACGACATGAGATTTGTACTTAAAAGTCGATATTTAAATCACGATACAAAAATATACCGCGTGTTTGAATTTCGAGGACCACCATTAGGATCTCGAGAACACGAGAACTGTAAGAAGTCTTCAGTTAAACCAGTTACTAGACAAAAGTTGCCATACTATTAGTAGCCCAATTTAATGTTTTTGTTTTCACAAAATAAAATTCATTTTAACTACCTTATTTTGAGAAAAAGGTTTCAAATAAGAAGGTACATATTCTTAGTATCTAACCAGTGCGCGCAGAAAATAAAATATTTTTGTGGCTTATATTCGATATATGACACAATAAATGGAAACAACAGTAAAAAATAACATGATAAAAAGATTATTTTTTCTGATTTTAATGATGAACAACTTTGTACATGTTTAATAATATTTTACGTAAACATTACTAATTTTTGTTCTTCTAGTTTATTAATTAATTTTACAGAATTATGCTAAGTAACATTTGGATTAACAAATATTTTGTAAGCAACTGATCAATAATTCATTTAATAGTTCCAGTACATATCATAAGTAAAACACCGAAAATATTTTTAGAACTAAGCTGTTAGAAATATGCAAAGTTATACATCATTAAAATAAAAAGTAAAGTAATGGTTCAATTAAAAAAAAAAAAAAATATATATATATATATATATATATATATATATATATATATATAAGTTTGTGTCATATCTTGAATATGAGCCACAGAAAAAATATTTTTCTAGACTTTTTGTTTGACAATAAATTTAGTTGTAATTGTTATTTATGAATCAAGTATTGAAAGTGCATGTATGCAGTACGAATATAAAAATAACTGAAAATTCAGTAGAATTGACTGTCACTGACAGTCTCTGTTCAATCAACTAAAGAGTTAGTTACGAAGGAATTGACATGTCAATCAAGGTTCCGTAACTTAAAACTATTTGTACATATTGTAGAACATATACATTTCTTGTTGATTATTATAATTTGCCACTACCTTCAATAATTGCCATTAATTATAACCAAATATTTCTAAAATGTAGAGTTGCCTACGAGTATACCTTTTTCTATACTGACTAAATAACTGAGTAGGTAGTGAAAATGTTGAAAATAACAATAATGTCGTATGAATGTAAGTAATACTTTTAAGTTCCGTAGTGAAGATTATCAAATTTGATAAATATTATAAGCCACTTACATCCCTTAGTTGCTATGTAAGTTGTATTTACATTTTTATTATTATTGAGGAAAAAATCCGTATAAAACATATATTTGAAAATAAAATAAATAAATTTATCATCATGTCATTTACCCATTTAGGATGTGGCGCTCTGCTTTCGCAGATCACGATAGTGCGGTTACCAGGTGTCAAGTCACAATACTCAAATATATTAGTGGAGAGAGAATCATAAGAATCAAGTTGAAATTGGTGACATTGTCGACTGTGGGATTCGAACTGAGGATTTCTTGGAACATACTCTAATGAGTTACCACGGAGCTATTTACCTTTATTACCCGGATGCATAAAGCGTTGTCATCTAATCACGTTTTTAACTAATGAAGAGAACAATTGAATTCTAATAAAAAATTAACGGATGTAATAATTGTAAGAATTTTGACTCTGCAATATTCAAACATGTAAATAAAATAAATAAATAAATAAAATTATGCCGATCTCGGTGGTGTAGTGGCTATGTCGCTAGCCTAGCACGCCAGAGGTCATGGGTTCGAATCCTACAGAAGAGCATGGTCGTTTGTGTTGTTCATATAAATTCATATTCATCTACTCATGAGGCGGCATATGACCATAGTAGTTAGACCGCCTCTCATCTTCATAAAAAAAAAAAAAAATTATCATGTTACTGTTTATCTGAAATTGAATAATTTTAATCAGTAAATTATAAAATGACTTGACGGCTGGTAACCGCTCTTAATGCGCAAAAAATTATACATTTTATTTTACTTTTTTTTTGTAAGTTATTGTTGACGCACACTTGGAATTGGAATGGAAAATAATGCGTACACTAGCCTCATTACGTTGCAATTATGTTTATTTGTTCATAAAGGTCAACGTTTCGGCCCTATTTTGAGCCTTCTTCATGACCAAATGAATTCACATAATATAGTCAATTTTAAGATCACAGTATATCATATTTTGGGAACTAGATCCTCGGTATCACATGGCAAAAACAGATGAAATAAATTACTACCTTGACCTACAAGGAGACTGACAGCAATTTTATTTTACGTCTATTTCATTACAGAAATGTATAACATTAATATATTTGGTGCAGTTTTTAATTCTGAACATTTTACCCATTTACACTTTTGCTCTAAAATTAATAGGTAAAAAGTTAGAGCGAAATTAAAAAATTTATCTTGTATTTCCTATAGCTTAAAAATAAAGTAGACACGCGGTACGTAGTTCAGCGATCCAGAGAACAAGCACCAACCTCGGACACGGATGGAATCATGGACAGCGACCAAAGGATCAGGATAGCAGAGGGAACAAGGCAAAACGATAGATGAAGCTAAAATATTAGCGCTGAATAGGTACCAATTTCGGAAATGGACTGAAGACCCGACACCTTAGAGTTTAAAGTTGAGGAAAAGAAGGAGAAGAAGAGTGTCATATTCATAATAAGTAAAATTATAAAATATATAACTTAATTAACAGAATGAGTAAAATGTGGTGTCCACCATATTGACTTCTTTAACATTTAGCAACGTTAGCAAACAATATAGTTAACAACGCTTTATGCAATTGACCCATAAATATGCAGGTAGGGAAGTATTTCTTTTAGTTTTTGATACAATGTTCTCAATCTTCATTCATAACGAAGTCCTAGCGCTGGCCTATGGAACAAAAATGTATGTCATGTTCAGCGTGTAACGAAAATGCGAGCGGGTAGAAACCATGGAAACGCACGTTCAGCGTGGACCGGAAGTACGAAAGGGATGAGTTTTGGGGTTGCTGATTACTAATTTGATGTCAAGATTGTAAAATTCAAAATGGTGGATCCAATATGGCGTACATATTTCGGAAAAGTTCACTACATTCAGTCATAAAAGTGTATAATAGAGTTTTTGGGGTTGCTTATAAATTTGATGTCAAAATGGCGGATCCAATATGGAGGACACACTTGTGTTCAAGCAGAAGTATTCGTTTAATCCTTTTTTATTTTACTCGATTTTATTAAGTATTGCATAAAAAATTTTATTTTAAATTAAAATGCCTGCATATCTGCAGTACAAGTTCTTACTGGAATATCCTATATAGTTATGCATAATCTTAAAGACCTTTTATTTCTCATTAAAACTAATTTAATTTATTATAGTTCTAAAAGGATCATTACAGAAACTATTCATGTTTTAATTAATAAAGAATTACACGCAGAAAGAATAATTTAGTTTTGTGTTGTAGAATATATACGTGTTTATATTTTTATCAACAACGAAAACAAATAATAATTTAACACTAGTTTAATATATAATTTGTAATACTCGTATAAAACAGTTACTATATAAATTCTAATAAAATATGTCGTTATCCAGCGGGCCTAGTTCATACACCGGTGAGTCCCCTGGTATCCACGTTATATCGTTATATTCGCGTCCGCATGACAATACCACCCCAACATCCCGTAGCATAGGGCCGAAAATCCCTCGCCACACGCTATCACGTCAGTGGGGGGCCGGCACATTTCATACGCTATTCTCCGGGCTCAATTTTGTGTATGTCATCGAGAAACGTGACTCAACTGCAAATGTCGGCTGCGAGGAAATTGTTTTATAGCCATGGAGATGTCGATGTGATGGCGACGCCTCGACGCCCCGACGCCTCGTTTACATTCAGCGACGGACGCCTGTGGTGAAGCAGTGGGGCTAGATGGGGCCCAGTGGATAGGGCCACGCCACGCACTGGACAAAGAAATTTTGTATGCGACGTCATGGACATGAATTTTGCATAGTTTCAATAGTTTAGGGTTCATGTTAATTTCGACTGTTTTTAGGTAGAATAGTTTGAGTATATAATTACGAAACACATCGTTATACATGTAAAAAAAGTTTGTATAAATGCATAGTTTACATGTATAGTTTGTTTGTTTTCACAGAAAAAGAAAGAATTTAGTAAGAAAACCAATGCAAGATAAAAAGGTCCAATATATATATATATATAAAGCTCACACTTAGAAAAAAATAATAGTATCGTTCAGTCAATTAAACTAAAGTAATCAATTAATTTGCGCGCAACTGTAGAAAAATAACTGAATACTGCAGTAATGTTTGCAGAATATGGCAGTTAAATCATCATTTGCTTTATTTTTTTTATGCATTAATAATATCTGGGTAATGTTTTTGAACAAAAACATTGTAATATTTACTATTTTAATACGAATGATAATTTTATTAAATTATTTAAACAAATAAAATCTGGAGAAGCTGAATATGTACAAATAGTTTTAAGTTACGGAACCTTGATTGACATGTCAATTCCTTCGTAACTAACTCTTTAGTTGATTGAACAGAGACTGTCAGTGACAGTCAATTCTACTGAATTTTCAGTTATTTTTATATTCGTACTGCATACATGCACTTTCAATACTTGATTCATAAATAACAATTACAACTAAATTTATTGTCAAACAAAAAGTCTAGAAAAATATTTTTTCTGTGGCTCATATTCAAGATATGACACAAACTTATATATATATATATATATATATATATATATATATATATATATATATATATATAGATAAGTATATAGTGTACGCATTATTTTCCATTCCAATTCCAAGTATGCAGTCAACAATAACTTACAAAAAAAAAGTAAAATAAAATGTATAATTTTTTGCGCATTAAGAGCGGTTACCAGCCGTCAAGTCATTTTATAATTTACTGATTAAAATTATTCAATTTCAGATAAACAGTAACATGATAATTTTTTTTTTTTTTATGAAGATGAGAGGCGGTCTAACTACTATGGTCATATGCCGCCTCATGAGTAGATGAATATGAATTTATATGAACAACACAAACGACCATGCTCTTCAGTAGGATTCGAACCCATGACCTCTGGCGTGCTAGGCTAGCGACATAGCCACTACACCACCGAGATCGGCATAATTTTATTTATTTATTTATTTTATTTACATGTTTGAATATTGCAGAGTCAAAATTCTTACAATTATTACATCCGTTAATTTTTTATTAGAATTCAATTGTTCTCTTCATTAGTTAAAAACGTGATTAGATGACAACGCTTTATGCATCCGGGTAATAAAGGTAAATAGCTCCGTGGTAACTCATTAGAGTATGTTCCAAGAAATCCTCAGTTCGAATCCCACAGTCGACAATGTCACCAATTTCAACTTGATTCTTATGATTCTCTCTCCACTAATATATTTGAGTATTGTGACTTGACACCTGGTAACCGCACTATCGTGATCTGCGAAAGCAGAGCGCCACATCCTAAATGGGTAAATGACATGATGATAAATTTATTTATTTTATTTTCAAATATATGTTTTGTACGGATTTTTTCCTCAATAATAATAAAAATGTAAATACAACTTACATAGCAACTAAGGGATGTAAGTGGCTTATAATATTTATCAAATTTGATAATCTTCACTACGGAACTTAAAAGTATTACTTACATTCATACGACATTATTGTTATTTTCAACATTTTCACTACCTACTCAGTTATTTAGTCAGTATAGAAAAAGGTATACTCGTAGGCAACTCTACATTTTAGAAATATTTGGTTATAATTAATGGCAATTATTGAAGGTAGTGGCAAATTATAATAATCAACAAGAAATGTATATGTTCTACAATATTCTAGATATAGTTCATATCTTCTGCAGAATTTATAACATATTTACATCCCTTGTTGATTAGAAAACTATTAATTTATTATATAAATGTTATCCAATGTGTACGTGGAATATTTTTGAATGAAAAGATAATATTTTAGTTTTAGATATTTGCTATGAGAAACTACAGGTACAAATGAATGTTATCTTATTTGGGAAATTTTTTAAAGTTGTTTTCATTATTTAATCTGATTATGATAAAATCTATTATTATCTGTTAAAAATGTAAGTATAGCTCGTCAGCTGTACCTTATTATAATTATCAAATTATCTTTCGCAAAATATACTTAATTCAGAAAATTGCTTATCTCCTATGAAATATATACATACATACACCTCAGTGAAATTAAATATAAAAAATTTATATTTCAGATATGTACAAAGTGTACAATTTTTTTATATTTCATTGAGTTATCTTAAATGATTAATAGGTTGGTGACTATTTCATATCTTGGCTAGCCAGAAATCCGATGATTCATACTTTTAAATTTAAATAAGTAATATTTTGGTATACTCGAATATTAGAACATACATTTGAAACGTTTAAACAAGAAGAAATATATCTTAATCCGGTAATATAACAAAATCGTCAAAAGTGTTAATAGTAATTTTTTCAAATATAAGTATCTAAATTTTTAGGTAATTTAATACAGTTATTAATGTATCGAGGCACTGAAGTTTAACTTTTTATCACGAATATGGAATTTATTTGCCGAGGCCCGTAGGGTCCAGGAAAATAAACCATGTGAGTGATAATAAGGAATATCAGTGCCGCTGTACATATTAAATTTTATTTGAAATCTAAAATTAGAAAAAAATGTAAAAACATTATTATATAGGTTAAGTTTATACATCTGGCAGTCAATTGGAACTAACACTCAGTGTTGCCAAGATCAAACATTTAAGTTAAATAATTCTCAAAATTATGTGTTTTGTCCTCATTTTCTTAATCGGAATTAATTTGTTAATTCTTCTTGTACATATTGTTTTACTTTACGTATAAATTTAGTACAATACCTCATATATCTACAAAAATTATTCTACTTACACAATAATTATTTTATGGTTGCCAAAACTGCGTAGCGCAAAATCATCGTATAATTGGTTACTTTTCTGATGATTTCTGAGCTTATAATGACAATTTTTGAGCACTTTAGTGCCAATTTCAAATAAAAAAACTTATTCTACTTTCCTTAATCAATGTGAAGGAAATCTAAACTGCTTTTCTAACAGCTAATGTGATGTCTTGTCCTAGTGAGATCTGTCTCGAAAGATTATGAAATTCTAGCGAGAGTAGACTAATTTATGCCTTGATTTTACATACAGTACTATAATTAATTAATATTATGAAATGAATTTTCCTAGTTATACTTCACGAAGTATGAATTAGATATTTCTCATTAGATTACTTAAAACAGATCACGAATAAAATGATTTTTTTTTATTCTTAAAAGGAATGTTCAGAAAATAACCGAACATTTGAATACGCGCCATGGAGAAGTTTATAGATATGTGTTTGAATTGTTGACATCTCCTTTAGTTTTCGTGATATTGTTATTTGAGTGCATCGTGTTTAAATGTTAAAAGCGATTTTCAGGAGCAACGATGCAACATAAAATTTTCAGAAACGCAAAGAAATCAGAGTTATGGCGAGACAACTCATGGATCTTGCACCACTACAATGCGTCTGCACTCCCTCAACCACAGCCTCCTTACTCGCCGTCGCCAGACCTGGCTCCTTGTGATTTTTTTTCCGAAATTAGGATCAGTGGTGATACGACGCCTTTTTCAGACTAAAGCTGACATCAAAGCAAAAATGTCACAGATCTTACAGGGCTCAAATGAAGTAATCCTGGATTGCTTTACGAAATGGAAAAAGCGTGTGAATAGTAGAGGCAAGTAATTTGATGAGTTCAAAGTCCAGTCAACTGTAAAATGTATAATAAAGTTTTAAAAATAAATAGAACAGACCTTATATTTATGGATTGTGTAATTTCAAAAATTGGTAAAATGAATAATGAATATATCTATTAATTTAGTTGCAGAAAACGATGTTTTAAGTATCACTACGAATATATCCTCAGTACCACAACTGCCTATATAAATGTAACTCTTCTCAACTCGAAATCCAACAGGCCTTGGTATTACACAAACCCGAAGCGAACTGTAGCGAGTAGCGGATATGTTATATAGAAGGGGTGGGGTTCTTCACCCGGCGTATCGCACGCAACGAACAGACAGGCCGGATAATTACGTATTCATGTCGCGAGGGACCGGCTTGTATCGTCACCCTCCGCACCCGTCGCCATACTTCACCCTCGCACCCTCCAACACCCTCTCCAGCCGCAATAAGGAAATAAAGACGCGATTGATTCTGAATTCGTGATGGCTTCTCCGCGAGCCAATTTATTTTTATTTCGGTTCAACTCCACAGTTTTGATGAATTTTTATTTGATACGTGACGGTGAAATTTGTGGTGGTATTATTTTTACCGCTGCAGAATGTTGATGCGGGTAATCGGTTAAATTTATCAACTGAAATGGTAATGGTGCAAAGTTGCTACAAGTTTTTTTGGTACATGTAAGAAATAACTTGTGCCAAAGAAACAAAATTATTCGACACTACCTGCAAAATTATTTTAATTTAATTCAAAACTAGAAGTAATTTATTTAACTTTTAAACTTATTTAAATTTAAATCATTGTTACTAACAAATAGAAAATTTTAAATTTTTGCTCTCATATAGACAGTTAAATACCTAGAAAATTTGCATGTTCATAATTACAAACATATATTCATAATTTAAAATAAGTAGGTATGTTTTATCTTTAGACAACAATACAAAAATCACAAAGTAGGTAAATAATTCAGTTGGTATTGTTTATATAATTTTAATAATAAATGAGATTAATCAATCGAACAGATAAACTAAATTCACTATAATCGAAATCAGATATTTATAATATATTGTTACTGTTCCAGTCCATAATAATTTTCAAAATATTGTAACATTTTACTCGTTACTCGGGTTCAGTGAAGTTGAAAAAATACACAAAATCTTAGCTAACAAAATTGTTTTATTTATTTAACGCACAAAAACACTAAAGTGCTCAAAAATCGTCATTAAAAACTCAGAAATCGTCACTAAAGTAACCCATTATACGACGATTTCGAACAACGCAGTGTTGGCAACCGTAGAATAATTATTGTACAAGAACAATAATTTTGACAAATATATGACGTATTGTATTAAATTTATATGCAAAATGAAACAATATGTGCAAGAAGAATTAACTAATTAATTCCGATGAAGAAATTGAGGGCAAAATACATAATTTTGAGTGTTATTTACGATAACTTCAATGTTCGAGGTTGGTAACACTGAGTGTCAGTTCCAATTGCCAATGACACATGTATAAACTTAACCTTAAATTCAATATATACCGCGGAACTGAGTTCCATTTTATCACTCACATGGTTTATTTTTCATATTCGTAAAAAAAAGTTAATCTTCAGTGCCTTGATACATAAATAACTATTATTTACACAACAACTATTTATTTCAACCAATTTATTTATCTTCATAAGTTCTATTTATCTACACTCACTGACAGTTTATAATAGACTGTCCGCTGTTCACTCGGCAACCCCATTTATACTTCAGTGTTGTGGCTTCTAGAATATTCTAGGCGCTTTCGGAAAAATTCAAGAACCGATGCCGTGTATTTATTTAAGTGCCGTCACTTCGGCAGGTTTAAACCAGTCTGTATTCGTTATAATATATTATGTCGAATGAGTAACAACTTCTCGTCAGTAGATCTAGGGTACTATTCAGAACTCGGTTCACTGGTTGTAGAAAATATGCACTTTTAGTTGAAAGAAATATTTTCATAGAGAGTGCATGTATACATTCACAAGCTATTGATAGTGTTCGAGAGACTCAAATTAATGCGAATGAAAAAACAATTTCGAAATTTTCAAAAAAGATCTTCACATGTTAAATGGGCTCGAAAATGAAAAAATATTACTTAGGCAACCATATAAACTGAAAATCAAAATCTAATTCAAATGAAAAAAATCTGATGTGGCCAGCACATAACCTCCCGCCCAATACTACTCTTAAACGCTACAAAATAGTATTTGATGATAGGAACATACCTTCTTATTTGTATATTTTCTAATTATATTTGAGAATTTTAATTTTCTTTCGTATATTTATTTAATTTTTTGACATATTTCACTAAGAAAATAGCTTCACAATCACAATGTCATGTGTCACATTTCATAAAAAATTGAAAAATTTTAAATGTTCCATGGTGTACTAGGAATGCAAGATTTGTGAAATCTAATTTCTTTATATTTTATTATCTCTAAATCTAATGAAAATTTATAAAATTAGTGTAATTAAAACACATGTAAAATTAAATATTCTTCAACTTTCAAAATAACATTATTTGTTAAAAAAGGAAATTTAACCGTGTTTTTCACGAAAAACTGTTAAGGGCTTCAAGTAAACTGCTACTTCCGGTTGACCAATTTTATCCAAAATCTAATCAGCTCTTCATTTAAATATAAGAAGCAAAAATTCACAAAATTGTATTTTTTGGTATTATAGTATTTGAGTTATGCGAGACGAAAAAATTGCCACAGACTACACACACACACACACACACACACACACACACATACATACATACATACATACATACATACATACATACATACAGACATCATCGTGAAAATAGTAAAATCGTATTGTAGGGACCCTAAAACGTGCTTATTCATTGAAAACTCACTACCCAATTTTTTGACCAAAAACAATACCTCCCTTACCTAGAGGTAGGCGGGAGGTAAAAAAACATGTTAGAACTGGAGAAATAATTAAGGAACAAGAAGTTAATAAAAATGTCATTCTCTATTCCAGAAAACGGTTTATAAATTATTATTCTTCGGAGAACGACACAAAACTTAACCTATAATATCTGATTCGTACCGATGAAAATTACAATAAAAAATCATCTCAAGGTAACTTTAGTTTAAAGTAAAACGTAAAGCAAAAGTTACTTTTTAAAAAAAATTATGAAAGGATTTTTTTCGAAATTTTTCCTTTAAATTTTGGTTAACTTTAGATATATTATGAAACCAGCCGTTACTTAACTAATTTTCTACTTCAACATAGTAAATTCCCTTATATTGTCTAAATTCAGAATCTTAGTTCTAGGTATTGTTGTATCCGTACAAAATCATTATCTACATTAGAAACCATCAAATTAAAATTGACATTTTCTGTTGCGTGAGAAACACAATAACAGCTGAACTTTACTTTTAAAATGAGATCGGGAAGCGGGAATCACAGTGGCTATGACTGGGAGTTTTTCTGAGGTGATGAACTCCGGTCGAAGCACACACAATTTCCGTGAAGCCTCCCTGAACCCCCGTGAACCCCTCGCCTACGATTCGTGACCTTTTATCTATATTGTTTTACCGCGAACTGAGATATAAAAATTAATTTTATGACGAAATCCCGATATTTTACTCATAAAGACGTCTGAGAATTTATAGAAGATAAATTACCTGATAACGATTAGGCTTAATTGTGTTGATTGAATGCTGCATTTATTGCACTTTATAGGTCATATTATTATTTTAATTATGAAAATAATCTGTTCTAGTATGAACACCGAGTAAGAGTGATTTATTAACTTCATTTTCTGTTTTTAAAAGTTTTTAAGTAGTTTTAATCCAAAGTGTTTTCAGTAAAATATACAGAGAAATTTCAAATGACTATTTTTAATTATTTTTCTTTACATAATATTAAAACATTTAACAGTGCCTAAAGTAAATAGATCAAAAGATCACTCTTATTACGTTTTTGCACAGGCGATATGACACTACATACAGGATGTTTCAATAAGCTCACTCACTGTTGGTAACTTTTGTGAGATTTGGAGATATACGAGGTTGGGCGTTGGTTAAACGAGCAAAATGGGGTCTTTCACCATTTTTTTTTTTTTATATTTTTTTATGAAACTTTATCTACCGGGTGTCTGTCTTAAAGGTGTACATAGGAGATTAACATGGGAAATCAGTTTTTTGCGTGCTGTTGCTCGGTGTTCTATCGGACAACAATCATTGTACTACCAATCGAAAGATATCATTTTTCTGAATCAAATGATGTAAAATACATTACAATTTAGTAGTAATTTGGTTCCGTAAATTAATTTTTAAATTTTGAAAATCCTGCGATTTATTCAGTTTTTATCGAAAATAAATGTAGTTACCTATGACTGTTTTGTTTTGATTTCTGTCAAGCTATTTATTTGACGTTTCTGTCAATTTGTAAAATATGGTTATATTCAGTAATGACAAGCGTACTTTTATAATTTTTGCGTAAAGATTGTATTAAATAAATTAAAGTCTAAAAACCAGTTTTCTTTAAATAATATTAATTTATTAAGAGTTAAGTTTTTTTTTAATCGATGACAAAAAAGCTCTGTTTTGTATATCTTCACAAAATATTCTTCCACTTTCTACGTCAAATGGAAAAAAGTTCTTGATTGCAGTGCATTTTGTAGAAATAAAAAGAACTTTTTTAAAAAAAATATGAACGATGTACACCCAATTCATTTCCAAAAAATCTAGTGCTATACGAAGGATCTACATTTATCATTCCTAAAACCCTTTCTTCCAATAAAGCACGTTCTTCTGCTCTTGCTAAATTGCAATTACTAAGCTCACGTGTATTTTTCGTGGATACTGGCATTTGTGGTTGCACTTGGATTCGGTCGATTCATAAATAGAAAATAGATCTCGCACTCTGAGCTAACTGTTTCCTCCAAAAAATAGTTTTACTATAAAAATACGCTCTTCAGTAGTATAACTAGCCATATTTTTACAAATTGTCTTAAACAAGTCCAAAGGTCAGAAAAATCAAATAAATAGCTTGACAGAAATCAAAACAAAACAGTCATGGATGACTATATTTATTTACGATAAAAATTGAATAAACCGGATAATTCTCAAAATTTAAAAATTAATTTACGGAACCAAATTACCACTAAATAGTGGTGTATTTTACATCGTTTGATTCAGAAAAATGATATCTTTCGATTGGTACCACAATGGTTGTTGTCCGATAGAACACCGAGCAACAGCACGCAAAAAACTGATTTCCCATGTTAATCTCCTATGTACACCTTTAAGACAGACACACGGTATATTGAAGACTATCTACGCTTTTAAAAAGTCTTAATTGTTATTCATTAAGCCACAATGATTTTTTTTAAATGTTGTGACGTCATAGTAGAGATCTAAAACAGTAGATATTTAAATAATTTTTGTTACTTAAATGTTCTATTTTATTGTAATAATAATAATAAAATAAGTAAAAAAATATATGACTACAATTGCTTACAATCTGTACTGTTTTAGATCCAGCAACACCTCTACTATGACGTCACAACATTTTTTAAAAAATCATTGTGGCTTAATGAATAACAATTAAGACTTTTTAAAAGTGTAGATAGCCTTCAGTAGATAAAGTTTCATAAAAAAAAAAATGGTGAAAGACCCCATTATGCCATGTAAATAAGTAAATTCATAAAATAGTTAAAAAAATAAATTGAATCAGCGATTTCCAAAATATGGCACAAAATATATTTTGACATTAAAATTGAGACTGTTATCAATGTTTTTTACTGCCTAGACTGTAATAATATTTAATCTAACAACCGCTGAATAAACACGATGTAACCGGCAACAATTGCATAGTAACCGTTCAACAAACGCATGGTAAAGTAATTTGATAAATAAATATATCATCACGCATTTTACCCATTTATGGGTGTGGCACTTAAAGCTCAAAGCAGATCTCGGTATTATTATATATTTTTACGCGTGAAGAGCCGTTACCAGTCGTCAAATCACGGTGTCCAAGGATGGTGGTGTTTTAGAAGCCACAGGGATCATTTTTGAATGGCAATAACCTTCAACATATAGTAAAATTATTACTAAATTAATGTTAATTTCAAATCGGCAAAAAATGTTCTACAAACACGACACCATACATGGATTTACAGCTTCAGCAGGGGTATAAAAAGCTGACTGCTGACGGATGCTGACCGTACTATAAAGCTTACGGTGGAATACTATGCGAAAAAATATCCATAAATTTATAACGACCAACACAGAGATATGCTATATTATCCAGATAAACATATTTTTATATTATTTTACCAATTTTAACTTTAATAGGTTGAAAAGACAAATAGTTGACCAATATTGACATACGCTGACCATTGTTGAACCATTCTGACCAATATTAAATATTGTTTATAAACCACTTATAATGTAATTTTAGCAATATTTACTCATTTTAAAGTCTCACAGTTTGAAATTGAAAAAAGCTGACCAACCTGTTAGGCTTAAAATGAGTTAAAATTGGAAAAATAATATACCTAGTAATATGTTTATTTGGATAACATAGTATATCTCTGTTGGTCGTTATAAATTTATGGCTATTAATTGGCATAATATTAAACGTAAGCTTTATACTACGGTCAGCATTCGTCAGCACTGGAAACAATTGTTTTTTTTTTTCAGAAACTTATTATTTTATAAACTTATTTTGTTATTACTGAAAATAAATTTATGAAATAATAAGCCGATTTATCAATTTTCTTTTTTTTAAATTGTACAATATTACTCATTTAACCAAACTCATACGTTTTTAAACACAAAAGTTACAAATATAGTCTAGAGAGCGAACAAGCTTATTTAAACATCCTATATGCGTAAACCAAATTTTAGAAAAATCAGTAATTTCTCATTTCTTCTTCTTCTCTTTCTTATACGTAGTATACGATAGTATAGTAATTAAGAAAAAGATTGATAAGATATTCGCGAAAATACATATTTTGAGTACACTTGACTCCGTTTTACTTATTTCTCAATGACCTCAATGTGTGTGAGTGGATGGATAATTCGATGGATGGTTGGATGGATTTTTTTCTGTATATCCAATAACTCTTGAACAAGAAAAAATAGAGTAACAAAACATCATAATTTAAGTTATATGATATGTGCATCTGATTTAATTTTTGGCATAATTTCGAGACTGAAAGTGAAAGTTAACTGGACACACAATTATTTTTAATTTTCTTGTATCTGTTTCAATATTTAGAAAAGTGCAATTGTCAATAATGGTATTTGCTTTACGCACAAACGAGTACCGGTCGACAAATATGTATTCCGTTGAAATATTACAATATCAGATATTTAAAAACACTCGGAACCTACAGGCTGACGACTAACACCTTAAAAATAGTTCTGACCGCACTAAAAAGTTCTCAGGACCCCTATTCTGTAACTTAGAGCTAAGAGCCAGCTCTACAACTATGACGTCAGAGCAACAGTGACTGTCTCCATCTTCCAAAATACGAACTGTCTCTACCCAAGGAATTTTGTAGTGCTTAAGTTTTTAGTTGAAAAAATTTATATTGGCAGCAATGTTGTTTACACATTTCCTTACCACGTGGAAATTGAACTTTCGTTCATTTGCTTTGGGTGTCTGTTGGTGAGAGGTTATTTTTTTGCGGTTGTTCTAGTTTTGCGGGTTATTTTAAATTTTATTTTGCTTTTTAATTATTTAATTTTAGTTTTTACTAGTTTGTATATTATTTTAATTTTGCTATTGTATTTTTATTTTCATTTATTTTAGTTTTTACGGTGTTTTCTATATATTTTTTTTTTTAGCTTACTAATTTTTTATTACTTTTAGTTTACATTTATTTTAGTTTTTACGGTTTTATATATATATTATTTTTATCTAGCTTACTTATTTTTTATTACTTTTAGTTTTTACGTGTTTATTTATAGTTCTCGTTTAGTTTTATGTTCTAGTTAGTTTTATTTATATATATATATATATATATATATATATATATATATATATATATATATATATATATATATATATATATATATATATAGTCATGAACCCTTCTACCGTTAGGTGTAGGGTGTAAAATGTCTCTTAATCGTGCACAAATTTCGCCCATTGTTTCTTGTTCTTCGCCATCCTCCGAGCATCGTGCAGCGTAACGTTCCTTTTCGTCAGGATCTTATTGATTTTATTTTTATACTTAATTATACTCTTGATCTTGACTCTTGCTTTAAAAAATGGCGAACTTTATTCCGTTATACTAAAACTATATTACACACTAAACAAAATCTATAAATATAAGCCCGAAAAAAGATAAATTAATTAAAATGTAATAATTTAAGAATAAAACTAAACAAAAGAAATCTATAAACTAAATACGTAAAAATGATAAATATAGTACAAAAAAATGACATAAAAACTATAAACTAAACCGTAAAATTAATAAAACAATAATAAAGATGAATTAAAATTACAAACAAAATGATATTTAAAAATAATGTAAAAATACAAAAAAAATGAAATACGAAAACTCTAACAAAAAACCACTTTCTTCCACAAATGTCAAGATAAAGCTAGCTCTACGAAACTGAAACAGCTCCCGAGGTAGCTCTCCGGCGTTCGAAACATAAAGACTGATATGACGTCATATACCCTGTTTCCAATCGTCTCCGCTAGGCACCACCACTGAATATAGATACATTGCCGGTGTAAAGCTAGCTCTAAAGTTACAGAATAGGGGTCCTGATGCCGCTTTGGTTACATTAGTAACCAAAGGCCGTCGCACAGATTCGGTAATATTAAGCTGTAAATTATAAATTAGTGTTATGTGTTTGTGTTATTTGGTTACGAATTCAAAACAAAACAAAAAACATTTCGACAATCTAACAGCTCAATAATAAGAGAAGTAGAAAGAATAAATGTGTGAGAGAAAAGCTTAAGCAGAGAAACATAAGACTTTGACGTCAGAATTGCTATCTTTAAAACTGAAATATCTTAATAATTAATAATATTTTTTAAACTTCTATTATATTTAGTACGATGTTTTTGAGTCTAGTTATAAATATATAAATTATTTGCCATTTTGTGACTTTAGTGAAGGACTCCATTCAATGATGCAAATAGTCATGTGGTTCCCCCACCATACATTCTAATATTTGTAACTTAATTGCCGTAAACTTACCTAATACATAATGTGTTAGAAAAAGTATATTGGAAGCAGTCTCACTGTCTCACTTCTCACAATTATAATTAGTTTACTTTTAAATGGATCGTGTAACTTAAAGTGCATGACAT
Source organism: Poecilus cupreus (assembly GCA_963942605.1). Classification (NCBI taxonomy): domain Eukaryota; kingdom Metazoa; phylum Arthropoda; class Insecta; order Coleoptera; family Carabidae; genus Poecilus; species Poecilus cupreus. Next base: position 17,802,165 of record OZ012720.1, on the reverse strand, counting down.
ATCTTAATTGCTAGTCAAAAGCTCCAACCGTCAATCAAATCCAGGAACCCGAAACCTTTTCCATCAAATAATTGACACCATCTCTGTCTTCATTAAAATTAATTCGTCTCTCATCCACTATACTCTTTCTTCGTCTAACACTCCAGCCATACCCAGAAGTTCTATCCATTTGAAATTAAGCTTGTTCCGGACTTCAAACTATATTTCATGTCCTGAAATATTTACAAGTATTAAAAAAGCTGATTATTTCTATATTCTGAGAAAAATGATTAAAATAAATTTGATCGAAACCTTAATTACATTTTTAAAATGCATTAAAACAAATATATTTATATTATTTTCGAGCTAAATGTATCGAGTGGTCTACATCCAAAGATATCCATTATGAAATTGTTTTGAGTTTGTCTAAGACCGTCTTTAGATCCAGATCCAGACTTACGTCACTGTAAGATGAACAAATGACGGCAGCAGGCTGTGTTGTGGAGAGGCCCTTCATCGGAGTCAAGCACTGGGGCTCGAGGACTCGAGGGCCCTTGGCGCCGGTCGAGAGCGCTCGAGAGCGCAACCCCCGGCGCCCGGAGTCACCGTGCAGCTCGCAACTCACTCACATCCAGACAACTCATCAGTCTTTACACTTTAGAATTTGAGCTGGTTGTTTTAACTTGATTTTATATGTTTGTAAATATTTGGTAGTGGACAGTATATAGAATGAAGTTTTAAAACTATACCACAAAATATTGTCCGGCAAGTTAAGTTCGACAGCTCACAGTCACTATTTCTATTTTTACCCCTAAAGTACCCCACGACTATTATTTTTGGGAGCCGTGATTTGACAGCTAGTAACCTATAAAAATGTATCACAATTAAGAAGGTTTGTAAAAATGCTTCTTGTTTGTAAGTTTAATTTTAACTCGTGATATTATATAGGTATTATGGTGATGACATGTCATTTATTTGTTTGTATTTAAAACCACGTGCGTTTCGAAGCAGAGATCGATAGATGCATCATTTATCTAAAATATGAATCTATATAAGATTTCCTACAACGGTACATCTTAAATGAGAAGAAAAATATAAAGTTTATTGCGTTGTTTAAATATGGAAATAAAGAAACAGTAATATTCAGGAAGGAAAAAATAATGGAAAACCCGTCTTAATCTTCACTGTCTTATTGCATTTTTTCACATGAAATAATTGCGAACGGTATCGACAATTTAAAATGCCATCATCAGTTAAGAAAAAATAATTACATGAGACTACGATGTTCGAAAAAAATAATATCATTCAACTAAACAACAATTGCTACAAACAATGTTAAAAGAATCTTTACTATTCGACAGTTTGTTAGATATTTAATATTGGTTACCAGGGGTAAAAGAAGATGCAGATTATGCGGAAAAGAAAAACAAATAATACGGTATTTGAGATCATTATGTAGAGATGTTAAGCGTGAACTAAAAAAAAACACTGTAGAGGATTAGGACAAAGTGTATCACCTAAAGAAGAAAAATCACATTAACATAATAGTTATTTGTATACCAAGGCCGCGAAATCACCCGTTAGCGTACCGAGAGAAAAATTGTCGCTGAGGCCGCTTGCGGCCGAGGTAGAACAATATCGAGGGCGATACAGGATTTCGCGGACAAGGTGTACACACTATTTTTGTGCAACTGTAAAAATTATGTAATTATAAATTTTAACAGGTTCATTGTAAATAGAAAGTGGCTATGGAATTGACATTTGATAAACAAAACAATTAGTTATGAAAAAATAATGTCTATTCTAAAGTGTCAAAATAATTGTGTTTTACCCTAATTCGCGTCCGTTACCATTAATAACGGACGCGAAATAGAGTACAAAATAATGATTTTGGATTTCGCGGCCGTTACTGTAACAACAGCCGTGAAATTCAATTTCTCGGTCTAGTTTGCGGCTGTGAAATGCTTATTTCGTGTCCGGTTGCACAAAAAAAAACTACTTAAATAATTTTTATAGATTCTAATCCTGAGAACAAGAAAATAATAATAAAATTATAATACAAGCTTCCACTAATGTTTGATTTATTAATGACGGCTATTTATCAAAAAGATGAAATCGAATATAAAATTGTATAATTGAATTACTACAACTATGAAATGTTTAATGAATTGTTAAGAGATTTTATCGAATAATTAAAGATAAAAATATAGTGAATAAAACTTTAATTTCCTGTATTTCAAAATGGTACAAAAATAAACTAAAGATCGGAATAGAAAAGAATAGAAGGAAGTAAATAAAAGAATTCCTCAAGACAATGCAAATACGAGCAAGGCATATGCTTAAGTAAGTATTTTTAACGGGAAGTATTTTTCTCTAAATAACTATAAACTATAACTTCTAGATGATCGCTTACTTCCAAAATTTGAGTTGCTTTTAATTTTAACATCGAAATATTAAATATTTAACTTCAAAATGATATCGTTATTAGATTTTGAGTTATCGTGGACGCAAAACGGCACACACAGACGTCATATAAAAACAGTGAAACCTATAACATGAATCTGTTGACAACTCACTACTGATTATTTTGACTCACTACAACACGCTACACAGTACAAACCTTATAAATAAATATCATCACGCTCTTTACCCATTTTGGTGGTTTAAAGATTCTTAATATTCTTTAAAAGGGTGTTCATACTAGCAGACATATTCGCCAGCCTTACCACATTTTTACCACCCTTTCAATTCCTTACTATTCAACTTGAACAACTCCAAGCTCCGTGTTGTAGTCTACGGTCGATAACGCAAGGCGAGACAAAAACCAAGACGAGACATCTCACCCAATCTCATCTCACATCAGTAGAAGTAGACTGTGTCAATGTGTGTGACTGACAGCTCCCAGTAAAGGTGCGTGAATAAGGAACGAAAAGGAGAAAGGACTCGGATTAGTGCAGAGATGAGTGGGAGATTTGTGTTTGTGGTAATGTTATTATAGTGTCATTTGATATGGACCAGCAAATTGTGACATTATCAGTGGTAATAGGACCAACTGGGATTTTTGCAGCAAAAAGAATGGAAACTGAACATGGAGATGTAAAACTATTTAACGAGAGTGAATGAAATGGAACAAATCTAATGTTGTTCTTTTTAAATATTATAAATATAAAACCATGTCATTTAATCAATTCTAATCAATTATCCGTGTATACTAGAAAAGAAAATTAGACATTAGTTTTGCTTAATTCACGAAATTGCTATTTAACACTAAAGTTCAAACAATGTAAGATATATTTTTTCGAATATCTGTTCTGAAAACTTGGCTCTTTGTCCCTTTTTTTTGTAATTCAAAGTGACTTATTTCAGGCCAATGACGAAAATATTCTCATATTTATCCTAGGACAGAAATAAAGTGGCAGCGGACTGGAATTTTAATAATAAAATACAACTAAAATTTTTATTTTTGACTATGATACTTCACCTCATGTATAGAATCTCCCTAAAGTACAGGGTAAAGAACTATTTACAAGTGGATAGACACTTTTAGTTACCTTCATTACTTTGACAACAAGAAATCGTTGTAATAAATTAACTATATTCTACTTCACTGTAGAAAATAGCGTTGTGTAAGATTGAGCAATAATATCTTTCAAGATAATTGGTTGGGACCCAAAGTTGACTCACTTTAGCGAAGAGCATAGCCGTTATTTCTTTAAGCTTTGCGAAACGTGTAACAAATATAACCTATAAAAAGTATAAGCATGTGTGTACGATTTTAATTTGACAATTTGTATAGTATTCGCTTCTATTGCTTGGTTCATATACCATTAAATACTATTTTGATCATCTGTCTCTCTGTCTGTCCATCAGTCATTTTCTAAATTGAAGTGGGGTATTTTTATATATTCAGCAAATTATCTTTATAAATACCCATTCGAAGTTTTATCATCAGATCAAACCAATATTTCTTAAATCATGGATGCTTTGAGATAAAACGACTCGAGCAATTTGACATTACACAAAATGACTCCTCATTCGGCGTCGGTTTTTCCCTCTCGTGTGTTACTAAGCAATTACTTTTTTGTAAATAAAAGTTTATCCGACAAAATTTAAACCTCTTGTGGTAATACCCCCGAAAAAACATATTTTTGTTATATTTTGTTTGGTTTGTTGAACTAATGTTCAACTCGAACATTTTTAAAAATTTATTTATTGTTTTAATTTCATGACATGTATGTAATGGAGATATTGTTATTAATTTCATATTTTTTGGGCATAAGGCAGAAAATATTTGATTACAATAAATTTTGTAATATTCAAAAATATGTATTAATATGAATTGACAGTTTTTTCTGTATTTTATACCGTTTAAAACTTTCTTAAGCGGGAGTTTATATGTACGTTGGCACATCAGTTTTTTTTTTTTTTTTTAGTGTCGAATTTATGAATATTCAATTAAACATTTTTAGTGCCATTAATTTTTACCTGTTTGGAGTGCCTCATAATTACGTCGATATATCGAACAAAATAAATGTTCAAATATTTTCTCTAGCAAAAACATTACGTCAGTCAGAGTACGTCATAAAAAGGAAAAAGAAAAAAGTGTCTAAACACTCTTTTATTTATACCTCTAATAAAATTTTAAAAGCAAATTAAATACTACCACTAGCATAATTTGATTGACAACATAAATCACATAGTTTGATATTCGGAAGCGATTATCATTGTACACGATGAGGACACATCACATTACGATCAAATTGAATGCATTCTGAAAGGTGTGGCTTACGAATGCGCCCCAGGCCCAACAGCTCGGCGGCCATTGTCCCAGTGTGGCTGTCTCGCTGTCTGGGGGCCCTGTTAGCAATGTTAACCAGGCGAGGACTCCGCTAGTGTCAGCAGATGCTGGCGACGATAGTGTCACTCAAACCAGAACGCGAGGAAGCGGCTGCACATGGGTGGAGGTAGCACTGATTTTATAAGGTAGAGACTTAGATAAAATTGATGCAATGTTTACATCGGAAGAGAGAATTCGCGGGTTTAACCTCGCTTACTTCAATTTAAAACCAAATATGAGATGGCGACCGAATAGAGCCTGTAGACTCACAGATATCCGCCAATTCTTGCAAATTCGGATAAGTTTACATATATTTTATACGTACAAAGTTCGGATGCGGATTATATCTTAGCGAATGTGGATCAAATGACCAATAAATTCGGATTAAATGTGGATAATTGTTTAATTTAAAAAGTTACATCTGTTCTTTAATAAAGAAAATGTTTTGGCAATGAGTGTTCATACCTATCCTGAAGAGTGAAGACCAGATATACTTAAAAACGAACTATCTATTTTTGGAAACGGGTAATTTCCTATAAGTACATACCATTTTTATTAGTGGTTATTTTCTTCATTACATTATAAGCCAATCAGAATACATCATTTACACCAAGAGGACGATAATTTTTTTTATAAAATCCCTGCACCATATCCTAAATATCAGTTGATTTATAAAATTTTGACATTTAAACCATTAATTTATTTATTTTTGTTTAAATTCAGGAAATAATCAATCAGATATATCCATGAAAAAATTGAAATATACTAAATTGTTTGTTCATTTACAATGTCCCTTCTTCCTTTGAAGACAGTCCGCATTGGGAAGGAGGTAATAGTATTCTCTTCTTTTATAAAACTTGCGAATGTGGATCGGATTAGGATTGGTAATTTTGATAATTAAACGGATGCGATATAAAAAATATCTCCGCACACAATTCTACATTCGAGTTAGGTTTCAATCTAGTGACATTTAGTTTCAAAATATTAAATAGATTTTTGTATTCTTCTTTTTGTTTATTACTTTTTTTTTACAATTTTTGGATCTTTCGCCATCACAAATTTAATCGTAACCGATTCTTGGAAGTGTACATTTCCAATTAATTTTAATTACAAAGTGTAATTATTTAGTATTCATTTCTTTTTTAAAAACTTAACTTCCTTACAACTTTAATATTATGACTTCATTATAAAAATATATTTTGTATTTTAAATTAGGGAAGCATACATTATATGTACTTTTTTATAAATAATAATATTTTAAAACTTGTAGACCTGAAGATGGCTGTAATCATGGCCGAAACGTCGTCAACGACTATATAATTTGAAATAAATTTATCTAAAGCCACGTTATTCAAGAATATATAGTGAATTATTTACTATTTTCCTCAGGAAACAAAATAAATAAATGTATGTCTGTGAACTGTAAAAGATATTACGAAGTTTATGTTTTTTACAGTTTGGATCTGAGCGTAACAGTATCTGTGAACCTTATTATTATTTGCAGAATATTTTTGACATATGACACTTAAATAGAATAAGATATTCTCAGGTTTCCTTAGTATTTCAAAAGTTGTTCACTGTCAATAATTCTTAAAGGCAACAATAATGTTGGGTTGTCTTAGAAATTAAAGACTGTATTAGCTAAAACATTGTGTTAACATAATAGAACATTAATTTCAATGCTCTTTATATTAACTGAATTGCAACACTTAAAGACAGGAACTGATACTATAGATAACATTAAATTGCTCATTCAAAGCGGAAATATGGATTACAAACATTATGTGGAAATATGTCTCTGCTCATATTAACGCTTCAAATCTATTTGTAATGGTATTATTAGCGAGTATTTCCTCTTCGATTGATTGAAGTAGATTCCACCTTACATGGCGTTATAAATATTAGGTGCTAACTATCCTCTTGGGATATGTTTTTATATATATATATATATATAAATTTCTTCAAAGAACTCATGTTTCGGATAGCCTTCTACGTCCAGAATCAGATGTACTTACATATTAATGAATATCGTATAATCTTTGCTGCACTAGGTATGACGAAAATGTTGAAATTTTATATTAACAATGTTTTAAATTTTGTTCTATTTTTGCCTATCAGTGGAAATTCACATTTTAATAATAAAATGTATCTTCTCCGCCACTGACTTTTTTAAAAGCTTATCAGTAATATAAAAGACATTAATAGTTTTTTGTTTTCAGATACCTGAAGCCTGTAGTAAAAGTAAGTTCTACATAGCAACAAAATTAAACCAAAGTTGTAATGAAATAAACATTTATCTAGAAATTTCAAATTAGCGCACTTTTTATGTCAATACCCAGGGTGTACTTTATTTATACTTATAAAAAATAAATAACGGCTGGTATCTGGAAATTATAACTACATTCAAAAATATATTTATACCCACAGGGGATCAAAATAATATATTTTCCTTAAATAAACTTTTAACAAAAACTCAACAACCATAATGTAAAACAGTTTGAAGTTCTTTTAAGTTTTCTCATTTCCCTAGACACATATTTTCACAAAATATTACATTTATTTTAATTTTAAATTATGCGTCCAATAAAAAATAATAGCAGCAGCAGGAAATAGAAATATTTTAGTTAAATAAATATATCAACTCTACATTTAGGTTCAATGCAAATCTCTGTATTATGATATATTTTTGAGTAAATGCGGTTACCAGCCGTCAAATAAAAACCCCTAATGATGGTAATGGTGAAAAAATCACAGGGGTAAATTTAAGTAGTGAAACTATTAGGATTTTATTTTCGAAAATTTGTCGACAGTGAGGATCGAACCCGAGGATCTCATAATACACAGTGCGATGCATTACCATGGAGCTATTTACCCCATTTAATTAATCAAACTTATTATACACAATTGTGTCATTAAATAAACTCAAAATTCTTAACAACATGTCAAAGCAGTTAATCATTAATTTTGACATTTAAATAAATAAATGGATATTTAAATAAAGTTGTTTTCAGTTATTGTTAATAAATGGCTCTCGACAATGTGGACAGCATTTTTGAGCAATAAATGAAAAAATTATACGGTAACAGTTGCTTTTGTGTTATACATAATAATAATATCTCTTTTATGCCTACGCTGAAAAAATATTTTACATAGCAACTAGTAACCACTCAACAAACGCATAGTAACCGACAACAAATGCTTAGCAGCCGTTCTACAAACCCATTACTAGGCATGGGCTTCTCTCAACTCTTTTCAGTCTTCTCAGTCTTTTGTTTTTCTTCTTCACATATTGGAAATTTATTTTTTTTTTTTTGTTTGCTGATTGATATTAATAGAACAATTTTTTAAGAACCAGCAGCCTGTACAATGTCACTTTTATTACGTAAGGTAGGCGATAAAAATATTTTTGCTACCTATTGTAGCCATGATGAAACAACAAATTTGATATTTCTTTCTTCGTAACCGTAATTTGCATCTTCCAAATATACGCGTGTATAGTGTATCCTACGAATTAAAGGATTTAAAACAAGTTAAAATATATTCATCAGTCTTCATTTCATGTAATAAATTGATAAGAAATTTTTACAGAGCAAAAGTATTAAATTTTATTAAAATATAAATAACAAATTAGTTTTTACATAATAACCGCTCAAAAAATGCATAGCAACCATTCAACAAACGCATAGCAACATAAATTTGATAGCGATTATTTTCAAAATAGAAACACTAAATTAATATTAATTCCAAATCGGCAAGAAAAATATGTTTAACACGGCACCAAACACAGGTTTACAACTTCAGTAACGTTGCTTTGCCCTCATCAATAAAATAGCAGCCTCTGCTGTAAATCTAGTATTTTCGTGCCTAGTTGAACAAATAACTATTAATTCATCGTACCACGCCACCTAACTCGTTGCCTTCCTCTTCGTCCAGTTTTGTTTTATATCTACTATCTACTAATCTGTTACTTCTTTTGTTCATCTATTTGTTACTAATATTATCATTTTTTTTTCTTTCTATTACTAACTAACTCTTAAGTACCCTTAATTTTAATTTAAAATACAATTTTACTGTTACAGTTCGAAATAACTGCTTATTAAGTGATTCCTTTTTGATTTGCTGCAATTTTCTGTTTAAGTTTTTGCAAAAGATTTTACTTTATAACCCTCTCTATTTACACTTTCGAACTCCGTACATTATGGATCATCTTGTATATCAAGATCTGCTTCGAGTAGCGTGCCGCACCTAGAAATGTACAAATGTAATGGTGTATTTTTTAAATTTAAAACGTGTTATAATAAAAAAATAAAGAAGAAAATAAGTATTTTTGAAGTTGTCAATTTACTAATAATAATAATGAATTATGTTCTGCGTCATATTTTGGTATTTTAGTTCCAACTCCCAATAAAAACATTATGGTGTAAACCTACCTTCCATCCACTAATACATACCTTTAAGCCAGTTTGATTGACATGGGCGCCACTAAATTCGACTTTAATAGGTTTATCCATATAATGAAAATACTGACAGTCTAATACTTTGTTTGGGTGTAAAACATCTCAAGCTTATTCATTATGACCACCACAAAAAGTTAAAACCCCATAAATATAATACTCATATAAATGTTGCTTTTAATACAACAAAGAAACGTTAATAAAAACAAAACAGACGCGATGCGATTAATAATAAAACTAAGTATACATTCAAAATGGATAAGACATTAAAAAGATCTGTCTAAACCGATCGTATTCTCTTTCTCTGCCCACATATACAATTCTGTAAGAAGGTATGTTCACAATAAATACTTTTGAAAAGGTGTAATGTTACACTCCACCCATTGGTGGTCACTGAATAGAATTTTCACACATTTAGGGACAAACTTTTGTGGTTCCATGGCAACAGATTTGAAATATTGATATGTTCTTTAGAATTTACAATTTGCTTCTGTGGTGAGCTGGTTTTGTATTGCAATTTTTCACAAAATTTCTAAACACGATTATGTGATGTCTATTGTTGTATATAACAGAAGGTAATCAAATTACCGTATGGGCTTACGTGGAAATTTTGTTTGTTGTTGAGGAACGGAAATACTAAAATGTTTGAGATATAGATAAGATAGTTAAGTAATTCTAAATCTAAGTATACATAATTGGTTGTATTTAAATATAATGATATCAGCTATTGTATTATAAAATTAATTTATTAGTATTTGTTGGTCTATTTCAAGAGTAAATTAAAACTGCTTTAAATTGAATGAAACATTCAATAAAATGTACATTACAGAGAAATTTCATTTGTTATTAGGTTTGTTCCAAGTGGTCATTTCTGACAAGTTTGTGACATGTTTGTGACAAATTTCAATGCGCCTGCGAAAAATGTAAACAAATTAAGTTTGAAACATAGACTTGAACGGCGAATGGAATGAAGCGCATGTGCATGCTCATATTTTGTTTTGACAGCTAACCTTAAATATAAATATAAATAAAGAAATTCATACATTTTTCACCACAAAAAAGAAATGTTTCAAAGTTAACTTGTTTACATTTTTCGCAGGCGCACTGAAATTTGTCACAAACATGTCACAAACTTGTCAGAAATGACCCCTTGGAACAAACCTAATATTTTGTTACTAACATATAATATTAGCAAAACATACGATCGTAATATTGTTAATTTATGGTCATTACTTTGTATTTTAAATAATTTATTGTTGTGATTTGATTGATTTACCGAATCACGCTGCCTTCTCAGCTAAAAAAATAAAAATTAGTATTCCTAAATTTTCTATTATTTATAAACCTAATTTAAAATACGAGCTAATTAGATTTTTGTACTAATCTGTCTACCGGAAGAAGTAGTTTATTTGAAGTCCTACCAGGTTTTTCATGCATATCGCAATGAATAATTGACTTAGAATAAATTTTGTTATATCCAGAATAGATGCCCAGAAAACACAGTTATGTCGCGAGTACGTTACATATACACAACATGGATAGACCTATGTCCGCAATAGAGTCTATGAGACATGACATTACATGTATGTAGACATCGTAACGTTAATGGTACATAACAAAACTTTTGGTATAAACAACTTTGAATATACGAATGGAATAGTTGTTTTTGTATAGTTTTGAGTAAGATGTCTTTGAAAATGTTTATTTATTTATAAATTAACAATTTCCTTCACATAAATTACGATACATAAATATATAACCATTTAGCAAAATTAAATTCAATATATTTCAAAGATGTTCAGTGCACACTTTAAAATATTTAAAATTTCTTTGCTATATTTTTATATAAAATTTAAAAAACTTTCTAATTATCTGTGAATATGTTATAAGTACGGTAACATAACATGTACATGTTGCAGGTATGTACCATGTCCAAGACCAATGAACAATATAATTTTACGCTCTCTCAAGAGAAGTCCGTCATGGTACATGTATATTACGTTAATAGTACCTACGTATAAAATGATATACTACGTAGGTTTCAGATATTACATACCAGGTACATCAATGTTACAACTGTGTTTGCTGAGTGTAGAATAATATTAATTACACTTTGAAACTTTTTCTTTATTTTGCATACTTTAAGTTTTCAGGCGGGAAGGTAATGTGTTGCAAACATAAGATTGAGAATATTGTAAAAGATATTAGGATAAGTAGTTCAGTAGCGCAATGTTGTAGTTTATGTATTGCGGATTATATGATGAGCTTTTGATTCTTTTTGAATAGGCGGAGAAATATTATCGGTTTCTGCTTTTGACTATATTAAATTTTATTCTTCTCACAGCCAGCGGAAGTTTGTTTTTATGAGCATTTATTCTATTACGCTGGTCCAAGTGTGTACTTTGTTGTTCTTGTTTATGGATATTTGTGTGAGTTTGTCAAAGCGAATTTTCCACTTCGTGGAATACAGAGTGACGTTTTGTAATTAGGTATACACGAGTAAATGTAGGTAATTATTAAATATTCAAATTCCAATGTACATTTATAAGAACGTAGTGTAGTGTGTAGCGGACACTATATTTTTTTTACTTTTATATATGTAATAATTATCAAGAAAATGGATGACAAATATTATACGGAAATACATGTATTGAGACCCCTGAATTCACAATGACCATTATATTATATCAGTGATATATCTGTGTGTGTGTAGATTACTGGATGTGCGCCCAAATGTTCTAACTCACAAACGAGAAAAGACACAGTAAGGAAGTTTTATGGCAATGGGCAGAAATGTGTTGATTTTGGTCAAAATTGCAAAACTGGAAGTGGAAATATAGTGGACACAAGTAAATTAAATTTATTTTAAATATAGAAACAACTGCAAAAAATAGTTTAAAATGAATGATGTTAACAATAATTGGAAATAATATTTTAAGAAAATCTAAAGTTTTTAAATTTATAGGATATTTCCATGTCACAGTTGCTATGCAAATAAACAAATACAGTTGAACTTCGATAATTCTAAAACAGCGCACGCATATTCATAAAGTCGAATTTTAAGGACATTCCGTGTTTAAAATAAGACTACACAAACAATTCAATCAAGCTATTTCGGAGCTTGGGTAAATTTAAATAATTCAGAGGGAACTAGCACTTTTGATGATTATATGCAGGTGGCTGATGATGTGAAATCGGAGTTTCTCGCTGATTAGGGAATTATCGAGTTTTACTGTTCCATATTTATAATGACAGTGAAAAAAGTGATGAACCATCAACACCGACACAGGATTATTTTCAGCCACCACCGAACGATTTGGTTGCAAATTCTTTTAAAAAAATTGAATTTATACTTGCAAGCAAATGAAGAATTGTACAACCGATATTATTTATAGAGATATAAACAGAATTGAAATGTATGTACAGTATGTTAATTTTACTGTTATATTTCGTAATACTGCAAGTAAAATTTAGAAATTCTATACTTAACGGGAATCATTAATGTAAGCCATGATTACTGTTTAAACAACCATATGTTTTGTTAAGAATCATAATCATACCAATACATTCATAATCCCTTTTGTAAATTATACCATTCTATGTAGACTTTCAACATTGTTAATAAAAAAAAAATGTTTTTTATTGTGTTGTGATTTATTCAATGAAAATCAACAAATTACCTCGGAAAAATACATTTTCAATTATTTATATCCATCTCTGGAAATTTTGACATTTTTGTATCCATAAATTTTCTTTTATCCTCTTGAAGTTTCCCCGCTACAGGGGGTCCAATATACATATTTACTTATGTATGTATGTATATATCTACACAAAGACAAATATGTATAATGTATTTATAAATGTAATGTACTAATATGTTATGTAGCTTTCAATACCTAAATAAATACTGTATGTATAATTTGTTAAACTTTTTTTTTAATTTCACGAAATCTTAATAACTTGAACTTTTCTGTGAAATGTCGTGGATTGAGTTATCGAAGTTCACCTATAACTGAAACATGTATTCTATGTATGTACATGTCAAACAAGTGAAATTTTTAAGCAATCAAATTCAGATGTATGTGTATAAGAAAGTCATATAACGATTACACAAATTCGATTACATAACAATCCGGCCCGCATAAAGTTCCAATCCGGCTCGCGAGATCTTTAGAAGAAATAATAAATAAATATTTTCAAAACCAAAAATTTTAAATTAGGTTAGTACCCAACATAAAGAAAAAGGGGAGATTTACAGTTTAATTTTCGATATATTTCGTCTAGTTTAAATTAATAAATAAATGTAGTACTTAGTTAATTTTGTTTTATTATTGTATTAAAATACAAAATACAAAAAAAATTTAAGTAACAAAAATGTGTCAATTAACAACTACGGCCCGCGTACGAAACGTAAATCTTATTCTGGCTCCTGTTATACAACAGGTTGCCCACCCCTGATCTAAATGATAGTAGTTGACTTCATTGAAATGTCTGTAAACTATGTGCTTTTCTCTGCGTATGATAAGTTCTAAGATTTACTCTATGGCTTCATATTTTAGAGAAATAAATTTAATATCACAGTCTAATTTGAAGGCCGTTTCGATACAGTTCCTATAAAAACTGTACAGACTGTTTGGCAAGCCCTGATTAAAGTCTCGCTTCTATTTACATCACGGAAGATAGTCTTTCAATCTGATTCACTTTGGTGGTGATGCGCTCGGCTTCTGGCTCTGCAGTTCGCCGCAAACACACAATATCACCACCATTCACCACCGTCACCACCCTCCACCACCCCTTGTCCTAGGGCACCCAGTCAGAGTGATGTCTTCGTCTTCGTGAATATCGAATTAGAGTACTTTTTTATTTAACTTGAACAAGATTTTAAATTGAGTTTACCGAAGGCGGATGCATGAAAATCTAGCAGACACAGGAAACTTTGGTCTGATTTAAAATACGGGATGCGGATGCGGCGCAGGACCGTAATAATTGGAAATAAGAAAATACCACAGAGTCGAGTTCGAAAGTTATTTGGCGACGTAACTTTCGATGAAAAACTATTGCATTTGTATTCATAACTGTTCGCAACTATGGCGCCGTATACTAAATGTACCTATATCATTTTAAATTCTTCCTAAATTTAATATTTACAAGTATAACGCCGTGTCATACTGAATTAGTAACAGTATCTATTATTTGGCCTATTAAAAATAAATATACTACTAGGAACTAAAACAAATCAAAAGTTACTTTAATTTTAAATAGTTACATTTGTACAAAACATTAATGAGCGTTATTCTGTAGATTGGTGTTCAACTAATTTATTTTTCTACAATCGTTGCACAATATCGACATTGTTATTCCATTTTTGGTTAGGAAATGTTCAAAATTGTCGCTCTAGGGTGACAAAGTGACATATTGTCGCACTAGCGCGACAAAAACAAAAAAATAAATTAGGTAAAAGAAGTAAATGATGCATTGGATTTTTCTGGTAATAACCTTGCTATTGCAAATACAGTTGGCATATACGTACATACACTTCAACTTAATCACCATAAACGTATTCACTCTGTGGACTTTATGTCAAATATACTCCATATGTCAAATGTACTCCATGTGTCAAATTATGATTTCTTTGAAAATTTTTATTTTGTTCATAAACGTTGTCATGATTACGGTGACATGGGTAACTACAATTTTACTGAATTGTTATAGGCATGACCAAAGATAATTTTGAAAATTAATTGTTTTCTACAGCTTGACATTGTTCAACGATTGTAGAATAGTATATTCTACAACAAGTAATGGAATGGCACATATTCCTCACGAGCAAAAAGTTTGTAGCCCGAGCCAAAGGCGAGGGCTACGGTTTGCGAGCGTGGGATAGGCCATTCCGTTACATGTTGTAGACTATACTTTCTATAAAAAGGTTTTGGAAATTATAAAAAATATAAAAAATACAAATATAAAACTGTTGAAAACGTCAAACTCAAATAAATCAAATTAAAACAAACAGACGTAACCATAGTAACTGAATCAAGATACTTCATATGTCGCGCTAATAAGCGGTTCTGATTCGTCGAAAATATTCCATACGCCGCGTATGGAATGTTAGTGATTCCATAACAGTTTTTAGTAGTGGAATGCCCAGTTTCCAAAACAGTTTTATAGAAAAAATATTGTGTGTATCTCGTCGGATAGAGCTTGTTCGGTGCACTTGTCGAGTTGTTGATCTCGGCTTCGCCTCAAACAATGCTCTATCCGCACTTGATACACAAATAACTATTATAACACCGGATATTTTCAACAAGAATAAGAGCAGTATAGGTGAATGAAGCATGCATACGCGTAAAGTTCGAAGGCAAAAAGTAAAAAATCTGTGTGGGCATCACAATACCTCCCGCCATAGATTTCTTTTCAAACAATGCAGGAACACGGACCACCACTATCAAGAAACGCTCATCCCTTTAAAAAATTATGACATATCAAAAAATGACATTTTTCAACCGTTGTTTTGTTTTTTCAAAAAACAGGTGAGCAGATTTAAACGAAAATATCAAAATATAATTTTTCATTAGCGTGTTGTAATTCATAAATGGTGACAATAAGAGGAAAATGTTTCAAACAATAATTGTAGAAAATAATATTTGAAACATTATTCTAATAACAAAATTTTCATTAAACAATAATTTACTGAAATATTTTAAAATAACTTGATAGGGCTTCAAGTAAACTGCCACTTCCGGTTATTGGATTATCAAAAAAACTAATCAACTCTTCTAAAGGGGATATAATTGATATATAGAAAATATCCAAATTTTCAGTTTAGTAGATTTTGAGAAACCGTAACTCCAGAGATCCACACATAATGACAGACTGACAGACAGACAGACAGACACACACACACAGACATCATCGCTAAACTATTAAAATCGTATTCTGTGGACCCTAAAACGTGCACATTCTCTGAAAACTCACTACCTAATTTTTAGAATGATGCCTATACCTCCCTTACAGGATGTGGCGGGAGGTAAAAAACGCAACAAAATATCAGGGCAGAAAAACTCTGAATTTTCGAATGAAAGATATATAGAAAATCAAATGTAATTTGTAATGTACTGTGCATATTTTAATAAGCAAGATGCAAGGACTCAAAATTTTATAATTACCATAAAAATATAATTTGTTTGGAGTAAATAATTTGTAGGGCTCTTTCCTAAATTCAGCTTTACGACTACACGGGAAAAATGGATTGCTACAATAACAAAAAATTAATTTTACGTATAGTGACAACAATTTAGATATTTACAATAACAATATTTTTATTTATATTAGTAATATGATATTATTTAGATTGTTGTAGCAGCAGTCGAAAATAATATCACATTACTAATATAAATTAAAATATTGTTATTGTAAATATCTAAATTGCTGTCACATTTTTGCTATTATAGCAATCCATTTTTTTTTTCGTGTAGTTTTCCCCTTAATTGGGACATTTGTATCAATTAAATATACATGTAATGTAAAACTACGACTATGCATTGTCAGCAAATTTAAATTAACAGTTTTCAATAAATAAAAAATTTACAAAAAGAACACTTATCGAAAATTTAATTTTATTACCTATTGGAAAGTACCAAAGAATTTGCATTTAGAATATATTCACCTTAATTAGATATAATTGTTTTTAATACTAATAAAACGTCTACTTTCGAGAAACTCGTGTCAAAAATTATACTTCTTTGCAAAGTATTTGCTACAAACCAATTATAATTCTATGGGAATGTTTTATTATTAGGAAACATTTATTCTTAGCCTACAAAATCATGTAGGTATACACGAAAAAAAGAGTATTGTAGAATTTATCAAACTATTGGGTAAACTGAGGATATAAGACGCATTTTCGGAAAATTTGCCATAAACTTTTTTGTAAATACTTCTAATTATTGCTTAGCAAATCATTGTGTTTAGTTTCTTAATTATATGAAATTGCATCTTATATCCTCAGCTTACCGAATTCTATTTCAATAATACTTATTTTTTTCGTGTACAATACACAGTAAATTTTATTTATTGTAACTATATTATGTTGTTTCAAACAAATTATGGTACGGAGTAAACCAAAGGAACAACGCATTAAGCGTTTTATAAAATGTGTTGTTAGTGTAACAACGCAACCTATCAAAAATCATCTTATAAATCCATTTACTTGGTTACAGAAAAATTATTGATTTTTGATTGCTTAATCACATTGTTATAAACAACGTATTTAACAACCTTTTATGCAACTGGGTCTTATTGTTCAATTTAAGTCTTAAGTAGATTAAGATTCGAAACTAAAGAAAATGTAAACAAATATGGACTAGGAGTAGATCAAATAATGTGTAAATTGTGTGAATAGAAAAAAAAAAATAAACACCATTTATATCATCAGAAACTAGAAAGCGAATATAAAAGATTATATGATAAGACGAGAACGGGCCAGCGGGACAAGTGGAGTACGGAATAACGGAATAAGAAGAGCGAAAAAGAAAAGAAGACGCAATCACGTAATTTAAATAGAATACTCAAAATGTAATAGATATAATATGTATATATGGACATAAGTTGAAAGACAGGAATTTAAATAAATAACAATAAAATAATAACCACCCAAAAACCTAGTTTGTAGTACTGGTCTAATTTGTTGATCTGCACATTTTCCTATATTATACCTTTAGCCTTGTGGTGTTCGTGCACTAACATCTTCGAGGACCGTTGCTTGACAGCTGGTAATCGAATTTCATACACAAAATTACTTACTTACTTACCATTACGAAAACAAAGTGCCCACATCCCTAATAGGTAAAAGGCGTGATGATATAAGATAATAGAAATAAAAAATCATTGTCTTATCATTTCGAGTAATTGCTTGGAGCGGCTTGAAACTAGAAAAAAGAAACTACACATTTTAGATTAAAGTTTTTATTAATTAATAAGAAAATAATTTTCAATAAAATTTTTCGCTTTGATTGTACCTCAAAGTTTAAAAAAAAAACTAATAAATGATTGACAACTTGTCAGTTTTGACAGTACAGTTTGAAATTTTAATTACACATTAGTTTAATTGTGGACAAGTTAGATAAGTATAGTAAATTTATTTGTGTTTAGAATAAATGAGCATACATGTTACTATTTTGTAAATTTTTAAATGTGTATAATTAATCATTCGCTTCATAGATGCTTTCTGATTCCTTCTCAAAAAATCTGATGTGGCCAGCACATAACCTCCCGCCCAATACTACTCTTAAACGGTACAAAATAGTATTTGATGATATAGAAACATACCTTCTTATTTGTTTATTTTCTATTTATATTTGAGAATTTTAATTTTCTTTCGTATATTTATTTAATTTTTTGGCATATTTCACTAAGAAAACAGTTTCACAATCACAATGACATGTGTCACATTTCGTAAAAAATTGAAAATGTTTCCATGGTGTACTAGGAATGCAAGATTTGTGAAATCTAATTTATTTATATTTTATTATCTCTAAATCTAATGAAAATTAATAAAATTAGTGTAATCAAAACACATGTAAAATTAAATATTCTTCAACTTTCAAAATAACATAAATTGTTGAAAAATGAAATTTAATTGTGTTTTTCACGAAAAACTGTTAAGGGCTTCAAGTAAACTGCTTCTTCCGGTTGACGAATTTTATCCAAAACCTAATCAGCTCTTCATTTAAATATAGGAAGCAAAAATTCACAAAATTGTATTTTTTGGTATTATAGTATTTGAGTTATGCGAGACGAAAAAATTGCCACGGACTACACACACACATACATACATACATACATACATACATACATACATACATACATACATACAGACATCATCGCGAAAATAGTAAAATAGTATTGTAGGGACCCTAAAACGTGCTTATTCATTGAAAACTCACTACCCAATTTTTTGACCAAAAACAATACCTCCCTTACCTAGAGGTAGGCGGGAGGTAAAAATTACAGATGCCCATCGCCAACTTAGATGCTTTTATGCATTTTAGGCGGTAAAATTTAAATAATTTAATTAGTTATCTAATACGAAAAGGTTGAAAATTATTTTCAAGATTGTTTAAATATTTGTAATCAATTTCAGAAATTTTCTTTTTACTCTAAATTCGCAGAATTGTAAAAAAATTATTTGGACGATCGTCAATTGTCTTTTGTAAATGTTATTTAAATCTTAGCGTGTTTGATATCAAAATAAAGGGTTCATGGAAGAGATTTTAACTAAAGTATCAAAAAGTTATTTTGGATGATCGTTAATTGTTTTTTTATAATTTTTTTTTAAATCTACCGTGTTTGGTAAAAAATTTAAAGTTTCAGGGAGAAGATTTAAACTCAAGAATCGAAAACTTGTTTGGGCGATCGTCAATTGTTTTGTACAAATGCTATTTAAATCCTACCTCGTATGGTATCAAATTAAAGGTCTCAAGGAGGAGATTTAAATTCAAGTGTCAAAAAAGTTACTTTGGACGATCGTCAATTATTTTTATAAATGTTTTTCAATCCTACGGTGTTTGGTATCAAATTAAAGGTCTCACGGAGGAGATTTAAACTCAAGTATCAAAAAACACTAACATGGAAGCGAGGAATGAAGTGACTAGCTTTCTTCGCCAATGCACTGACATGGAAGCGAGGAAAGTAGTGACGAGCTTGCTTCGCCATTTGTTTGGTAACAAATGAAAATTATTTAAGACTACTCAATTTATTTTTCTATATTTTCAATTGTAATCATCTTCAGTGTCAATTCATAAAAAAAATAAACAAGCTACATATGGTTTTATATTGCTCGTACATGATGTACCTAAGTGGTCTGATCAAATACATATTTCAGAGTACTTCTTGTAGTAGATTTTCTTTTATTCATTTATTTCAAATTTAAATTTTGTTTCGTTTTGGGAAAGGTTCATATATTATTATTCTTTATATTTAAAGCTATTACAATTTAATATTTTGTTTATAATAAACTTAAAAGATAACTGTGATATGTAGGGGTTTTAAAATTAAGAGTACCACAGAGCAAATATTTCGTATTGATGTTCAGTTTGTTCCTTCGTACAATTCAGCAACAGCTTCTCAATAGACAATAGTGAATCCACATCCAGGAATGTGTTCGCCTCCGTTGTCTCACGTACAACCTACACACCGCGGGCGAAACATCGGAATAGCGCGTCTCGGAAACACGCGAAACACGCGCTGTTTCTAATTTGCGAAAGTTTTGTTTTGTTCCATTGTTTTCGCTCGTCATGGCGGCCAACTTGCCGACAGCCAATCAGCTGAGAGCGCGACACTGTATTGTTATTCCGATGAAAGCTTAGCCTCCCTGGCATTGTGTTCGAAGGGGGGTCTTTGTAGATTATTCCAGCGCTTTTTTATTTCGTTTTAATGGACGCGCTGGGGTGCCAAAGCCCGCCAAGCACTGCCAAGCCGTTTCTCTGTCACTAACGCGCTGATTGGAGTGAGTGTGTTTTGTTAACAAGATGGCTGATGGCTCCCTCGTACTCGCTATAGAATAGGGACGGCGAAATTGTGTTTTTTTAATTAGCGATGGGTTCGACTTCGCATGACGGGTACGCGTATTGAATTTAAATTTCATTGAGTGAGGTCTCGAATGAGTTTTAAATTTGGTTTCGTCAACGAAGTGTTTCACTGAATTTGTTATTAGATTGCTCTTTGCGAAGATTTTTAATAAAGTAATTAATCACCGATTATTTTATAACCAGGTTATTTCACAAAGTATTTTGAAAGAGCTGAATAAGTACTTTTATGGTGGAATAAAAATCTATTAAATGAACTGTCGTATGTGATGCTTGAATGCAAAATTTAAATTGCCTCTCCTTTATAATTCAAAGCTACATAATCGAATACTAAAACCAACCTAAATTGTAAATACTTTGTACACACAGCACGCAGTCAGAATAATAGTTATTTACTTTACAAGTGGGCAAAGTAAGGAATTACTCACGAGAAAAATTTTAGCACACGAAGCCGAAGGCTGAGTATGATAATTTTATCGAGTGGGTTTTATCCAACACCTCTTAATAAATGAAAAATGTATTAAAGAAATATTATATTGACAGTGACATATGCTTTAAATTTTTTAAATTAAAATGTCAATCGAAGTAGTTACCAAGGAGTTATTGTTATAAATAAAAAAATACTCACTAGTGACTTTCCTCAAAATTATACCCACTAGTGGGTAATCTGTTATTTTGCTTGTTTAAAATCGCCATAGTTATAGAGCATTTATTGAGAGGTGTTGGATAAACAATTTATTTATAGGCAAGGAAGTAATAAGTAGCCAATTATAATTTGATAAATATTAAATACTTTACTGATAAATTATCAATTATCACCAACTGATCATCTTCAATATTCTTGTTATTTTATTTGTAAAACAACATCGAATCATGTATCTACGCACAATTTAGGTTTAGTGAAAACATCAGTATGTTGACATCGTGGAGCCGAAATATTTTTATATGATATTGTGCCACTCTTCGTGTTGTTGTTTATCTTATTATCATATTATTGTTTATCAAATAATCAATCATGTTGTTTAATAAATATATCAAAAGTACAGTACCAAAAATATCCGGTATAATCAAGATGAAAGAGAACTTCGTAACTGAATTTCTGTACCTATCGTCACTCCATTTATCTATTTTTGATGTGGCACTCTGCTATCGCATATCTGTATAAGTGATATTTTTGCGCTTGAAATGCGTCAAGTCACAGTCCTCAAAGATGTTAGTGGAAGATACAACATAAGTTGCAGAAGAATAAAATTGAAATTGGAAACATTGTCGACTGGCAAAAGAAACGAAGTATCTCATGATCAGCAGTGTGTGCGTTACCACGGAGCTATAAAAATTATACACAATAGTTATTTTTCTACAATCGTTGCACAATATCGACATTGTTATTCCATTTTTGGTTAGGAAATGTTCAAAATTGTCGCTCTAGGACGACAAAGTGACATATTGTCGCACTAGTGCGACAAAAACAAAACAAAAATAAATTAGGTAAAAGAAGTAAATGATGCATTGGATTTTTCTGGTAATAACCTTGCTATTGCAAATACAGTTGGCATATACGTACATACAACTTAATCACCATAAACGTATTCACTCTGTAGACTTTATGTCAAATGTACTCCATGTGTCAATTTATGATTTCTTTGAAAATTTTTATTTTGTTCATGATTACGGTGACATGGGTAACTTCAATTTTACTGAAATGTTATAGGCGTGACCAAAGATATATATATATATATATATATATATATATATATATATATATATATATATATATATATATATATAAAAATCCAATGCATCATTTACTTCTTTTACCTAATTTATTTTTGTTTTGTTTTTGTCGCGCTAGTGCGACAATATGTCACTTTGTCGCCCTAGAGCGACAATTTTGAACATTTCCTAACCAAAAATGGAATAACAATGTCGATATTGTGCAACGATTGTAGAAAAATGTACTGTAATTTTGTTTTCATACACTATTAGATTTTTATCTAATGGGAATTTTTTTTAAGATTACCTTTTAATTAAATTAAAACGGTTGACGATTGTATATGAAGAGATTCAAGACAATCAAATAAAAGCATTAATAATCAAGGAACAGT
Source organism: Poecilus cupreus (assembly GCA_963942605.1). Classification (NCBI taxonomy): domain Eukaryota; kingdom Metazoa; phylum Arthropoda; class Insecta; order Coleoptera; family Carabidae; genus Poecilus; species Poecilus cupreus. The sequence continues at coordinate 17,779,205 of OZ012720.1, read as the reverse complement.
AATATTTAATTAATGAACCCAAACTGTAGTCAATAATAACACACATAAAATTTTTCAAATCGATGAAGAAAATGTTACTTTTTGTTTTGTTTAGCAGTACAATTTTGCTCTGTCCCACAATAACACTGGAAGATTTTTACCTCCAACACATAAAGGTACCATGAGTTTCAGCTAAGATGTAATATTTATTTATCTATCATTTATGTATTAAGTACTACTATGGTTAACCGTTATATTATATTACCGTACAGGTACAGATAAAATGCACCATAATTTATATGCATTACTCTAATAGTAATTTACTGGGTGAACAAGTATATTCCAGAGCGAGCCGTAGGCGAGCTTTGGAAGCTTGCGAGCCCAGTGAAGACATTTTCACATCATGTTGGGTACAATATTTTTTTCGCGATCCTGGAAAAAAGAAATAATAATTCTTACACCTTATTGCAATATTTGACACATGAATGAAAAATAAATAAATAAAGAACTGATCACTATGGAAACATTGCTTTCCGATCCCATATAGTCAATTTTCCGAGCTAGCTCGGTAAAGAAGGAATTTCCGGACTAAAAAGTAATCACAAACAGCTCATTTTCTGGGCGATCGCAAAAAAAAATTTGAAAATGTTTTCAAAATTGGGTGAGAGCTTATAATCCCGTGAATCCATATTAAAATGACCGTTGTGGGCACCACACTACCTCCCGACAGAATTCTTATAAAACAACGTAGGAACAGGAATCACCTCTATCATTTTCTTTTTTCAAGCGTTGTATTTTTTTTTTTTTTAATTCACAGGTTAGGAGATTTATACAAAAATGTCCAGATATATTATTTCCATAACGTGTTATAATTCATAAATAGTGACAGTAAGAGAAAAATATTTCAAACAACAATTATAGGTATTAATATTTGAAACATTATTCTAATAACGAAAATAGTCATTAAACCATAATTTACTGAGATATTTCGATATAACTTAATAGTAAACTACCACTTCCGGTTATTGGATTATCATCAAAAACTAATCAACTCTTCTCAAAGGGATACAGTTGATATATACAAAATATAAAGTTTAGTAGTTTTTAAGAAAACGTAACTCCAGAGATCTACACATACAGACAGACTGACATACACACAGACATCATCCCGAAGCTATTACAATCGTATTCTACGACCCTATAACGTTCTTATCGACTGAAAATTCACTACCGAATTTTTAGCATAATTCCTATACCAAATGTCGCATTGAAATCATTGCTCACTAGATGGAACTACGACATTTGGTATTGTTCACTTTCGAGATTTGTTATATCCAAGGGATTCGACAAATATATTTTCGAGATTTGTAACATTCGTCATTTGTAATATTTCCAAAATTCGATATTTGTATTTTCGATAAATGTATATACTCCGAATTTAATTTTCGGCATTTGTACATTCGACTCGAGAAATGTATTTTCATGATTTGTATTTTCGTGAAATGTTTTTTTGATAAATATTTTGTTACCCATGCAGATGTTAAACTTCTTTAACTTTTATTTATAACATTTTTTTAAAACTATCCCATCAAACTGTTGTCAAATTTGTAATATTAACATAATTTTAATCACCAAATAACAAATTCGTTATATACGTTAAATTTGTTTAAAAATTGTTAAATTCATTTAAACTCCGCTTTAGACTATACATTTACTATCTAAACTATGACAAATCTCGTCTGTATTGTAGAGTTAAGTAGTATTTAATTGGCACCTCGTATTGAATATTATCCTGTCACTGTAGAATGTTCCCATGAGGATACACATAATCCGGATTTAGCCCCAGAGCTGTAGCCAACCAACTTCTCTTAATTGTATTCCGCTATCGCGTGGCATTTGTCAGGCAAACTTATAATTATCACGACCCAGAAATCTCCCTTCCAGCGAAAAAAGAAGTTTGGGAAATTTGAATTACTACACTAATTAACAGTAAGAACCTACATAATATTCACTAAATAATTAATAACAAAGAATACACAATTTGTAAGCTACATTTTGAATTAATGGTTCTCAATGATTGTTAAATTCAGAACAGCACATTTATTTTTTAATCAAAATTAATATTTAATTATTTTTTTCACTTTGTAATTCACCAATCAGAGACATCATTTACAATGGTAGCGTGGCCGAGCGGTCTAAGGCGCTGGTTTAAGGCACCAGTCTCTTCGGAGGCGTGGGTTCGAATCCCACCGCTGCCACATTTTTTCAATTTTTTAGTTGCTTTTATTGAACATAGCTTACAAATAAATTAATAAATATTTATTTATGCCCTACCCTTAGTTATAATTAAAATATTTAAATAATTCCATACTTGTTAATTTCCAAATCTATTTATATAGAAAAATATTAAATACATACGATTTAAAATTAATTTACAATATATTTCTTTATTCATTTTATAAAAATATATACGTACATAAAAATTGAGCAATAATGGCATTATGTGCAGATCACATTTTACATACTAGCTATGTTATAAAAATAATATCAGTTTCTTTGTAATATAATTCTATCTACTTTAATTCTAAATTATTCCTAATGATTATACTTCACTATAAAATAAAATGATAAACATTTAATATTAAAAACACTCTTTATGATAGCAACTATACGCATAAATAACAAATTCATAAATCGAGCAAGACCCTACGAAATAATCTTCACAAAACAAGGCACAATAATATTAACCTTATAAAAATACATTAACAATATGTTAATAGAAAACATTAAAACGAAATAACAACAAATCCTTGTATCACCAATGAGAAATTTGCACAACAAATTTACACAAAAAGTCAGTTACTAGTCGTAGAATTTAAATGCAAAGCTCTGGATGGTATACTCACTACACCATTCGTTCTTTTTTGCACTGAATCCAAAACAGAATTACCATATTTGACTGTACTTGATACAGCCCCAAACATTCTATCCATCAAACCTTTGGTTATAGTTTTATCTGGTGATTTTGGTGGTGACTGTCCCACACACAAAAAATTCAATAATAATCTATTGAACATTTCTGGATTTTCCTGATGAGGAAAATGTCCTGCCCCTTCAACAATTTTCATGACGAATTTCTCACAATAATCAGTTGATTTTACAATTCCTTCTAATTTCACAAAATTGTCCTGATTTCCAGTTATAAGTAACGTTGATATAACAATTTGATTAGTATTATCACAGATTTTATGGAATGGTAAGTTGCGGAAATAATTTATTGGACCTGTCCAGTCTTCTTTTCTCGAAAAGGAATATTTGTAAGCTTCAATAACTGAATAAGAGTCTTTATTATCTTTCTGTTGTAAATGTTTATGACAATCAGTTATAACTCTAATGTCTTCTCTGAGAGCATCTATTTCTGGTAAATAAGGTAACTGAATAAAACTTAACCATCTTGAATTAAACGTATTCTGATACGCTAAATTATCCCAATATAAATTAGGATGTGTGCAAGAAACAGAAACAAATTTATGAACAACATCAGGGTATTCATGAACAAAATACCATCCTAATAATGCACCCAAGTCGTGTCCAATGATGGTACAGGATGAAACTCCTTGGGCTGCAATGAATTGTTTTAATTCATGTAGTAAAATATCGATACGATAATTGTTTCTCCATAATGGTTTATCTGAATCACCGAATCCTTTCATGTCCAGAGCGATAACTCGAAAATGTTGAGACAGGGGTTGAATTTGGTACCGCCAACTCAACCAGCAGTCTGGAAAGCCATGGAGGAGCAAGACTAAAGGTTGGTTCTTGTTGCCGGCCTCCACATAGTGCAGTTTTACTCCCTGCAGACAGAAAAATAATTGTGTATAACAAAATATATTTGTACGAGTAAAATAAACCACCAATGACCACAAATGTTTATTTTTTAAATAACTCTTTATTTTGCGCTTTCAAAATTAGAGAAAATTGCTTCAAATAAAATAACTTTTTCTCTGTAATAATTTAGAAACGTTTTGACAGTCCAAAAACCCTTAACCGACATTCATAATATTATACACAGAAAGGATTAAATTATTATTTCAGACTGAAATAATACAGATTAATAATATTTGTTTTATGTTACATATTATGAATCTGCTTAATAATTAGAACAAAATAAGTACACAATTTTTTTCAATAAAAATCTCAATAACTCTTCAGTATCACCGGATATGGACTTGAAATCAAACTCATCTTTGAGCGATTATACATTAGAAGTATTAATTAATTAACCAGAAATAGATGGATATTTAAATATTATTACATATATATTCTGCCTTTATTACTCAGAACAAAAGATAATGATTAAATTTTTTATTATTTTTAAAATCTGATACAATACAAATCTCAAGATATAGTACGCCTAATTTTTATGTAATAAAATTATTTATCTTTTATCTGTTATTATTGTTAAATTTGTTTTTCTCTCGTCAGCAATAATTATTGCAGATAGTCTGCGCTAGTTTTCTAAAGCACTATTTTATTTTTTAAATTATAATATGAACTAATTTTTAAGGTAGGTTAATTCTGTTATTGTTGTAAATACACTTTACCTAATATGTTTGCTTAAGTAAAGTATAATACAAATTCAATATTGCTATTTTCAATAACTTTTTATACCGACTAACCTTGAGTTTGACATATGAATGTCGTCCCAACGTGGAATCTACAAGGCATGCTGGCGGGTTATCCCTTGGCCGAATGCTAAAAAATCCATTTGGATCCCAAGCCCACTTCGCGAACCTTTTCACGAACACCCACGCACCAATAACACATGATAATATGTGAACTCTTAGAACATTCCACACAGAAACACGCGCGATACAGGAATCATGTCCCATCATGACCACTTCTCACTATACGAATGACAAGTGAGATACGAGCAGCTCTCACTGATAAAATCAAAATGCTACGATCAACGACACACTAAGGACAATATTTTTCACAAGGGCAAAGGTTCATATTTAACCAGTTTCTGCTCATACGCGTTTCATCACTAATATTAATTTCTAGTAACTTATAGAATGATTTTCCACTTTTCCCATACACGCACATATATAATTATTTTACTCGGAAACACTTTTATTTTATATCAACATATTTAATTAAACTTAATTAATTGTAACTCAGATTGAAACCACTAATTAATGTTGTTTTGTTTAAAAGTTTAAATATAAAATAACACTTTTTCATTTTTCCTCCAGACAGAAATAATTGATCATACGATTCATTAATTATTATACACATTTTATCTATTATTTCTTATCTCTTCAGCTAATTTGATAGGAAAGTTATTAATTATGAGCCTTGCACTTTGACTTGATTATTAAATATTGTTATGGACGAATACAAGTTCAAACAATTTTAAATGACTTTCGCGTATCAGTAAAATATATTAAGAAACATCCTGTTCAGTATTTTTGAAACAACAAATCCTTAATGTATATAAAATATATTATTCCTACATATTCTGGTATATTTATAACAAATAAATTTCTATAAAATTAAAACACTCAATATACTGGAAATCGTGAATCAATTTTATCGGAATATGCGTGAAGTCCACCGATGATATCTTTAAATTTAATATCTTTAAATTGTTCCCGTAAAATTTTCACTGCTCTTTGTGAATCATTTCCTCTTCGACATAACACGTAAACTAAAATTAAATAAGTTATCTGTATTTACAATATTACACATTTATGATTAATACATACCTGTTGAATTTGGATCCGTTTTTTGTAAGTTCTCAATTTTATCAGAATGAGAATTCCTTTGAATATCAGTAAAAGGAATGTTTATCGAATCGGGCAATCTACACATTTCAAATTCTGCTTTGGAACGGACGTCCAACAAAATATGATCGACTTTGTCATTAACTATCTTGTTGTAGTCTTTAACAGTTACTCGTTCATCAGAAGTCAAAATACTTATCATATCACCCTATCAATGTGAAAACAAATAAAAGTAATGTTATAAATAGTAATTTATGTTGCAAGAGCCTTTACTCAGAACTTTACTGGTGAGTACGGTATTATCCGTGCGAGCAAATAAAGTTCGGATTACGTTTGAGCATTATACTGAATCGTAAATAATTTTAAAATATTTCATTTATTGAAGCGTGCAGCTACTATAAAGTAAATATGTACGTTTTTATAGTTTAAAAAAAAATAGCCATGTCCGCAAAAAGATTCTTTGCCACTAGAGTCAGAGCTCAAAAATAGTAGGTTTACGAGTCAGTATATCGTAAAAATAATTATTCTTAATAATGTTTTTACCTTATCGTGTGCATTTGCCTGACAAAATTGTTCATAATCAATTGGTTTAGTAACAGTAGGTTTGTCACCACAAACTGCACAATTAGAATTTTGTTTTCGAAGTAAAATATTTCGAAATGTTGTGTTGGAACCATCAAAAACTAACATTCTACCTGATAGAATATCAGGTGAACCAACTAATATTTTTATAGTTTCCAAAGCTTGTAATACGCCAATACAGCCGGGCACTACAACATTAAATACAGTCAACTATATTTCGAGTGGTGCATTTTCTTAATTAATATACGAATATTTGGCAACGACAAATAAGAAAACGGGTTAATGTTTATCTGAATGCTTAACGAATGGAGTTAATATTATTTTTCTACAATCGTTGCATAATATCGATATTGTTATTCCATTTTTGGTTAGGAAATGTTCAAAATTGTCGCTCTAGGGCGACAAAGTGACATATTGTCGCACTTGCGCGACAAAAACAAACCAAAAATAAATTAGGTAAAAGAAGTAAATGAGCATTGGATTTTTCTGGTAATAACCTTGCTATTGCAAATACAGTTGGCATATACGTACATACACTTCAACTTAATCACCATAAACGTATTCACTCTGTAGACTTTATGTCAAATGTACTCCATATGTCAAATGTTCTCCATGTGTCAAATTATGATTTCTTTGAAAATTTTTATTTTGTTCATAAACGTTGCCATGATTACGGTGACATGGGTAACTACAATTTTACTGAATTGTTATAGGCGTGACCAAAGATAATTTTGAAAATTAATTTTTTTCTACAGCTTGATATTGTTCAACGATTGTAGAAAAAATATTGTGTGTATCTCGTCGGATAGAGCTTGTTCGGTGCACTTGTCGAGTTGTTGATCTCGGCTTCGCCTCGATCAACAATTTCTCGCCGCGTGCAACAAACAATGCTCTATCCGCACTTGATACACAAATAACTATTGTAGTTAAAGTTTAAATTGTATAATTTGAGTCAAAAATCGTTATTCCTAGAATCTCAAAACAATTTTATGAAGTAAAATTGAATTTTATTCTGTGACCGTGTTTTGTTACGTATAAAGAAAATAAAACTAAAAAATCTCAGAACTATATTTTGTTTTATCAACCTGTAGTACTTTTTTTCAAAACTACTGCATAAAAAAATGTTTGTGGTATAAATAAAATGTGCCACCTACCTGCTCCCAAAACGCCGCCATCTCCACAACTAGTGACAGTTTCTGGAGGCGGTGGAACTGGAAATAAACATCTATAACACGGCCCTCCTTGATAATGATAAACAGTTAACTGTCCCTCAAATTGTAAAGCGCTCCCTGACACTAAAGGTATATTTCGTATAACACAAGCATCATTTAACAAATACCTCGTAGCAACATTGTCTGTTCCGTCAATTACTACATCAAAATCTTTTAAAGTATCTAATATGTTAGAGCTATTTAAGTGCATTGTCAAAGGAGTCACTTTCACATTAAAGTTTAATCTGAAAAATAATCGAAATTAAAACAAAAATTAATTACTTTACTGTTGTTCAGTATCAGTACCTGTTTAATGCCATTCGAGCTGATTTAACTTTAGGAATACCGAGATTACTTTCGCTGTGTAGTATTTGACGGTGTAAATTTGATAATTCTACATAATCGTTGTCGATGATAGTAATATGTCCAATTCCTGCAGCTGCTAAATATAAAGATGCAGGACATCCTAATCCACCGGCACCTACTACTAATACTTTACTATTTTTTAAAGCAATTTGCCCTGTAAAATTTATTGTTCGTATAAGAAACAACAGTTATAACTTGTGTGGTTTATAAATTACAAATGAAATTTATTGTATATTATGTAAACATTTCTAGTCAAAAGATCAAAGCATTTTATTTATTATATAAATAACGTTTCTCTAAAATAATTTAGAAATGATTAAAGCAAAAAATAAATTTCCGAATATCAACCTTAAATAGTTTATTTGATTAGTAAATTTAAAAATACAGTCACGTAGTTTATCTTCATTCCAGTTATTATTAAAAAGGTAAACATAACAAAAATCAGGAAGATAAATTATGTATGTATTATAAATTGTATTTGTTTTAACATTAATTCCTTTGTTTGAACAGCTAACAGTTTGAATTCTTCCGCGATTTTTAGGTGCGTTTTTTATATTCTGCGCCATTAGAGTTTCTTAAGCCCTGTTCCGATATGGACACACAGAGGACACATTCAAGCCACACACAGGCAACAGTAGCACAATGAAGAAGAAGTGCGGTGTGTGTCGCCTGTCAAATTGCAGCGCCGCTAATTTGTGGCTTCAAAGTGTCTTGGAAAAGTACAAGTTCAAATTCACTGATAACTTCAAATCATTGAAATGTTTTGTTTGTAGGCTTAAAAATTTATTTCTTCTGTCACTTGCAATTTCTTTTGGCATTGTTGATTATTGTCGATTGTAATTTTTTTTTTTTTGTTTTATTAATTTGGCTTAATTTTTGAGTATAATCTTACGTTTGATTGTATAAAGAAAAATAGAGAAATAACAAAAACTAATTTTGAGTGCCTCTTTTGCTTTAATTTTGAGGTCACAAACAAATTCCATGTGTGAACGGCTCAAATTTTTGTGTCTTCCGTGTGTCTCCGTACTTCTTCTTCATTGAGCAACTGTTGCCTGTGTGTGGCTTGAATGTGTCCTCTGTGTGTCCATGTCTGAACAGGGCTTTATGTACCTACCTTTCATTGAGATGTCTGGCATTATAATCTGACGACTGTAACGAGATATTTCATCAGTTGTAAGGCCCTTACAAAACGGATTTTCAATCTGAAATAATCTTCTATTTAATATATTGAAAAAGTTTAATTTATATCATGTTTACTGACCTGCTCAGTTTTTAGTTCGAACAATCGTTTCTCTTTTTCTGCCAACATGCGCTTCAAGTCATGAATTTCAATTTCTAAATCTCTGAGTTCTTCCTTTTTATCCATGATAAAGAAAAATGTTTTAATATGTACTTTAAAATTCTAACCTATTAAAAATTGACACTTCACAACACGAGAACACAATCAGATATTTTGAAGCATGCGCATTATACAATAGTTGCGTATTATTGCGATTAGTGCCACTTTTCTCGGTTCAATAATGAATAAATACGATTCTAAATTATTGAAGTGCGCGAAACTGTGTGGGAATATACTATAATAAAACACAAAATTAAGGTGTGAATATACTTGAATATACTAAATATGTGTACGACGGCGCCAAACGTAAATTTGTTGGATGGTACAAAATTTGGAAAGAGCGTCAATTTATAGGCTTATAAAAATAACATTTTTTAATATACTATTTTTTAAAATTGATTTTAATTATCTTCATGGATATTTAGCCGATTTTAACCTTCTCGATATGATTCCTGCCAACTATTAGTTTAATTATAGTTTTATTTAAAAGTTATCAAAACCAACTGTCATTAAAAAAACCTAAACGAAACATGAATTTCAAACACATGCTTAATGTGTATGACAAATCTATGCATGCACTTAAATGAAGAAAAACTTCGTGTAAATAAAAGTTATGTAATTTTTAAGATACAAATAATTTTAACAGTATAAAGCAAATAGTTTAAAAAAAGTAACAGTAACAAGTAAATGACAATTTTGCTCTGTTACACGAACATATAAAAACAGTAACAATCTACAACCATAATATCCCATATCATTCAACAATGAACAAACCATAGTAAAACTACAAGTCAACAACAGTTGGAGTTATTACATTTAGTACGCGAAACACAAATCCTTGCTATATCCTAGGGATTCAAGGGCCGGATCGCAGGCGTAGTTTATCATAGGTGGAGGGCCGCACATCAAAACTAAAGAGTCGGAGGACGGCGAGAAGAGGTGCTCCTTGATCATGTCCGCGTTTATAAACCCTTTACTATATTTCCAACCTGGAAGAAAAATTAGAATTTTTTTAGTCAAAATTATTTAAAAGTTGCAGCGAATTAAATTCTGCAACTCAATCAAATCAAGCATCAGATTTCATTTTACTCCTGGAATATACAGAGCGATTTTGAATTTGTTTTTTTTTTATATGAAGACGGTAAGCGAATTAACTAGTTTTGGTAATATGCCGCTTAATGAGGACGTGAATTTATGTGAAGGACACAAATGAGCATACTCTTCAGTGGAATTCGAATCCACGACCTTTGGTGTGCTAGGCTAGTGACATAGCCACTACCGAGATTTTTTATTACTGCTGTTATTAATATTGAAAAATGTTGCTTAGAAAAATATAGGGGATAAAAGTTTTTGAATTTGTAGTTAATTTAAAAATTATAAAAATTAGAAAATTATTCATTACGAAATCTACATGTTATTTGTTTTTTGATATATTTAATTATTTTTAGCACAAATTAACAACTAAACCATAATTTTCAAAATAATGAAATAATCAAATAATTTTCACTGCTTCCTCAATATGTCTAATTAGATTGTCTCTTATATTTGAAAATATTGTGATAAGTTGCATACTAAGTTTGCAAAAATTATAAAAACTATAAAATAATAATAGTTTAATTCTTTACCATCACTGGGAACATCCAGGGTGTACCACAACTTAAACTGATCTGGATGTTCAGCTGCAGCTTCCTCCAGTTCCTTTCTTACAAGAATATCTTTTTCAGTTTGATTTGCAAAAATCAGGGACAATTTGGTGTTATCACTGGGATCTCGAGCAATGTGTCTAACGAGTTGTAACATTGGAGTAATGCCAGTTCCCCCTGCAAATTATTTTTTAATTACAATGCTGACACATTTCAACCTATTTTTACTTACCGGCAATCATGGATAATTTCTTTACAGTAATTATTTGCGGAGGATCTTTCCGCAGCTTCTTAATGGAGAATTTTCCATTTCCTAAGTAGTTCAGCCTTCCAGATGGGCCCCGAACATCAATTGTGTCCCCGATTTTGAGGCTTTCCAGATGCTGGGACATTTTTCCGCCGTTTGGAAACTTGGGATGGACATTTTTAAAGTAAACTTTAATCACTAAATCTACGTATCCTTGGTTTTCATCACTTGAGACAGGGGTGTAAGATCGGATGACTAAGTCATCCCCAATTTTAGCTGATAAATGAATATGCTGGCCAACGGGTAATCCTGCAAATAATTAATTTATAATACAAATGTAATCCATGTAAAAACAATAAGAAATTACCTAAAATGTGATCTTTAGAAGGCAAGCCAAACCTGAATCTTCTGGTATCATGACTAATTTCTTCTTTTTCAATCAATGGCAATGTATATTTTGCTTGAGGATCTTTTAATGTAATCGATGCATTACGTTTGCCTGCAGACAATATATTTGTATTATAATTCAACAAAAATGGGACATATTCTGCTACAAATTTCTTAATTTTAAACGGTCTGTTAAAATTTTTTACCATTAAAAACATTTCTATCAACTGTCAATTTCATTTTTCGTTCAGTGCTTACTTGTATCTCTGGTTCAAAATGTTAATAGACCATTCAAAAAAACATTTTGCACAGAATACCTCATGATATTAATGTATTACCTTTTTTTGATTCACCTTTCTTGTTTTTTGAGTATAACCGGTATATTATAGCTGAAGTTACGATCAGTCCTATACTTACAGCTACCGGTAAAACCTGTAAATTCATATTCATTAATGGTATGTAGAATAATAATGTACATTACACTCAATTAGGTTAACTATCAAACAAATAACGTGCAGTTAAACTTGGCAAATAATTTCTAAAGGCAAAACAACAAAACAAAATATTAATCACACATCTACAAAATAAACTATATTACCACAAAGTTTGGCTGAACTTTTGGAATGATCATTGTAATGAACTGGAATTACGTTGATTTTTAATTTAAAGGGACAATCAGAACATGTTCTAGATTTATATTTCTGATTTGTACTGAAATACAACAAAATGACAAAATGTCAGTAAAATCATGAACAAATGAAAATCATAATTAAGCGTTATTTCAATGTTTATGTATAATTTTACCATAAAATCTATTTAACATAAATTTTATGAACTTATGAAGGTCACTTACACATAACCTTTCATTCATATTCATTATTTTATACAGATTCCTTAATTATTCTGCACTCACTGCATATTTAATTCACGTGATGTAAAAATACAAAATTTCCCCCATACATACCGAACAACAGTTAGATTTTAGAACAATTTTTTCGTCTGAACCCATCTTACCACTTGACATAAACTCGTTTGTCATTCAACTAATTATAATTTGTAGCGTACTATCATACATAAATTCAAGGTAGATTATATTACTACTTACACTACTTTGAACCATGATCTAGGAGAGAGACAACACACAAATAATTAATTTCTGTTGCAATTTCTACTATTATTTCAGCAAAAACTCACTTCCTGTCCCGTTACTTGTGTTGTGGTTGGTTATAAACAGTACAAATCTAAGAAATATCGAACTGCGCGTGAAGGAAGAGAATTTATTCTTAGAAATAATTATAAACTAGGGCAGAGGTATTTCTAGTCCCTATGCCGGTGGAACTGACGAATATGCATTATTCAGAAGATATAATTATAGAAATGTGTTACTTAACTAGCAAGCTACATCCAACATTTTTAATTAATATAAATAAATGAATTTGAAATGCAAGTAGCAAAACAATTAATAGGATCAGGGATACAAACAATGAATCTTTAAATTCTTTTTTATGAATTATAATTTTCCATACAAATTATAAACATGTTTTCAAATACTGTACATATATACCGAATGAAGACATGCTTCATGAAACAATCGTTCTTGTCCCATCATTGATATGGCAGTTCCAGATATGGGCAATTATAGTAAGAATAAAATTTGTCAATGAACAGAAAGTTCAGCACTATATATTAAAATTATATCATGATAAATGGAAACTTATCATTAATAAGTAGAATCAAATTTATAGCCGCCATGAATATTATATTTGTTTAGAAATATATACAAATGTAATTTATCATTTTCACACTGACACCATCGAATCACTTTACCATTTTCAAAAAAATAGTTGTACAGTCATCATATTTTATAATTTTCAATATTTATAAACATTTTATACCTTGATCGTTACTATGAAATATTATTGTTCAAATGATTATTATCTGAGTATTTTACAGGGAGCTAAATACTTCTTTTTGAGTATAAATTTATATTTGATGAATTTCTCTATTCATAGTACGAAATGTATATTATTGTTTACAGATTTCTTTCTTTTGAAATGTTTTCGGATGGTCGTTTCATTATTGTAAGATCTTCACAGAAGACACGTTGTTAGGATGAATTACTTCATTAGTATATAAATTTTAGCGTGCCAGTGCATGTTTAAAGTACAAATCATCACTCATTTTATTTATACTCTTTTTTAACAAAAATCTAAATAATATTTCACTCTTACTCAAGTGTTATACAATATATTATATATATAAAAAACAAAAAACGAAAAAAAAAAACTGAAGCTACCAAACTGCAAACATAGAATAATCGAGCCAGTCTTGGTTCTAAAACCAAAACATATACCACGATTGACTAAATAAGAGATCAAAACATTGCCACTTGTAAAAAAATTACACATTAATAAATTGTAAGCAAACAATACCACCATTAAACCTGAAACATTTATTTGAACATTTTTTAAAGTTATTTTACGCTGAAAATAAATAGAGCTCTTTTGAGAACGACATATTTGATTTTTATCCATATATACACTTTCATATCTTACGTTTCTAAATAATTCATACGAATGAAAAGAAACTATTTGAAACATGAAGTTAAAAGCGAAATGGTAGTATTGTTAACACTCATCTGAGAAGCTCAGTTAAGAATATTCTGCGTGTTGTATGTGGAGTACTTAGTTAAATAAAGAATAACAACTAGTTGGTTGAATTCTTGGCTGCCAAATAAACAATGTACAGGAGCAACAAACTGAGTTATTGCACACAACTTAGATATAAATTTCCTTTGAGATGTATCGTAAAGGCAGAAAGATACTGTTTAGCGTTAGAGAAATGATGGCAATCATCCGTAAAAGCTAATTCTTAAAAAATCATGGATTCGCTAACATGACTTTCAGAGCAATCTAATAAAAATACTGGATAATCTACTTTTTATCTTCTTTTTTTACGATATTTCTATAAAAAACGTTAAAAAGTATGATCACATAAATAAAAAACTTTGTAAATTAGGTAAATATATATCTCGCTTAAAATTAAAATATAAAATGTAATAATATTTGTAATTGTTCCACGCAACACGTCTCTGAATAACACAATTATTTTACTAGAAATATATGCGCGGTAAAATTTATAATAAATACGAGGCTTTCTCTTTATTCAAGAACAACCATTAATTAAGTTATAATAGCGAATATTTTTAATATTCAACTATATAATAGATTTGGACAAGTAGTATTGCGTGGACGCACATACAAACGAGATTTATTACACCAGCCGGAATCATAAAATAAATTTATATATTAAATTAAAGTACGATATATCGAGTCTCTGCATTTATATTACAGTGAAATTTATCACTAACACCCAAAAGTAAATCTAATTTTTCTCAAATTTCTAAATTATCAAATAAAATCAAATTTATCTCATTATATTTATTATCCAATGATCTTATTTGACAATCAATATTTTTACGTTTCATAAATTTTAAAGTAAAATTTGTCATCAAATTACATCATTCGGATATACTTTATAAAATAATAATTTTATTTGAATTATATTCTGTTTTACTAACATTAGTATTTTAGACCAGATTAATAAAGAAAAAAATATATAATTCTTCTTGACATTTATACTTTTGTATGTTGAAAGCAGAGCAGCCGCATATAAAAATAAATTGTAGATTATTTTATGATTTCGGCTTGAAACAAGGCTCTACGCTCATATAGAACCATAAATATATAATATTTAATATGTATCGAATGGCAATTCCAAGACGTTTGTTTGTTTTTATGTTTTAAATTTACCTAGCTAATAAAAATTACAATCTATATATATCCTTTATGACCTACTCGTAATAAAACTAATGATAATACTAGTATTGTGTTGGTGTAGGCACTGATGTGAGGGGGAGGCGACGGCGAGGGCCGCTAGTCTTTTATCAGCCGGTAGATGTGGTGCTGCGCCCCGTGCTCCGACGTCGACACTTCGAACACGTACGCCGTGCACAATAGCGTCTCCTGTGTGTCGCGGTTACTCACCACCTGCAACAAATAATCACAATGTCATATTTACAGTCTACTCATAACGAACGAACAATTGTTTTTGTCCACGCAATTCGATTGACGTGATGCTGTTTTGAAGTGATTCGAAAATTCAAATTGCAATCCAGAATTTTGTGGTGGAGGTGTATGATCGAAAACCGGAAGAATGTACATAATCCGACTGGGATTGTTCAAACCGACTTTTTTTTTGCATAGCGCTCAAATAAATTTAAAATGTAAAAGCTCAATTTTAGATATTCCAATGCAACATATTTTTTAATTTCATTTAATTTTGGAACAAATGGTAAATATAAATATTTAACCGAATAATGAAAAAATAAGTTTGGCTAATTGAAGATTGTTTAAAGAAAAATATTTACCTGTAAGATGGTGAAGTTCTCCAATACACTGTTCATCATGTATTTTTCGGGGAGGTGTTTGAGTTTGTGGATGAAGTTGATCATGTATTCGCACATGGGGCTCCGGTGGATGCGGTACACGAACCGGCCGTTTTCGTACCTCGCGTATTCCGTCTCCACTTTCTCTACCACCTGTTTACCGAACGAACACACCTTCGTCGAACAGGTGATTGTCATATTCTCGTTACTTTCGTATCTGCAACAAAGAAGAAATATTAGTTTTGTAATTTAAATGGATGTACTTAATATTTATTTCATGTCCATACCAATGATAAAAGTTATTTATATTGTATACAAAACTATCTCAAGGATCTTAAAGTGAAATTCAGTTAAATTTTCCAAATCCTTTGTAGATACTCTTTAAAAATAATAGTAATTTAAATATGAAACTTACTGGCTGGTGACTCCATAGAAAGCTCCCGCCTCATCCTGGATATTAGTGTTAAGATCCGCCCAGAACTTAACAAGGAAAAACGCGGGCTGAGGTCCTTTATCATAGAGCTCTTTCAGGCCGCCTTTCTTCTCAGGAAATTTGTCGTAGATCTGCCGAACATCCACCGCCTCGAGGAGTGGGTCCGCGTACGTGGCCGTGCCGCCGATGTGCACGAACAGGTGCTTGTGGTAGGTGTCTGCGTCGCGGTGCTGCTCCATGAAGGCGCTGAACTCTACGAGGCGGAGCTTGTGTGTGGCGATGGCGCGGCCCTCCCATGGAGGTGGAGGTGGTGCCTGGACGCCTCCTAGACTAAGCTCGCCCGAGGAGACGGCGGTGGCGGGTTTACCGGCGGGGTATGATGACTGCGGGAAGGGTTTCACACTGGAAAGAAAACAAAATGTTCAAAATATTGCAAAATGTGCATAATTATCCAGTAGATTTATAAAAATTAATACAACTAAATAATGTAGAATTTGCATTTAATAATGAATCTGTATGTCCGATTATTTATTCTGAATTTGTAATAGTTTAAGTAAATACTTGTAAATATAATATGAATAAAATACTTACTCTTGCGATGTGCCGGGCTGAAGTCCAGGCTGCCAGAACTGCTAAAATATTAAAAACAGTCCATTAAAACATGTATTATGAATAGGAAAACAACGTCAAGTTAACAGCAATCAGATTGAGTTGAGATTGAGAGAGAAGTCGATCCGTAGCATCGTCACAAAATGCAACAACTTACAAATCCTACGTGAGCGCAGCACAACACATTAAACTACTTGTTTCCAAAAGGCCAAGCAGACAGGTCAAAAGCCAACTAAACTAGAGTATTACTCGCTCATTTCAGCGATTTAGCTTCTGCTGAAGAGAGAATTAGTACAAGCGTTTGCAGACACAGAGCGTTGAACAGCGACAGGCGGCGGCGACTCACAGCAGCGGTCAGCGGTGTCAAGGAACCCACAGGAAGCAAGGAAGACCCCGCAGGAGGTTCATCACTCAACATTATTTTACACATTTTATATTTACTTATTTATTTAGATTGAGTCAATTTTTGTTTTTTTATTTTATATTTATATTTCTAATATATACTTTCTTTTCATTTCGCAATGAAAGATCAAATTATTGGCTATTTATTATGTTAAATAGCAAGCAAAAATTTACTATTTGTTGTGTCCTAAATGGTACACAAATTTTATTAATATTGTTCAATGAAATTTGAACTGAATATCTGGTATAGCAGAATTTGTTATACCGTGTGTCCCACGTAAAGGTTGGCATAGGCAAATAACATGTAAAATCAGTTTTTTGTAAATAAAAAGTGTCCGGCAAAAAAGTATGCATTCAAATTTTATATCACAATACTGCCAATATCCCTGCATCTTATTTAATACAGATTACTTTATTTTAATACCGCAATTTATTGAAATTAATAATAATAATTCCTAATTTTCCGCCTACTCTTTTTATTGCTACTGACGTATAGTGCCTGCAATTTGTTTTAAATATTTTAATCTGTCACTGTCAATTTCTGGCGATGGAAACCATTCAGCGTTCATTCCTGTGGTGTATTCAGATATTTGTCTTACACTGCGCCTCCATAATACATTCTAATAATATTTACACGGTTCTCGACATTTAATGTATTCTTAATGACAGTGACAGATTAAAATATTTAAAACAAATTGCAAACACTATACGTCAGTAGCAATAAAAAGAGTAGGCGGAAAATTTGAAATCATTATTATTAATTTCATTAAATTGCGGTATTAAAATAAAGTAATTTGTATTAAATAAGATGCAGGGATATTGGCAGTATTGTGATATAAAATTTGGATGCATACTTTTTTGCCGGACACTTTTTATTTACAAAAAACTGATTATACATGTTATTTGCCTATGCCAACCTTTACGTGGGACACACGGTATATATGATCACTGAAATATACGCTAACTTGTAGGCTTTTATGAAAGTATAAAACGAACCTGAGATAGATAGTTGTCGTTGGGCCACCTTCTTTGTCTAACACTTGTTTGTAGAACAGTTGCTATGAATTTGTTGAGCAGTTGCAAAAGTTATAAATAATATTTAATGTCCGACTGTTACGTTATATACCACATAACGCTCTCGGGCGTTATAAATTTGACGTTGTTGCTAGTGGACACAGAATACACAAACACTGACTTCTATTATTGACATATCGAAACAAACACTGACTTCTATTGGCAAACAGAAATTGTTAACAAATAAGAATATTGCGTTACCTGGTTACCGTGGAACGCACCACGGGCGTTAACTGGACAATAATGCCTTTGGTCAATGTACACACCTCGGGCTAGAGGCCCTCGGCAGCACACTGTTGACCTCACGCATTATTGTCCTTATAACGCCCTTGATACGTTAATTACTAAAACAGTGTATTGTTTAAAATTCTTATAAATTTACAAAGATAATAGTTCATTGAATTCATTTCTATTAATGTATTATAGAGTTTGTAATTAAACATTTTATTTCAAAATCATTGAATGTTAATTTCTTTATATTTCTTATCATTTTCTAAGCGGACTGTACAACAAAGACATGAGGTCCAACGATTGGCTGTCTCTCTTGGCTCGCATTTTCAACGTAAGTTGGCGTTCCAATATTGTTATATTTCAATGTATATGATTGTTATATATTTTTCTGTGTGTGAAAATTTTTTTTTTCTTTTATTTACTCAGTTTTTTTTTTAATTCATTTAAGAGTTCAGTTTCTGTTTCAATGTGTTGTAGGAGTAACATATTATGTGTAATTAATTAGAAATATCTTATTTTATTTTGTATTTGAAATATATGAAGTTAAAAAAGCTAAGCAATGAATTAATGAGTTATTTGCGCACAAAGAGTAAAATCGATCATGAAGAGTCAGGGGTCCTGTGATTCCTGTGAAGGACAAGCTTAAGAGGATGAAGGATCAGGATATTGGGCGGTGAGAACTTACCGCTCCCGGATAGGAGACGGGTGAAGTCAAGCCAATGCCCGCAAGTCCGGCAGCAGCCGCCTTGCTGTGCATAGCCGTCGCGGACACGATCTGTGCGCTCGACATGCTTGACATTGTCTGCAGGGCCTTCTCCTTGGCTGCGTGGTCCTGGCGCAAACAACCCACCATGTACCGAACAACCACCACCACTCAAACCACAACCACTGAGAGGGAACCATAACCAGTACAACCACCACGCATCTTACACACAACACAACCATCCACAACGCAACCAACATATACGAGTTGTGTAATGGTGAATCTATATCTACATATTAACGTAGAATTCATATGTAAATTAAACTGTACTTGGCTACTATTTATAAAAGACTACTCATATCTTTTTCACAACGGAAAATAAAATATACAATGTGGTCCACAGCCACGGAAAATTTTAAAATTGGTTTCAGACCGATTTTTGTGCTATAAATACTCTGTATATACTGCCATAGCTTTTCACAATAAATTACAGTATTTCGCACTATGTTAACTTATGTTTTACCAACCTATTTTATCTAAAATGTTTGGTGCATATAATAACCATCCACACATTATCCTTAAAATATAAAATACAAAAATATGTTGCTAGGATTTGGCTTCTAATCAAGAATTACACTAGCAACGACATTAAATTCAAATAACGCCACAAAGTAAGTAAAAAATATTCCTGTTCTCCGAAAAAAAAAAGAATCCAGTTCAATACAATCTTCCTGATAATTAAGTGATTAAAAAAAAAACGAAAATAAGTATACACATAGATAACTCAAAGAATTACTGAGATATAAAGCTTCAATGAACAGCAATGAAATTTAATTTTATTCTATAATACGTAGTTATGTAAATTGATACAATTTTATTATTAATCCCGCATATTATAATAGATATTTATGTAACAAGTAGGTACATAATTTAGGATATTATGGTTGAGGAACATAAAAGAGCGAGTCAATAAAACACTATTAAGTACGTGTTACACACAATATGTATGTTCGACTGCATTGCAGATTATTTTTCTTTAGCTTAGAATGACATTTACATGTAAACATATGATGTTGACATGAAAAAGTTTGATAGTAGTGCTTTTTACTATTGTTTAGTTATCAAGTTAATTAGTGTTTGTTATTATTTGTTCTGAAAAAAAATGTGTAATGTCATGTCACATCTCAATTATTCTGAGCAGTTATTATGGAAGAAATTATTCAAATAACAATAAATAATACTTCTAACTGTGTAATTAATATTATCATAACTAAAAATGATGTTCTTATTTAATTACTGATCTAATAAAGTAATGAAATTTATTTTGAAAGTAGGCCTTTTTACTTTATTGTATTAGTCTATAAAGAGTCACTTTATGACCGCTATATAATATAAACAAGTGGTTGTAATACAGTCGAACATAAATTAATTTAGAGTAAAAAATCAATGCCGTTGGTTGCGTTTCGTATTTCCTCTTATTTTTAAGTTATAGATTTTCTAATATTTTAATTGTACCTATTTTATATAAGAATATTATTTATTAAAATAATGTCTCGATTTACCAATGAAATGAAGTTAAAACATGTCAGGATATACTCTTACTTATCTTGTTTGTACGTGTTGTAATATTTTCTTACACGTTTATCAGCGAATGAATAAAAGAACAACCTTCAATTTTTTAAGTAAGTGTGATAATAATATAATAAGTATGTATATGATGCATTTCGTTCCGGTCTCGTTTCAATTTTCACGATAACGTTCGACACGACTTAACATGAAGTTTTCGAATGTAAATTCAGTAACCTGGTTCTGGCATAAATGTATAATTTACTTAAATCGCTACTTGCGATTCACAATCTCCTGCTTTCAAACGTAAATAAGAAAATAACTACCTTACCTAAAAGAGATATATATTATGATTTATTTAATTGGCACTTTCTCAATGTATAATTTTTCTTAATATAAACAATAACAAATAACAAATCAACTAGTTGATTAAAAATCACTTCGTTAGAGAACTTTCATACATTAAAAATGTCAATCAAGTTCAGTAAAATGTCACGAGTCACGTCAGTGCTGAACGCTGAGAAAGACACGCTCTATTAAATTATTAATTGATATTTGCAGGCCACTTTACGACATTAATTAACATATGATTGAAATGTACCAGAGAACAATAAACGCGTTAACCTCTAACGCTAGCATTTACAACGGATATAGCAGCAGAAAAAACAAGTGACATAATTAATATATTCCACCTGATATGAGCGTAATTTTCTCTAGTACTGACCAGCGCAAGTGTAAATGTTTTTCATAGAAGCGAAGGCATAATCATCTGCGTCAATCAATTCGTGACAATGACTGATAATGATACATTATGCATGCCGGAATTCTCAAATACACAAAGAACAATCGATGAATTGAATTGTCGTTTATCAGACACATGTTGCAGTTGCATGTTAATTGATTGTCCAACACTGTTTAACAAATAATGAGAGACATACACGCTCTTTACAGTTTACAACAAAATTGTGTTAAATAATTTACCGTATAACCCTGGATGGTTCTGAAGGAGTTATACAATTTAAAACTTTGAATCATTTGTAGGCTTGTATCTTTCAACTCTCGGAAAAGTTTTAATTTTCCGCTTTGTGTAAGAATTAGTCAGCTATTCCAGAACCAGTTTGAAACAGTATAAGTACATAATATTATGATGGTGTGCGTAACGTTGTATAACGTATGAGATTTATGAATTTCTAAACCGGTTCAATACTTACTACCTTGAGTTTCGCCTGGATCTCCCGTAGTTTGCGCCTCGCCAGGACTTGGATGTGGGAGCTCACTTGTTTCCGTGTTCTCGTCTTCCCCGTGCGGAGTTTTATATACCGAGCGATCAGCTCGTTGCGCCCTGAAAAGAAATGAAAAATAATTAAATATATAGTTACAATAAATGTTTAAAAATGAGTAATTTTGATATTTTATTAATTCTAATCTATTACTTGAGGTGCTCACATTAACAAGGTGGATGAACACTTCGCCTATAGAATTTATGCAAAAATATATAAATGGGATAATATTGTTTAGAACTTTTCTTTACGATTACAATTTACAAAGCGTCAAAATGTCGAACAATAATGTTAGTTTTTTTACTGATATAGTTATTTATGTATCAAGGCAGTGAAGTTTTACTTTTTATTACGAATATGGAATTTAAAAATATAAACCATGTGAGTGATAAAAAGGAACTTCAGTGCCGCGGTATATATTAAATTTTATTAGAAATCTAAAATTAGAAAAAAGTGAAAAAAATATTATATAGGTTAAGTTTATACATCTGTCAGTTGTCAATTCTAACTGACACTCAGTGTTGCCAACCTCGGGCATTGAAGTTATCGTAAATAATATTCAAAATTGTATGTTTTGTTCTCAACTTCTTCATCGGAATTAATTAGTTCGTGCTTCTTGCACATAATGTATCATTTTACGTATAAATTTACTATCATACGCCGCACATCTGCCAAAATTATCTTACTTGTACATTAATTATTGTACGGTTGCCAACACCGCGATCCTCGAAATCGTAGTATAATGGATTACTTTAGTGCCGATTTCAAATAAAATTATATTACTCCTACATTTAAATTTTAATTTTCTTGTTCCTACTATTATTTTAATTAGAAATATTTGGTAATAACTTAATAAAGTACACATAATTACTTGTGTAAACTGCATTTCGATATGTATTATTTTATAACATTTCAAAATTAAGCTTCTTATTCTTTTTTTAAATACAGAGTAACTTCAGCTTAAAAGATGTGATCAATCACTACTATAATATTGCTGAAACTTTTTACAATAATAAATGTCTGGATGTATGTAATATATTTTTTAAGTGCGGTTAGTTGCTATTAAATTCAACCTTGAAGAAATTAGTAAAAAGGGAGCCACAAAAGTAAATTTATGTGCCGACAATTTTCTGAATTTTTCTTCTACAATTTGTCCGCTAAAAGGTTTGAACTGAGGATCACATGATCACTAATCCAATGCGTTACCCCAAAGTTATTTACTCACTTTTAAGTCTTAAATAGTATGTTATTTATACTTTATTTGATATTCTACACAACAGGAAGTAATTATAATTAACACTTGTACCTATGTAATTGTATTTTTAAAGTGATTTTAATGTACTATACATTTGTTTTCCCTGCGATATTTAATTGAATTATCTGGCAATCCTCGATCTGATGCATGCATTTCATTCACATATATGTTTAGACACATTCCTTCATTTCCAAACACTATCAAAGCCAACATAAGCTACAAAACTTAGCAGTAGCAAATAGCAATGAAATGACTGACGTCGGATGCCAGTTGCCGTAACTTCAAATCTCCTGTTGCTCGAAATTCAATTGTAATAAAAGCCAGAGTCAGCGAGCCAGTGCACCAGTGCACAGAGCACGATGTACGAATATACCTCTAAAATACACACGGGATCATACGGTTCAGTTTCCCGGAAAATCAGCACCACCAACGTGGTGAGGTTCTCACTACACTGACTGCGTTGGCGGGCATTAATTGTGCAATCCCGTAAACTTTGCACAATGCACGTGTTCTATGCAGGCCTGGACCTACCGACAACCCAAACACTTATTACTGGGCCTAATTTCTCAGTAACTCACACTTTTCTAAAATTTAACTAATATTTAATCGTATTAAAATCAAAATCTCCAAATGCAAAAATTATTAATTGATTCTTTGAGATTGTATAACACACATTTATAAATATTACTAGTTCTAAATATGAGTGAAAATGGAAGTAAAAATTTAATCAGAGTTCATAAGATGTTTCATTTTAGATAAAATTGTTAACCCCAAAAAAAAAGAAAAGGAAAAATTTCTTCTTAACTTATCTCATTTTATGATGGAAATCTATTTATTTATGCGGGAATCTTGTTAATCATGCATATGGTCGCAGAACATTTACAATTATTTAACATAATAATAAATAAAAACAAAGTTGTTACTAATATACATTTTATTTCTAGTTTCTTCTGATATTTTCAAATTTACAAAAATATAGGTCGACAAGCTGATACAAGTCCCTGAGAGGTGTTAGAATAATAGCAGAAATAATCAAATTGATTTGCATTTCATAAAATTACTACAATATTTTGCTTCTATAATAAAGCTGTTACGACTTCCAAAGGAGTTTTGTAACAGCTATATCGAGTGTTATAAGAGAGCAGTACAATTTATATTTTCAAGGTTGGTAACTCTACTGAAATATCATATGTCAAAAAATATCAAATGTCACACATCACTAAATAAATAAATACAAATTGTAAGAATGTAATTTTTGTATAATTTTGAATTTAAAAGCAGAAGTAAAGAAAGGGAAGAAAAAAAAGAGATAAGAAATAAAGAGAAATGTGACAAATGTTTGCAGGTTTGCTTACAAAAGTAAGGTTAGGTGTTGAATTTTCAAACGTCACATCAGTATCACCAACTAATACAAAATTCCCAGAATTTTGAAACTTGGATTTGTCGTTTATTTTGTTCGAAAGGCTTGGTCACTCCGCTGCGCGTCGTGACCCAAACTTCCTTCTCACAAAATAAAATGACAATTATGAATCTCGTTCTTTAATATACTATTTTACATTTTGCGTTCATAATGAAATCATTATGAAATCCAATTGTCTATTGAAAGAGTCTTCATTACGATACCCAATTTTTCGTTTTAGAAGGTTGGTACTAGACTTAAAATTAAACTCTCCGTAGAAACTTCACATTTGTCAGTTCGACATGAAATATAGGTTGGGGAAAGAACTATTTTATAGTGAGTGAATTTTTCAATAATAAATTAACTACATTCAGTAAATTATCTCACCAAATACCTACCACTCAAGATTTAGTTTACATTGAAATACAACGACTCGAGCAATTTGGTATTAAACAATGTCACGATTTTTTCATGTCAAACAACCATATTTTCGTTAAGAAAAGTTTCTCCAATAAAACATGAACTTCTTCGGTCTCGAAAATAAATAAGGGCTCGATTGCTCAAGTTGATCCGGTCCTGCAGATGCAGTTCTGCACTTCATATCCACACACACACATTCACATTCTCAGGGCACAGAAGCGGGTTTGCAAGCAAGCTATGATGGTGAAGTTATAGACAGACGATGTGCATTCTGGGAATACTTATCAGTGTATCTAAAACCAGGATAGCTGGATTGCGGATTGGAATTCAATGGAATGGAGAACAAAAATTTGGAATGAACAAACTGATGGATGTATTGATTCGTTACACAAACTTCATTTATGAAATTAGAGGTGGAATGTAAACTGAAGTACCGGCAAATTTCACTAATATAAGGCAAACACAATATTAATAATTCACAGGAAGTAAAAAACACAATGTTGTCATTTTATTACACACTTTTTTTTGTTTTTAACCATTAAAGTTTGTTTTGTTCCATTTATTAGGATATAATAATCTAATAAATTCACATGCAGATAGTACAAAACCGTAATGAAATCATTCTTCGAAGGAAATATAAATTTCAGGAAAAAATTGTTTATGGTTTCCGGTAGCTAAAGGACAGAGATGTGGTTTTATATGAATCATTGCTCATTGAAATCGAGTAGGTTATTTAAAAAAAATCAAATATCACTAACCTGCTTGCTGCCCACACAAAAATTTTTAAAGTAACCGCTTAAAAGAAAAATATTTAATAGAATATTCAATGTAAATGATTAGTAACATTCCAAATTGTTCAAGTAAACTTAAAATATAGGAATAATTGGCTGTTAGACTTCTTATAATATTTTATAAATAATAATTCATCATTGAATATAAAAACAAGTCCAAATAAGATATTATACATAAAACTAGTTAGATGTTAATAGATAAAAAAGTATAATGAGTATAACAGTTTGCCTAGAGTTAAAAGCAGATTTTTTTACATATAGTATTTAAGTAAAGTATCGTTACCTGCCGTCAAATCACGCCCCAAATAGTGGTGGAGGAATAACGGCTGTAAATTTTATATGCGATGGAAATTTATTCAAAAAGTTATCGATGCTGTGGAACTCGAATTAAGAATCTATTAAACTACAGTTCGATGATAGTTTATTATATTTTCAGATTGTGTGGGAGTTAATGACTTTATATTCTGGCGAAATTAAAAAATGTACATCAGTTTGACTTCAACGTTAATTATTATTTATTTTAAAACATTTGATGTACTTTATGAGGTAAAATATACAAAAACACTGTTTTTTCTCAGGTATTCTACAGCAAAACATTGATTTTCGAGTATCAAATCTCGCAAAAACAATCGATAATATAGCCAATAAGGTAAAAAATATATAAAAATTGTATTTTAATCTGTCTTATTATAAAATTCCTTTTTGCTTTTGTAGAATTTCACATTTTTTTTATCAAATGATTCAAATGAAGCCCTCGCTCGCAAGCTCTCTCGTACTTCAAATAAGCGCTTATGCTTATGTCTTCTTCTCGCATTCGGTATGTAATAACTATTTACACAATTAATGGAGTATAGACCATATTATCGCACGCATGTGAAAGTTGTATAACCAGGCTAATAAATTTCAAATCGAAGTAGCAACAGATAATCAACTCTTCTTTGTCCCGTTGTTACTGTCGCTTTACGAGTCTAAATTATTACGTCATCTATGTGTTGCACTGTACTCTTAGGTAAATGATAATTTTTCGATAGATATTTATAAGATTTATTGATTAAATGGGATCACAATACATTTTCGTAAATCCTCACCTAACGCACTTACACGGACCATAATGAAAAGATTTTTTCGTGGGTTAATAAATTAGATATGTTTTAATGTAAATACGAATATGTACGTTTATTTAGCGTAGGTTAATTACTTCTGAAACACGCATAAAATATTGTGTGAGAAATTTCTTAATAAATAATATTTTCAGAGTGTACTGAATCTGTACATATTACTATTATTTATTAAGGAATTTCTTATTATAACAATATTTTATGCGCGGTTTAGAAACAATTAACCAGCATCAAATATACTGAATTTAATTTACAAATTTAGATTTAGGAATTTAATTTAAAAAATATAAAATACATAAAAATACCTTTATTTCATACTGGTTAATTATGTTACATATTTCGGACTATTTATCGTACGAAAAATGGAACTTTAAATTCCCAGGACTTTAAGTAAAATTTAACTTTTAATTTGTCACTATTTATAAACAAATACTTGTTATTGTTAGAAATTGTTATTTAGCCTACTTATATCAACTCATATTTCAATGAATTTTTGATAATTTCTGTTAATAAATACTATAATTTAACAACTTTAGTAACCAGTATGAAGTAAAATTTTGTATGTACCTCGAACGAAAAGTGAATTTAAGGTCCTTGCAAACAACTTCCTAGTACCTTAAAGTTTCATTTTTCGTTCCAGATACATAATAGATATTTACGATACAAGTACGTAAAGCTAGTCTTTAGTCACGAATGGGTCAATTAAAACACGAGCGTAGAGAGTGTTTTAAGACCCCTGAGATCGTGTTACTGAACAACCGTTTTACATACTCAAAACTAACAACTAAACATCAATTTTACACACTATCGTAGATAAATAACTATTATTGGGTTATGCTGAATTTACAAATTTAAATATTTATAATTAACATTTAAAATATCACCATATTTTTTCTAAATCTTTTCCATATCTAACCAATCAACTTGATTGGAAAACAAAACTCAACTGTGACAACCGTCAAATGTGTCAAGAATATCAGTAAAACTAATTTATTTGCGATCATAATAAAATATTATTGTAATATGGATGCGAAGAGAAGGAAAATATAATTTAATATATTTGATTGAAAACATCACATATGACAGGATAAGTTTGTTTTGTTGTTATTTAATACATATGTCAAAAATCTGAAGCCTAATCTTAGGTGCGCATTTACGAAAAGTATTGTAAGTATGGTCAGTAAATCTTATAAATATGTATCGAAAAAATATCATTTACCTAATAGTGCAGTGCAATACATAGATGACGTAATAATGTAGACTTGTATAGTGACAAAAACAGCGCAAAAATTTGATTATTGCATATTTTTATGGTGGTACGAATAAATTCGGGGTTGGGCTCGTATTATGATAGTTGAACTACTAAAATACTGGAAGATTTTGACTGTTATTGATTCTCAGTTCAATTCCTACAAATTATCGGCTAACATTTCAGCACATTAAAATTACACCTGTGGCTCCTTTTCCACTAGCATATTATTTATTGTAAACGCATTCATGTTGTTTATTTTTATTAGTTTTTCCAAGGTGTTTTCGCATTCCAAATTGGTTTACTTTATAAATAAAACGTTTGTCCAGCTTCGGAAAATAATGGAATGCAACATGCAGATTTTTACGGGACTTATTATTATACCCTTCTACTGCACAACACACTTTATTTTTCGATTTTTCGCAGTGTTTAACTACAATTTCGGTCATTTTTCATCCCAAAAATCGTTATTCCCATCTGACGTAATGTATTTCTAACGGAATCTTCACCCTATTTTGTGTACGAAAATAATCCGCTAGATGGCATATCGCTACATGTCAGATCCCAATACCTTGCTCTTAGCAGAGCGCCACCTCCAGCAATGGGTAAATTGTGTGATGGTACATCTATTTTCATTTGGCTGGCACTAAATACTTTGAAAATCAAGCTATAGATTTATACACATTTGAAAATAGTGAGAATGAAACGAGATATCAAAATGCAAATTAGATTCACTTTTCTTATATTTATTTAAATAGCAGCGTTTATAAATATTTTTTTATGTCGCATTTACGACAGCAAATAGTTTTCATTTCTGCATTTCCATTACTCCTCTTTATAGCGCCATAACTTAACAACATTCAGTTCATCGTCGTATATAAACCCTTACACCCGTAAAAAATTCCACAATTTTCAATTCACTCAACAACAACGATCATCATAAGCACAGAGGCAGGAGTAGAACTTTATATAAGGAAAAATTCCTTCGAGTTATCGCTTCGTTATGTACGAAATACCTTCGTCGACATTTTTAAATACCAACGGAGACAGGTACGAGTACAAGAACGGCACACAGCACAAAGAAACGTAACGTATACGGGATGTAATGTCTCCGACTTATTATAAACAACGCTTCGAGGGTGAGGACTCGGTAATGGCATTAATTGAAAGGGCGGCCGTGTTTTTAATAATAAACCCTCAAGGACTGACGGCGAGGGTTGAGGCTGAAAGCTGAAGGTCTCTTCTCTCCTTGGGAGATCATCAAGCCCGTGATATCTCCACTTATCGAGTGAACGAGGCGGATTCGCGTCACAATGCGGATCTGTCAATTTTACTTTCGTCACGGTATATCACAATATTTTGAACAGTGGCTCGAAAAAGGTGTACCGCGAACTAAAAAAAATCACACAAAAATGATTTTACATTATTTTATACGTGATTCTAAACATAAAATTATTTATAGTTTTCGAGAAATTAGATATTATAAAACAGGAAAAGAGCCGATATAGCACGCCAAAGGTCGTGGGTTCGGATCCCACTGAAGAGCATGGTTGTTTGTACTGTCCGTCTCCCATCTTCGAAATAAAAAAAAATATTACGTACAAATGGCATCTGTTTTAATTATATATTTTGTATATAAAGGTAGGTAAGTTTCTATGTTTAATATGAACTGAAGACGTACTAGCATCTACATGTAAAATATATTTAGTTTATATCGCTGAATATATCATATACGTCGATTTTAATTTATGCTCTGCCAAAATGACGTCACCTTCTTGGTACGACTTGCATTTAATATAATTTCTAATTAAAAGTACAATCTAATTATAAAATTATATGTAGTTTTTATTATTATTATTATTAGATAACAAAATGGGCAATTATTTTATTTTACAATTTGGTTTTTTTAAAATCGACTATAGTCACAAGGAATGGTAGCGAATGGTTTTGTATGATTTTGTTCAATTGATTTCATTCATCATCGAAGTTATGGGGGGTTGCCAATTTAAATTTACCCCTGTGGTTCCCCCTCCACTAACATCTTTGGGGGCTATGATTTGACGGCAAAAATATATCACTTACCGAGATCTGCTTAAGCCCATAATGGGTAAAAGGCGTGATGATATATTTATTTTATTTTATTTTTATCATCGAATCGGTCATAGAATTCAGACACCAAAATAATGAAAATAATTTTAATAAACTAATTTTATCTGAACTTTTTACTAATTTCTGCTATGTTCAATAGAGTTGTTATTATTATTATTAAAGAATATATACAAGAAAAGATTTTTATTAATTTATCACTGCAGGTTCACAAATCATAAGAGATACAGATTTGATTTAGGCAAATTAGTAAAATAGAGCCATTTTAAGATATTTAAATCGATTTTGATTAATTTTATCTTTCTAAAATAAGTAGTTAACTAAGAACAATACAAGAATGGAAACTTGACAAATTTCTTTTAATTTTAAAATAATGAAAAAATACATAAAATGTTTTATTATTTATTATTTTATTTCGGTTAAACGTTTTCAAGATTTAAAATTTAAGATTAAAGATTTATATCAATTAAAACTTTAAGCATAACAAATAAATGCTACAAAATTACAATAAAAATTGCAAGCATGACTATCTTAGAGAATAATTTACTTTTTACATATAATTACCTCCTGCCACATCCTGTAAGGGATGTGTAGGAATTAGGGCTGCCAACTGGATCCGAATTTGATATGTATCCGGATACCTGGATACCCGGATTACGGGTATACGATCTCAGGGTATCCAAGTATACGGATCATGATCCGAGTATCCGGATCCGGATCCGAATCTGGATTTTACTAACATTCTTGTACCAAATCGTCAATTAATTGACTAAATAGAATTATACCTAAGTATTATGTTATACGAGTATGTACGAGTATAAAAAATGTAATTTCGTTTTCATATTAATTTGTTATTAATTAGGTTCATTTACTTCAAAACAGTAAATTGATCTTGAATATAAATGAAATAAAATAACGTCGATATTCAAAGGAATATTATTATTTGTATAAAAAGAGTTTTCGAAAATCTTACTTACACTCACTTTAAAAATATTAAAAAATCGAGATCCGGATCTAAAATTATCCGGATACCCTAATAGAAATCATGCTAAAAATTCGATAGTGAGTTTTCAGTGGATTAGCACGTTTTAGGGTCCCTAGAATACGATTTTAATAGATTAGCGACGATGTGTGTGTGTGTCTGTCTGTCTGTGTGTGTGGATCTCTGGAGTTACGGTTTCACAAAAACAAATGAACTGAATATTTTGATATTTTGTATTTAT
Organism: Poecilus cupreus; assembly: GCA_963942605.1. Taxonomy (NCBI): domain Eukaryota; kingdom Metazoa; phylum Arthropoda; class Insecta; order Coleoptera; family Carabidae; genus Poecilus; species Poecilus cupreus. Next base: position 17,747,359 of record OZ012720.1, on the reverse strand, counting down.
CAATTATATTTATTTGTAGTTTACTTGAAGCCCTATCAAGTTGTTTTGTAATATCTCAGTAAATTATGGTTTAGTGGCAATTTTTGTTAGAATATTATTATCTACAATTGTTGTTTGACACATTTTTGTCTTATTGGTACCATTTATAAATTACAACACGTTAAAGAAATATGGCAGGAGGTACTGTGCCCACAACAGATTTTTTTCTGGGTAATCTTTGTTTTGTGTATTTTTTTTATTGTAAGGTAATTGTATGTAGATAGTTAAATCACGCCATCCACAAATGCGAAGTAGTGAATGGATCAGAGTTAAGAACTATATATTGAAAAGTTTTGGGCATACGATGTGTTTATTTCATACATATTTGTATATTTCATTTATATGATTTGTGATGGTTAATGAAACTATAAACCTTAGTAAAATATAATTAAACTTAATAATTATTGAAACAAAAAATATTATGTGGCAAATACCCACTTTTATTTGAAATATGAATTCGTAGTAAAAGTTAATTAACATCGAATTTATTACTTGCAATATGTATGTTCAGAACAGACACAAAAAAAACGCGTAAGGTAGTATTAAAAAATATAAATTTAATTAATTAACTGAATTTATGTCAAAGTGAATATACGTTTATTTCTTAGACAACTCACGTCACTTGCAAAAGGTCATCTCGGGAATACAAGATAAATAATTAAAATCTTTCATTTTTAAAATAAAATGATTACGTAAATCAAATTATTAATTTTCCCCTTACTCCTTAATAAGCTCCAGCAGGAATTCTCGGGGTGAAGGAAACAGTCACAGTGCACAGTGCAGGATCTACTGAATCTAGGTGGCTGCGGAAGCCGCGCTATGCACAAATAATGAAACAAAACACGGCTTACTTAATTAAAATGCAATGAACGCATTCCTACCGAAACGTTTGGATTATTCTCGGTAAATTCTGACAGAAGAAATGAAATTATAGCTTTGTTCATTTTTCATAAATTTTACGCCAAACATTAATTTTAATACGGTTGATATTTTTTACTTTATACTGCTTTGAATTAAATGCATATTTATAATGAAATTTGATATACAATTTAAGAAGATTTATATGAAACACTATTTTAATTCGAGTCTCAGAATTTTAAACAAAAATATAAAATATGGGTGTGGCACTTTGCTTACACAGATCTCGGTAAGTGATATATTTTTACACAAAGTGTAGGTTCCAGCCATCAAGTAATGGCTCCCAAAGGAGTTAGTGGAGGGGGGAACATAAAGGTAAAGTTAAAATGGCAACTAACGGTTATGGGATTCGAACTGAGGATCTCACGATTCACAATCCGATGCGTTATCACGAAGCTATTTACCCCCTTTTAAACAAAACTTAAATTAAATATCTATTGTCAGTAATGTTTGTTATTATTTATTATATATGTAGTAAAAGGTATGTTGCACATTGCTAGTAGAAGAGAACAAGAGCAGTAGTTTTTGTGAGGACGGAACTGAGCAATTTACGCCATAATAAAGTTATCAAAATTAAAGATTATATGAAGGGCGGTAAAAATTAAAAATAAAGGAAATACCGGTGTACGTGTATGGGGTGATTTTTCTGCGTCCCATTGTTTGGCGAGCGCTGATCTGCGCTTCGCTCCTCGCAAGCTCTTCATTCCCCCACCCTCTCTGCCTCCCCGTCCTTCTTTATATTTTCTTCGTATCCGCCCGACTGCGCCAACCCTGGCTTTCCTGTACGCTCGCTCACTAATTGCACATTCTTGGCATAGTTTCTAGCCCGACGCCTACTCGCCCGCCCCCCACCACTCACCGCCGCCGCCGTCACGGCGATGTTGCGAGTTAGCGTCGGCGGCGGCGCGACGCACACAGGTACCGGCATAAAGATGTGGCCGATGATAACCGCCCCCTGGCGGAGGGTGCGTCGCGCCGCTCGTCTCGCGCCAATTATAATATATGAAATATGAAGCTACACTCCTTTATGCGGCGAGATAGTGCGTGATGGAGGATGAGGATTCAAACCCAGTTTGATAACCGCACGTACGGCATGTATATTCGACCTCACGACGTTGATTTGCGGTTTCAAATAGTGCTGTTATTTAAAAAAAAATTATTAATTACAAAATTCGAATTTCGATTTTGTATTTAAATTCGAGGGACGAATTTAAAATTTTTATATATATTCTAAGTTTGATTGAAGATTTTTCAAAAAATTTGAAATATATTCATTTTTACGATTAAATTTGTAAAAATAAAAAAAAGTACTTATTAACTTGAATTATTAAGAACGAACTTTACAACGTACTCATCAAAATAACAATCTGAAAATAGCTAATAGTATATTATGTAACTAAGAGTTGAAACAAGGCTTTTTGTGTTGAGCTCATATATTTGTTCAACTGGGAGTGACAAATAGTACTTTTTCTTCAAGCATATCCAAGTAATCTTGAAGTATAAAATACAAGTATGTCGTTTTTTCTGCCATTTTAAGCAAATAAAATACAAAATATGACAGAACAGCTGCCCTTGTATGTGCTGCCACCAGTTGTTTATGAAACAATTAAAATATAATTGTATAAAAATAAAATAAATATAGCATCACACATTTCAAACATTATGGATGTGGCACTCTGCTTACGCAGAACTCGGTAGATGATATATTTTTGCTTATGAAATGCGGTTACCAGACGTCAAGTCATATAATTGTATTAGAAACAAAATGATTCCATGTCGTATATGCCTAGCAATATACGCTTAAAGAAAAAATTTATAAATTATATTTTACATTTACCTGATGACAAAAATGTGTTATATCAATAAATTTAGGCTCATGTAATGCAGTTTTTGTGTTTGAACATTTTTCGTATTTACGATTTGGTTCTAAAATGTATAGGGATAAAAGTGGATAACCGATATAAAAAGAAATAACAAAATTGAAAATAATACAAATAATTTCTTATATTTTTGATAAGTTATATTCAATTTCCGAATTCTAAAATTTGTATTATTTTTATTTATAACTTCGATATCAGAAATTCGAAATTAGAAAATTTTCATTTTATTAACAGCACTACTTGCAACCATAAAAATGAAAAAAATAGTCAAAATAAGAAAAGAAAACGAATTATATTATAAATATAAAAAGCCTAATTCACAAGTTATTGATGTGCGAGTAACAGTTACTTATTATTCGATTGATGTCTCAATATCGTCTGTACAATAACAAATATATCATTATATGCGCGCGGCCGTGAAGAAAATGCATTGAAGCAAAAATACTTTTCTCTTTATACTTAACTGGACATATGTACGCGCTGCACTTAAGGTCAAAACAATTATTTGTCACTTAATAAGACTTGTATGTGCTTTATTTGACACAGATTTATTATTAAAACCAACATTTGTTCTCGGAAACTACGGACGCACATACTAACAGTACTTTCCGACATGCCTCATTGATTGCTATAGAAAATTTAAAAATGACACATAAATACGAAAACTGATATCAAGCAAAAGAATATATACCAGCTGTTTCAATTTTTTTTTTAGAGAAGTTATTATTGTGGATTAAATTGAAGTTTTGTGTTCCAATTTTGGGTTACCGGCTCTCAAACCACAGATCTAGCAATAAAACAACAGATTATTTATTTTTATTGGAAATCGGCACTAAAGTGCTCAAATATCGTCATTAAAAACTCAGAAATCGTCACTAAAGTAACCCATTATACGACGATTTTGTGCAACGCAGTGTTGGTAACCGTAAAATAATTATTGTACAAGTTGGTTAATTTTGACAGATATATGACGTATTGTAGTAAATTTATACGTAAAATGAAACAATATGTGCAAAAAGAATTGACTAATTTACGATAACTTCAATGTTCGAATTTGGCAGTTCCAACTGACAACAACTGATAGATGTATAGACTTAACCTATGTAATAATTTTTTGACAGTTTTTTCTAATTTTTGATTTCAAATAAAATTTAATATGTTTCGCGGCACTGAAGTTCCTTTCTGTCACTCACATGGTTTATTTTAATCGACCCTACGTGCCTCGGCAAAAAATTACATATTCGTGATAAAAGTTAAACTTTAGTGCCTTGATACATAAATAACTATTATCGTAAATACAACATTATGAATGTTACAGCTTACAGCCGAATTCACCAAGCATTGATCAGCGATCAACTAATCCAAAAATCAAGCTGATCTGTGGATCAACATAAGTTCTGATTCAGCAATTAATTCACATATTTGTTTATTTTTTAACAGATAATTTAGTTTTCCTTGTGTCAATGATTCATTTTATCTAGAATTAAGTAATACATATGTTTCATTGAAATTTATAATAATATACTGAATATTTTACATGTGAACATAAGTAAAAATGTTTAAAAAATAAGGAATATATTCAATGTTAAATTGTTTATTTAACCTAACTATTGTACGCCCCTTCATTAGTTTAATATTTTGTATGTTCTTTATGTTTATTTATAAGTGTTCGTCTATATTTTAGTAATAGTCGAAATAGTTTGGAAATGCAGCTTTTCCACAATGTACTTTTTGAAACCCTTTTTAATTCCGTCATGCTTTAATTCGTTTTAGCAGTAAAGTTCTAACCTTCCCAAAATTCCTAAATAACCTAAAAAGATAATAAATGCGTCAATCCCTTCCTGCCATAAACAACTCCTGTCCTAGTTTAGATTTGGGACAATCCTAGAAATAGTTCCACCCTCGAAGGCACTTTCACCTCCGCCATTGGCAGATCTTTCTAGCAAACCATTTTAGGGTTGTAACTTATTTTTCATGACTGTGCATATATTAGATTTTTGATGGATTTAATCAGGACGTCATGCCAGATAAGTTTCATACTTGTACTCACAGCTTATTAATAAATATTTAGTTTTTATGTTTGTTACTCATTAGAGTGCGTACACGTTAACTTCAATCTACCAAGCCTATCAGTTTGTTAGGCTAGGTGGCTTGAAGTTAACATGTACGCACTCTACAGATATACGACATAACTATATATATTATTTAAAGTAAGTTGAATTATTTAAGAGGTATTTCCTTCACCTTGTATATTTTCGGGAAGTTACAAGTATTCACGTTTCCTCTCTAATTTAAATTAGATACGCTTATCAAAATCACAAATGTTAAAACAATTTTCATACGAGTGATCAGCGCTTGTTGAATGGAATCTGACGAATTAGTTGACCACTGCATTTTATTACAGGATTAGCTTTGGATTGATTCACTTATCAGCGTTGATCAGTGAGAAATGGTGCACTCGGCAATATTGAAATATAGCATTGTATTTTCTAACAAAAAAATGTTAATCAAAAGTATTCTCAACTTATTATTTTAAATATGATTTCGAAAAACCTCTATTACTATTAATAACATGGGGTAAATAGCTCAGAGGTAACGCATTGGACTGTGGATCGTGAGATCCTCAGTTCGAATCCCACTACCGACAGTTGCCAATTTAAATTTACCCCTGTGGTTCCGCCTCCACTAACAACCTTGGGGGCTATGACTTGACGGCTGGTAACCGCATTTCATACGCAAAAATATATCACCTACCGAGATCTGCGTTAGCAGAGTGCCACACCCTGAATGGGTAAAAGGCGTGATGATATATTTATATTTATTATTTTACTATTAATAACGAGGTATGAAGAAAATTAGAAATTTAATAAAAATTAATTGCGAAATTGTTTTGATACACATAAAATTGAATTTAAATACTGATGTAGGTTTGACATATATTGCCTATCTTTTCTCGTGCATGAATTATTGAAGATACGGACACACATCCATCCATCCATACAGATGTCATTGAGAAAATGAATCAAACGGTTTCAGGAAATCTCAGAACATATATTTCCGGGAAAATTTCGTCATCGATGTTTCAGTGGCCGTTATACTGTGTAGAACAAGAATCATAGGATAAAACAATTTTTTTTCGATCGGACGAAAAGTGACTCCTTTCCAGTGTATTTTCGAACCCCAAAGTGCATTAATCCGGTATTTTAGTGTCGTTGCTAGGTTACGATAAAAACCAGTAAGGAAATATCTTTTTTCACGACATGCTAGGAAACCCCACCGTTCTTCTCCCGAAATAGTGAGGAAAATGTGTTGTTCCTCTCTAGAGAGGAAAGTATAAAAGTGTTACCAATATGAATGTTATTTACAAAAAATATATTACAAAAATTATAAATAAATTCCTAATTTGATTGAAAATCTTTATTTTAGTGATATACATAATTTAAATTATCTTACAATTATGTCTTATATTTTTCTTTTTCTTATTAAATCACAATTTGACAACTTATTAAAGATATTTAAGATTGGTCCATTGGCAACACTGCTACACTGCCCTGTGTCTGATAACCTAACTTTTAACGTGTCAGTTTGTGAGTTGTGTTCTCAAAGTGTATTTTAGGTCCAAGCAAATCGTTTTTAGAAACATGTCGTGAAAAAAATGTTGTGTCTAACACGAGAGGAAAGCTCTTCTTCCATTCTCGTTCGAAATGCCTCACTCGCTGCGTTCATGAGGCAAACTTCGAACTCGAGCGGGAAAAAGAAGCGCTTTCCTCTCTAGTTTGACAAATAACTATTTCCGGACACTGGCAAATTATTCCTGCATGATTTAGCTTTTCAAATAAATTTGACGCTTGTGAAAATAAATACACAAACCATGGATACGCTATCCTCAGATATTTTTATCAAAACAACGCAATATTTTTATGTTTTGTCGGTTATCTAACGTATAAAGTAACTGATTATTGAATATATACCGATCGAAAAAAAAAGTATGTGTACCACGTAGAAAAAGTAAACTTGCCGGACTCCTGGTGTTGCAGGACGACTGCAATTTCCACCATCATCCGGAAATATATCACTTTTCCTACTAGATTAACTAGATACACAATATACTATTTCTTTTCTCAAGTCCGCTTAAAATTTCAATAAAAGTTTCACAATTAACAAGCAAATTGAGAGAGAGAAATCAATTCCAAGAGGTTTGTAATGAATCAGCCAGTTTGCAGTATTGCAGTAGCAAAGCAGAGTGCTTCCCGTATTGCACAAATGTGCTGATCAGTCGTTAAACTTCCACTACATCGGAAACCGAGTTCTACGCTCTGTTCTATGCTTTAGCTGCGTCGGCCAGATGCTATACGCTATAGCAGGGCTGGCCAAGATGTCAACCGCGGAGTATTTTATAGCAGCACGTGACCCCAAGTCAAATATTACCCACTGTGTGATATACGTTGTCATAATTCTAAATAAATCATAAATGTTTCGTGTTATAGTTTATTACAATATTGAATTTTCGTTGATTCGAAAGGGAAATGCTGTTTGATGTTTCATAATAATCTGCACAAAATATGTCACAACCAAACAATTATTCACATGCATAGTATTGATATAGGTAGAAAATGTAATCATAAAATGTTTAGATACAAATAGCAAGTTATTTATTTCAGTTAACACTGCACAAATAATACACACGTGACATCAGCTTCATATGCGCTCATGCTATAATAAAACTTCAGGTGAATCATGCGGTATGAAGTTATCTATAGTTAACTCTAAATTTCATTACAACAAAACATTCTTGTGAAATGAATGACATCTATTATCACTAAAATATAGCAACACTGGAACGCAAATTTGTAAGCTTTAATGAAAACAAAAAACGAGCCTGAGACAGATAGATGTAGTAGGGTCATCTTTCTTTTTCTAAAATTTGTTTATAGAATGGTTAATGAGCGGTTGTTATGTTATTATTGTCCAAAAGTGATAAATAATATTTAACAATGTATTACACAATTTTTCACACACATCATAATAGTTTTCATTTGAAATCGGCACTAAAGTGCTCAAAAATCGTCGTTAAAAGCTCAGAAATCGTCACTGAAGTAACGCATTATACAATTATACGACGATTTTGAGAAACGCAGTGTTGGCAACCGTAAATTATTTATTGTACAAGTAGGATAATTTTGACAGATATATGACGTATTGCAGTACATTTATAAATAAAATGAAGCAATATGTGCAAGAAGAATTAACTAATTAATTCCGATGAATAAATTAAAGACAAAACACATAATTTTTAGTGTTATTTACGATAATTTCAATGTTCGAGGTTGACAACACTGAGTGTCAGTTCCAATTGACAAATGACAGATGTATAAACTTAATCTATATTAGTATATTATGATACAAGTGTATAAGTAAGCTTTTAAAGCACGTACGACAAGTTTAAGAGCACGACGCGAAGCGGAGTGCTTTTAACGTCGCTAGTGCTTTAAAAGCACTTATACACGTGTGTCATACGCTATTTTTTATTATACCTGCATCATTCTAGAAAAACACTGGAAAACAACATTTTGACGTTTGACGTATATCGTTTACATGGAGATTGGTTTGCATTTATTGTTTGTCATGACAGTTTTGACAGATATTAATAGTGATTATTTTTGTTGTTGCTTAGCAACCTTTAAAGCACGGCGTGTTTTAATCTTGCGTTTATGTACGCTGCAACGTATTTTAAACACGGATTATGATGCGGGTATAATAAAAAATAATTTTTTACAGTTTTTTCTAATTTTATATTTCAAATAAAATTTAATATGTTCCGCGGCAATGATGTTCCTTTTTATCAATCACATGGTTTATTTTCCTCGGCCCTACGCGCCTCGGCAAATAAATTCCATATTCGTGATAAAAAGTTAAACCTCAGTGCCTTGATATATATTATTATACTATTATATGAAACATTTTATTTTAAAATCATTAAACGTTAATTTCTCTATATTTTTTTCTGAATTTTCTAAGCGAGCTGTCGACTCGCATATTCAAAGTAGGTATAAGCGTTCCTGAATTATTATATTTCAGTGTTTATTATATATTGCTTATACCATACGTATTCTTGTAACTAAAAAGTTATGTAATTATAGTCTACTATCATAAAAAATATGTATACATAATTGGTTTTAAGTAAATAATTATGTAATAGTTCAAAATTTTACGTATTGTTTTCTCAAAATTTAACCAAAAAAACTTTATGATTAAAATATGGGTACTATATGCATGGACAAGTTTCTGTCGATTTGAATTTTACAGTTTCGAAAAATAAAAATCAGTATATAAAATATGTGATATACGTATAAATTCTCAAAGTAAATTATAGTCGTAGGAATGCTATTACTAAGATAATAGTGTAGATTCACATGTTTGGTGTAAATTAAAATTCAAGAATTATTTCCATTTGAATTCTAAAAAAGAAACGAAAAACACTAGAACAATACATAATTTGGGCACCCCTGTGTCGAATGCAGTATGTTTGCGTTATATGTAACTTATATTTTAAGAAAATTGCGGCAATCCATCAGATTGTAACTTACAGACTCATGAATATGCATTCTCGGTTTTATTTTCCTTTTCGCAATGCATTTTTCTTGGAAATGCATTTTTAATTGTTCTGATTATTAACTTGTTTTATATTTAACTTGCCTTTGTTTAGTAGTCAGATGTATTTAATGAATATTTATGTAAATTAGCAGGTTTATGTAATAATGTACTTCTGTCATTATGTAAAAATAATATGGCTATTTTTTACTTTTAAAATACATTTAGTTGCTGTGTACGTAACTGCAGTTAATCAATTAAAAACTAATCTAATAAAATATTTCTACACTAGAGTAAATTGTTATTTTTATCAAAGTTTTCTAACGCGCTTATACATTACCCAAAAAAAGTTTACTGCCATTTCAATAATTATCGCAATTTTATCTTTAACGAAGAGATGATTGTTCGACTGGAGAAGTGATGCGGAAAAAAAATGATCGGGGATACAGTCAATAGATCCTTATTTATCCTTTATCTTTAACACTATTAAAAATAAGCAGTTATCATTTTAACTTTGTCTCCGTGGTTCTTCCTTCATTAAAATCTTTAGGAGCCGTGACTTGATAGCTGGTGATCGTATTACGAGTGTAAAAATATAGCATTTACCGAAATGTGAAAAACACAGTTCCACACACAAAATAGATAAAAGGCGTGATGATACCGTGTGCCCCAGTTAACAAGAAAAAACAGTTTTCCTTTTTAAGGTTATAATAAAGTTTTTTGAAAAGTAATTTTAAAAATTACAACTGGGTCTTATGAAATGAATTCTGGGCTCATACGAAATTGAAGAAGAAAATGCCATTAAAACTGTCAAATCAAAATTAAACACAAGTTGTTGCACCTTTACTCGTATGCTTCGAAAATCTGACATAAATGTCGACAACAATTTTCACTACGCAAACACATCTCATATCTAGACCAACCATTTGCAATGACATCATCGCCCTTATAGCGTATAGTATTTAGTATTAAAGACTAAAGAGAATTATAGAAAAAATATTGAATGAATTTCATTTGTGAAATGTAACCTAAAACCAATCGCTAAATTCGCAGACTTGATACATAAATAACTATTCAAGTTTATAATACCTATATTTATTCATTTGATAACTGCACAACAGAAAGTAATTCCCAATTATAGAACAGGGAACCTACAGTTGCAATGAACGCAGTTCTATTTTTATGAGTTAAAGTGAGAGGTTTGAACCTATGCTTCGCAAATTCTGTACGACGACAGACGAGTGATAAATCCACAGTACCACAACTGCTCAATTGGATGTAAGGCACGATGATTATAGTTATTTTATTTCATAAATGTTTTGTTGTAAAAGTAGACTACCAACAAGTCCATGATCAATAAAATCCACGTAAAACTTGTGTGATTCATTCGGGTAATTTTTCGGAATGAGCCACCTGTAGCTCGCGAGGTTAAACGTTAAATGCCTACGTCAACTTTATATTTCATGACTAATAGCTAGAGCTGTTTTTTATAAAAGCTCATAGCCTATAAACGCGTGGTTTTATAATGGATACTACGAAATTTGATTGAAAAGACACTTAATATTATTGTGAATTCTTTTATTCACAACTGAATTATAAAATTGTGCAATTTACAAGCATAATGATTTTCCGATATCCTAATTATATAATTTATTGGTAAAATATTTTAATGATAATTTAGGTACATATTTGTTTTCGAAATGTACGGCACTGTTTGTTCGCAAACTTCATTACAATAATGAGTAAAACATGAAATAATTTGCTTCGGTATATGCAGTAATAATTACGTATGTTGAGGTAATGAAGAATTCAAGCATTCCAAAATTTTGGCTCTGCGGTTTTAAGGCATCCAAATAATTTACATACATCCCATTAGTATTTGTACAATACATTTATGTGCAAGTTGTAAATTTATGTTAAATTGATATAGGTAATCCGAAATAAATCAATATATTCATTTAAATTTAACAGTACTAAAAAACAAGTTGCACTGGTTTTACAAACGACGAGTACGATAACAGGCCTTATGAAACGTGCCTTTTATACAGTTTTTCTATTAATATAATTTTTTAATTCGACTTGTCAACTGCTTTCAACTGTTGTATTGGTTGCGCTTCTCAGATGAAAATTCATTATTGACTGTAACAGAAACATTTTTTTTTTTTTTTTTAGTTTTAGTCATCATAACAGATTCATAATTAAATTAATATTTCGACACTAACAACGGCAACTACTTATCATTTTGAGGTTATATATCATTCATCAGTCAGTTTTGAAACCATTCATACCACTATTAAAAAATGAAATACGCCACAAAAACTATGCTTATAGATCTGCTTAAAACCTACGCCGAAAAATTAAATATATTTATCATTATGCCATTGATGGGGTAAATAGCTAAATGATAACGCATCGTTAGATCCTTATTTCAAATCCCATAGATAGCCAATATGCAGCATTAAAACCGTTAGTTAATTACTAATTCAAAACACGATATATGTAGTTTTTATTATTTAATTCACTATGTGCGCATACTCCAATACAATCCCGAAATAAATATGAGTTTTATCTATTTGCGAAAATAAAATAAAGCTGGAGCAACATATCATAGGAATTATTTATTTCACAAATTATTAAAGTTAATATTAAGTTATGCTGTTACAAATCCAAATAATAAAACTTTCTTGTTAAAGTGTTCAAAATTTTACAGAACGGCTAATAATTTTGCGGAAGTTTAGTTTTGAATATTAATTTATATTTTAATTACATGCATAGCTCTTAATAAATAATTACAGCATCTATTGTCGAAAATTTACATAAAATGAAAGTTTCAATTTACTTATTCCTGATAAAAAGTATTTCAAAAACCATAATTAAATATAAATATCCTTTCTCTTAAAAGTAGTAACAGTTAATAAGAAACTAATTTTGTCACCAATTCATTTACATGTAAAACACCAGAACACAATATATAAAATAATACACAATAACCTGTAATTACAAAGCAGTAAGCAATATATTAACTAGTCTAGTCTTAATAATTAACATTGTGTATTGCAGAACACTAATCCTTTATACTAAAAGGCTTAATTCCGGATCTATAGATTCATCTGCTTATGAACCATTTGTACACAGACCTAGAGCCTACACGGTTGGACGGATTCAAGTGAAACCTTCAAAGGCACTTAAAGATCCTTTGGGAACACGTGCTTTTTATGAATTTACATTTTTATTACACATGATGTGCGAGATATTAAATAAATAAGGCGGGCATTTTTAAATCTAGTATGGGTGTGTAGCTTTTGTTGAATCAAACCCGTAGTTACCACTGTGAAATTTTTGTTGATTTCAATTGAATTGACAGTTCACTTGAACAACTTGTCACTTTTGACAGTTCAGTTTGAAATTTTAATATACATTACTTTAATTGTAGACAAGGTAGATAAGTTTGGTAAATTTATTTGTGTTTAGAATAATTGAGCGAACATGTTTAGTATTTTGTAAATTTTTTAAATGTGATTTTTTTTATATACGAATTTATTATATTTCACATTTCACATCGTACATGATTTCTTTTTCCATCTCAAAAAAAAATAAATAACAGATACCCTTGTTCGACAACTTCGTTGCTTTTAAGCATTTTAAGCGGTAAAATTTAAATAATTTAATTACTTATCTAATATAAAATGGTTAAAAATTATTTGCAAGATAGTTTTAAATATTTATATTCAATTTCAGAATTTTCTTTTAAATCTAAAACTAAAAAAAAAGTAATTTTGAACGATCGTCAATTGTTTTTTTATAAATGTTATTTAAACCCTATCGTGTTTGGTATCAAATTAAAGGTTTCACGGAGGAGATTTAAACCTAAGTGTCAAATAGTATATTATATTTGAGAGCTAAAAAATCACTTACAGTTCGAGGTTAGTAAGATATTTTTTGCAATACCTGCGTAAATATAAGAAAAGGAAAAATAGGTATCAAAATTAACAGCTGACAGATTGAGGTTAGAAATAAAATTTGAATGATATATATTTACTTACCGTCCACCTTGCACGGTAAGTTTCACTTGCCATCCACCGTGAACGGTAAGTAAATGATGTAACCATGGAAACCAATTGTGCAATAAAAGTTCCACTTACTGTGTTTAAATTTTGTTATTAATGGGTAACTTACAGTACAGGTATTGCAAAAAAGTTATTTTGGACGATGGTCAATTTTTTTTATAAATGTTATTTAAATATTATCGTGTTCGGTATCAAATTAAAAGTTTCGCGGAGTGGATTTCAAGTCAAGTGTCAGAAGTTATTTTGGATAATCGTCAATTGTTTTTCATAAATACTATTTAACTCCGACCATGTTTGGTATCAAATAAAAGGTTTCACAGAAGAGATTTACACTCAAGTGTCAAAAAGGTTTTTTTTTTGACGATTGTTAATTGTTTTTTATAAATTTTATTTCAATCCTACCTTGTTTGGTATCAAATTAAAGGTCTCGCGGAGAAAATTTAAACTAAAGTATCATAAAGTTATTTTGGACGAGTGTCAATTGTTTTTTTTTTTTATAAATGTTATTTAAATCCTACCGTGTTTGATATCAAATTAAAAGTTTCACGGAGTAGATTTCAACTAAAGTGTCAGAAAGTTATTTTGGACGATCGTCTATTATTTTTCATAAATACTATATAAATCTTACCCTGTTTGGTATCAAATTAAAGGTCTCATGGAGGAGATTTACACTCTAAGGTCAAAAAGTACTAACATGGAAGCAAGGAACGAAGTGACGAGCTTGCTTCGCCAATGTACTGACATGGATGCGAGGAACGAAGTGACGAGCATTCTTCGCCAATGTACTGACATGGAAGCGAGGAACGAAGAGACTAACTCAAGTTATGTGTCGCGGAGCCTAGGGGTTAGACATGCGAAGCATGTCGAACCGCTAGTTGTAATACTAAAACTAGAAACCCTGTCGAATTAGTCATACATAATAATTATGAAAATAAATTAATCTGTAATATGAAATATAACGCTCTCATTAAGCCGGGATTGTCAGCACAATTTTATTTGTTTGGGAAAGTGTAAAACACTGCGTGTATTTGTGTATACGTGAGTCGTATTGCTTTACGTATTTATGTAGTTGGTGTTAGTGTTTGTACACAGGATGGAGAAACTAGGAAGTTGCTTGAAGTCTGAGTTGCGTTAATAAATAATTTTATATGTTATCGTTACTGTAATGCAACTTTATGGCCACGGACCAATACCTACCTAGGAATATGTAATTCGCTTCTGGATATGTTCTACGATTTATTGTTTATTGTTAAGAGGAGTTTTTATTCATTTTTACTGAAATAATTAATTTATTCATGGCGGTACTGTTACTGTATTTGCTTTGAGGTTATGTTATAATGATCCAGGCCAAGTAGTTTATACAATTTAAATAGTTTTATATTGGTATACGCTTAATTTATTGATTTAACCATAAATAATTTATTTTTACATTTTAAAGGAAAGTCTCAAAGCTGCAGCAAATAAATATAAACGTAAATGAATACAATTATAGTCAGTAATTGTTTTCTAGTATGACCTATTTTTTAGAACAAAACGTTCCCATATTATAATACAGAAATAAACTTTAAAACTGATAAGAATTTTTTCCAACGACTACTACAGAAAGTTGCCTTTGTCGCTTGTATTTGTCAACGCAAAGTTTATGTTTTGTGAGGAATTTTATTTTATCCTACGCCTCTCAATAAATGCTCCATAACTATGGCGATTTTAAACAAGGAAAGTAACAGACTCCCCACTAGTGGTTATAATTTTGAGAAAAGTCACCAGTGAGTAATTTTCTATTTATAACAAATATTATATTATAATTCAGTTGACATTTTAATTTAAAAAATTTAAAGTATATGTCACTGTCAAATAATATTTCTTTAATAAATTTTGCACTCGATAAAATTATAACACTCAGCCTTCGGCTTCGTGTGTTCAAATTTCTCTCGTGAGTAATTCCTTACTTTGCCCACTTGTAAAGTAAATAACTATTGTCGTTCGTCTCCTATAATGCAACAAGCAACAAAAGTTTTTTTTCTTCAAACGTCATAAAAGTACGTTGTTATGTATTTGTATTCAACAAGCAGAAGTTCAATATTGTCGCCGCCGGCGTAAAAGTGTATCCTTGGCAACACATTTACGCCGGCGGCGGACAAAGTAAAATATTATGAAAAATAGTTAGGTTGTAATTCAATAATTTGACAGTTAAAAATGAAACAAATAAACAAAAATAACAAAACAGCATATTCTGTGGCAACTTGAAATTCTAGATAAGACAGAATATTTGTTGAAGTTTTGAGCATTTTATAATATTTATAATTTTATTTTCTATGTTTGAAGAAAAAATAGCATGTGTTATTCGGAGTAAATGTGTCTTTGGGTGCTTCGCATGTAATTGTTCGACTCGCTTCGCTCGTCGTTCAAACTTACATGCTCAGCACCCAAAGTATCACATTTACTCCTAATGACACAATATACTATTTTTTTTCTAATTCATCACCATGGATACGAAGTTATAGAACAGTCACATCAATCTATGACAGGAATATCATATATGCGTTTCTCTTAATGAAAGTAAATCAATATTTTTCATTTTATAATCAGTCGTCGAAAAAATATTGTGTATAATTCGAGCGCAAAAGTATTTATGGCGCTCTCACACGATTGCAAAGTGAGCCGCAGGCGAATATATTCGTGTTCGAGCGACTAAACATAACTTTGCGCTCTGAATATATAAATAGCTATAGTTCCTAGCATATTTTACTGAAAGCACTTTTTTATATATAATTTCTAACAATCACCCTTAACCAGTTGTTTATACTAGCAATCTATAACTCAGTTTATAAAGGTGAGCACTATACTGTGAGTTTCAACTACGATGCAACACTTACTTTCATGTCACTTATCAGTTATTAAAAATTTAAATCTTCAACTATAACTCTAAAACATAACTAGATATAGAAATTATTCATAGTTGACAGAATTCGTTGTATTGTATATGACATACGTATACAATATAAAATAAATATTTTACATTATAGGAAAGTGTCAAGGTTCTATTTGATTTAAAGACTTTTTTTACTTTTTTCCTGTTTCCTTTATAATTATTGTTATATGAAATAATTCCAAGAAAAACATTTTTGATATATATTTCAGAACAAGGAAATATGAACATTTTTACGTTCTCTATAAGAGGATCAGAAAATATAAATGACAAAAATTTCGTGGAAATTCATTTTGAACAATTTTTTAATGTCTTTATTGTACAAAAATGGATGATTGGATAGCTGGTTGTGTTCATATGTGCAATTTGCAATATGTCATGAATAAGAAAATATGTAGAACAACGTAACTTCATAGAAAATTTCATGAAAATGCGCAGGATTGAATTACTTTTGGTCTTAATTTCAAAACCGGAAATGGAAGTTTACTGGACACACAAAACAATAAATTTATTTCAAATATAGAATCAGCTACAAAAAAACGTTACAATTGAAAGATATTATTAGCAAATTTGAAGCAACAAAAAAATATTACTTGCAAGATAGTTTAATATTTTAATAATCATACTTGTTATGGGAAGAAACAAATAACTAAAATATCTATATCACCGTACTGTTCCAGATAAAATGCAACATAGATTGTCAATGTTGTCACGGTTTTTAATTATTTCTTTATCTTATAATTTATATCTGAACATCCATCAATTTTAAATTTTGTAAATATTCTTGAAACTGTGGAAGAATTTGAATTAGAACGTTCAAAACATAAATTAGCATGCATATCATAAACACTTCTCAAACTATAACCAGAATTGTCCTTCTTTAAGTAAGATGAAAAGTTCATTTAACATTGACAACCTATGTTGTATTTTACCAGGACCAGTTCCGTGATAAGTATAACTATCTTAGCTTAAATTCACAGTATGGTGTATAATAACGTCGTGTGACGTCCACGACAGATTTTTATTTCATTAACACACAGAAAAGAGCTCATAAGTGTTATAACACTGTTGATGGCCTTACAAACTATGACATTTTGTCCATTTTATTATTGGTCTACCTGTTTTGAAGATTTGCTGGTGTACTTTCGTACGGGGTCATTCAATTATTACGTAAGGATAAAAATAAAAAATGGCCATTTTGACTACCCCCTCACCCCTATGTAAGCTTGTGTAAGATTATAACTACCCCTCCCCGTGTTATGTATGATTTTTTTCACAGAACCCCATTTTTCACATATTAGCAATTATAACAGAAAATTATAAAAAGTTTTAGGAATTTGATCTATAAATCTGTAAAAAATAAATAAATATATTTATTTATTTATAAATAACATAAATTCTTTAAAAAAATAATTAATTCATTTTTTTTAGTAATATTAAAGAAATAAATAATTATAAATATTTCAGTACGTTTTACGTAAGAATAAAAAATATTCCCCTCTCCACCGCATAAGAAACTCTAAGAATCCTGTTTACCCCACCCACCCTTTAAACCCTTACGTAATACTTCAATGGCCCCAACTTTTACGAATCAGTCAACAAATAGAGCAAAATTTGGGGCTATGATCACACTCTTTACTTTATTTTACACTCAAATTACAGAAAAATTTTAATGAAATAAAAATACTTTTGGATGTAGTTTTATTCATTATTAAATATTAGTTAGTTACCAAGGACAGAAAAGCTGAAATTCTGTCAACTTGTATAATGTTATAGAATATAAATTCTTCTGTGTTATCGCTTATCAATAAAAGAATTTCACTTAAAATTACTGAAATATAATAATATTGGAACACTAATTGAAGTGATATTTGTTAGATTAATCTATTTGGCTGCAAACGCTGTACTTAGGTAATACGATATTCGTATTGTTTACAATACCGATTTGCTTATTTTAATTTCAAATTTATTTATCTGCCAATAGAAGTCAGTGTTTGTGTATTATATGCCCAATAGCAACAACATCAAATTTGTAACACGCCCAGAGCGTTATTTGGAATATAACTGCCCTGATAGCCGGGCTGTTATGATAACAATAACGCAACGGTCAGGCATTAAATATTATTAAACACTTTTGGATTGTTTGTGCAACATACAATTTTGGGGACAAGGCGCAGGTGCAGAAGTGTACGACAAAGAAGGGTTTTTTGCTTTTATAAAAACCTATAAGTAAACGTTCCAGTATTACTACATTTCATTGATAAGAATACTTGCAGTATTAGATACTCGCCGCGTCCTTCGTTGTGCACTTGGGTGTGCGGAGTTAACGTACATTCCTGTCGCAGTAGGATATCAATTTGTCAACTTATATAATGAAAGATAACAAGCAATGCAAAAGAATAACAATAATAACAACTAGCAATACAATAAAAGGAGACGACTGAATGTCCAGAATAATTCTGAGACTTTCTAAATCTTCCGGAGCGTCCGTCGGATTCAATTCTTTCGGTGGGCTGCATTGCAGTGATATACCGAACTCTGGACATGGACATGGACACGGAGTCTGATAGCGTGATATTGAACGCTGGAAGCTGCGTTGCGAGTGAAATTCATTTTATTGCCGGCGAAATCGCCTGTCCGGCTGTATCCGGAGCAGCGGACCCAATGGCTATATGATGGCTTCAGGCTCTGCATTTCCAGCGATGGAGCTTGAAGGCCGTAAGGGCCAAGGGGCTTTAGTGATATATGTTCGCAGAATAAGAAAAAGAAGCTTTATACGAATCAAACGGGGATAAAAATGATTGTTTAGATGTTTAGGATGTTGATGTAGATAGTTGAAGATTGACTTCCAAAATTTATTGCTGATATAAACATTTAGGACCGGATATTGAAATGGGCCTGCATTATCAATTTTAGGAAAAATTGTTGTTTTTTATTGTGTTCAAGCGAGTCAATGGTTAGTTTGAAGATAGAGAGAACTTCATGTTGTACCTCTTCTATAATGAAGCATTTTTAAGTAAAATACTTGAAGATATGCACATTGCACAGAAACATGGAACATATATTCATATATTCATTCAGAGTTTAAATCAAGCAACAAATTAAATTTAACTACTTCACTAACTGCAGAAATTAAGTAAAAAAAAATTAATGTAAAGAAAATTCAAAGACCAGCGAATGAGGCAATTTGACATGTGTGTAAAAACGATTTGCTCGGACATAAAATACACTTTGATAACACAACTGACATGTTAAAAGTTAGATTATCAGACGCAATGTTGTGTAGCAGTGTTGTCAATGAACCAATCTTAAATATAAATTAAAGTTGTCAAATTGTGATTTAATCTAGACAAAGAAAAATGTAAGACATAATTGTAAAATAATTTAAATCATTAAAATAAGGATTTTCAATAAAATGACGCATTTATTTATAATTTTTGCAATATATTTTTTATAAATAACATTCATATTCGTTACACTTCTATATTTTCCTCTCTAGAGAGGAAAACACATTTTCCTCACTATTTCACGAAAAGAACGGTGGAGTTTCCTGGCATGTCGTGAAAAAAGTATTTTACCTCTTTTCAATAAAGTAACGTTATTTATGTATATTTTCTTCAAATAACAAAATTATATGTGTTTACAAAATATGATTCCATTTAAAAAATATTTATTTTGTTCCATATTTTGGGAACCACTGATATAATTTTGCCCATTTTATTTATTTTCTTACTTAATATGGAACAATATTGCTCATTTAACCAAACTCGTACCTCTTTTAAATTCAAAAGTTAGTAAAGTTACCAATAGTGGGCAAGCTTATTGAATGTTGCCCAATGAACCGAAAATAATATTGACCTAAACACATTAATATGCATATCACTAGTGGTATATATACTGTTTAATTTCTTTCCAAATGTGTCCATAAAATGGAAAGAAGGCAATAAGTTATATTTTAAAATAAGTATGATAAAATATAAATAGATATAAAATGTAGAATCCCTTAGCAAAAATGCAGGTAAGAATATTTAAAATTTCAAACAAACCACAACATCTTGAAAATAACATCCTTCAAAAAGACGATTAAATCCATCATTCAACCCTCTTCTATCTTGAAAGATCTGCACAAGAGACACAAAAAGGAAATATCCAAGTTTCCTTTAACGTGCATTTTTAAAAGAACGCCTTGTCCAGTGGATCAAAGACGGCGGTGCGCGTTACGCATGTGACCTCTTTCTACCCTCTACCCTCTAGCCAGTGCTGTTGTCTTCAAAGGGGATGTGTCCGTGTCCGTGTCCGGCTGGTATTGACCGCGGCGCGTGAGGATTCTCTCCGAGGGGAGACACCCTCGCTTGAGATTGCCTTTTACATACATGCAAGAAACAGCCAAGAGTTCAACTGTACTGGGAACTTCGAAGTAGTCATCGAAAATTCTACGGAAGGAGGGACGACGAAATTGTTTGAAGACTGATTCATTTTACGCGTACTACGCTCAATCATAAATTGTGCTCAATATACCAATGCAAAATTGGTACTATTTTGAAGAATATACAATATAAATAAAATAAATATATCATCACGCCATTTACTCAGTTTTATTTTCTTTCAGAATTGCAATCAGCTTCGTACATGATAATGAAAACCAGTAATAGATATTTAATTTAGGATATTATGGACCAGGCTCATAAAAGGGCGTGTAATTATTATGTCCTTCATTTCGTATCGTTTATCTTTCTCATTCGACTAGCGAAAACGTTTGTCGGATTTTAGTTCAGTTTTGGTACCTGTGGAGGGGTTATGGGGCATAACTTCTGAACAATACTGTACATATTATATAACAATAGTTTATGTTCAATTGCCTTGCAGATTATTTTTCTTAGCTTAATAAAATATTATATCGGTCGACACATCGATATTCCTCCGCCTTTATATCCGTTCATCACAGTAAATAAAGAATAGTGTTACCATCTAATTGTACAAGTTTAAATTGTACATTCTGAAAAAAAATCATTAATAATAATAAAAAAAACTTTGTTTTAGCTTAGCGGTTATCAGCCGCCAAAGTCACGGCCCCCAATGATGTTAGTGGAGGGGGGAATCACAGAGGTAAAGTTAAAATGGAAACTAATTATTACTATAATACCCAATAAATAATAATTGTGAGAATATGTAAGTTGTAAATCGGCGCCTTACATATAAATAACATCGTAAGACCACTTTTTGCTTAAAATGAGTTATTATTATTAATGTCACGTTATTTACAATAAGCAGCAATAAGCCATAAATTTGGAGAATCTATAGTAGTAATTAATCTAGTATACTACTGCTTTACTGTTACTACTATTGTCCTTTAAATCTGTAAAACACTGCTTCTAAGAAGGTAATAACGTTGAATATAGAAAATATTAAATATCTCAAGAACATATAACTTTAAATTTTATGAGTCAACGGAATTGTATTGCTAATTTATTCATTTTCTTGTTCCCAAATAACAAATAACTACTTAACAATCGTTATCGGGTAGGAAAAATAAATATAGCAGTAGATAATGTACCTACTACTATTATAACTTTAAAAAAATAGTACAAACTTAAAAAACATAAATAGATGTCGTAAGCTTATGTTAGTTAAAAACTAAATGCACATGTTTTATTTAACTCCCGTAAAATGTATGTTTTGTGACTTACGACATTTTCATGATAAGCCGACAAAATATTTTTGAATGTATCATTGTTTAGCAGTATTATAAAAAGACAAGAATTTATTAATATCTGGTATTGTTCTAATTTGACTAACGTGTAATTTATAAAATAATACTTTAAACCGAAAGTGAACAGGCATTACTAGCGGCCTACAAAACCACACTATTCAGGAACGCATATCGGTTTGTCCATCTATATCAGTTTATATAGGAACGCTTGTTTTATTATTATTAATCTTTTCACTAAAGATGAAGCTTGATTGGTCATGGTTTAATTAATCAGATATTGGGGCCTATTCTGTAACGTATCTTGTTAATTTTTAACGGCCTGTTAAAAATTTTAACCAATCAAAATATATGTGTCAAATGAAATTTTCAATTTCTATTCAGTAACGTCTGTTATCATTGTTCAAAATTTTTAACAGGCCATTAAAAATTAACAGGTAAGTTACAGAATAGGCCCCATTGAACGGTAAAGCGTACCTGATATAAATTTGTTTATTTTAATGTAATTTCCAATGACATCTCTATCAAGTTTTAATTAGCAAATTCAGATGTCCGAGACAATTAGAATTGTGTTATCATTCTGCACATTCTCTATTATTATTTTCCTTCTGAAAATATGTTTTATAAGTTTGTTTAGTTACAAGCAATGAAATTCTCGAATATCTACAGATATCATGTCTACTGGTACTGAAGTCAGTACCAGTAGTTGCTGATTCTGTAGAATATAGCTACTTATATAAATGTTGTATGTAACTTACCGTACATCTTGCCCTCGTCCGACAGGATAATCTTTCGGCGTCCACACGGCGGGTAGATGGCCAGCGCCTCCTGGAAGCTCTGCTCGATGTCCGGGCTCCACACGCCCTCCGCGTCCGCCGCCGCCAAGTCCTTCTCGTCCTGCAACAACCAATACACATTCAATCAAGTAACTTACTCGCAATGTCCAACTGTCATAATTCCCCAAAATTCTATGAGTCAATTTCAAATTCCTATAGTTCAGCAACAACGAAAAACTATTAAAATATTATTTCAAATAAACAAAGCACTAATAAAGTTTGAAATATAGTTCAATTCTTTCACAAGTTTATCTCTTACTCGTTAATTTATTTTATTTACAGCTCGTCGCAGAAAGGTAGAAAGACTGTAATTCATTAAAGTTCATATCAGCAAAATATTAACAAGGTTGGTGATATGAATTATACCGATACTATTCTATTGTTCATTCATGGCTTCCAGTCTTTGCAATAACAAAAACAGTTAACACAATAACGTAAAATACTTGATGCAATTCAGTAAGTATTTCAAACGAAAAAGAATGTAATTGTTTTAAAGTGCTATTATTTAAATGTGCTCAGTTCATCGCAACAAACTGGCGGTTGGCGGAAAGATATCGCAAAGCGAAAATTAACATTTTTACAAGTTGTGATTGTATCTGATTCACGCTTTAGAGATTTTACTGCGGTTTCTACTACAGCTTCTTTCGTAATAATGCATCAGTCAGGATACTGTCGGAAGCTAAGTTTTACTTTATAATCATCACTCACAAAGAGATGAGACGATGATTTCTCTTAATGCTTTTCCACCTCAACAAATATTTTAACACGAATGATATGGTTGAAAAAGCATTTTACGAAACAGACTGGCCGGTCACTTTTGTTCACTAGGACTTACATTTTACATAGTTTGTATTATTAAAAATGTACTTATTAAGAAATTTGGTAATTGTACGCGATATTTAATACTCTTGTTCTGTGGATTTTCATTGAATAAAATGCAGATTATCTTCATATTATTAGTATATGTAAGTAGTAATTTGTATTCAAAGTGTTTCCATATAACTATTCTATTTTTATTTTCTTTATATAAAGTTCTATAAGAAAAATATAACCCCATTCATTTAAAAAAATATGTTCATATTAAATTAATTACCAATTTTAATTATTTAGTTGTAACCATCAGAAAATCGAAATTTTTTGATATTTTGAGATTATTATAATTTCTATAATAAAACATTTGGTAAAACCATAGTTTACGGCCAATTGTGAAGTTGTGCAAGTCAAACAACAAAATCTTAGTAAATTTGCATTCTGAAAATTCCATTGAACAAATTCTTATTTATTCAACCTCAAAACTAAAATAAATCTGAGTTCATTGCTTTTTAAAATTGGTTTTTTGTAACTATAACCGGCTAAAGAAACTAGGACCTGCAGCTAACTTCACAATTGGCAGTAAACTACGGTATAGCCAAACATTTGTTTATAAATATAATTCAATAAGTATAAATTTAGAAAATAGATGTCGATAAATATTGTAATCTAAATTCAACTAGGTTTTTTAATAAGTAAGTGTAAAGCCAGTCGAAAGTCAACAACAGTAAAAATGTTTGCAATGTTGTTAAAATTAGCTCCGGGTGTTACTGTCCACATTTTTTCATAAAAAGAAAAATGCACATTTTGAAAAAATCTAAGGGAGAATTTTGTTTGACCAAATGATATAGGTACAAGTTTGTATTATAACTATGAAAAATTCCTTAAGTATGTAAAGTAAAATTGAATGGTTAATTACACTGTCCGATAAATTTTGATTTTCTGTCATAACTATTCTCTATGTGATAACTAATTCTTTTTGTTCTAAAATAAAGGAAAATCAACGTCATAACGTTTCTGATTTGCTTGTGCAGTCAGGGTTATGTTTTTATATGATTTTTGTGTATTTCTTGATGTTTTACACTAAGTTTGTTTCGAATGACCAATAAAAGTTCCCTACAAACTAAAAACGTACGCCGGGTACTTGTATCATGTACAGAAACAAATGTTGATTCAATGGATCACTAGGACAATAAAGTTTGTTTTTTTCGGTAAGCTTCCAGAAAGTTCAAGTACCTACGATAATTTGGTGAGAAGTTATAAGCTTTTGAAAGATAATACATAATAGCTGCAATGTGAGAGCAGTACCTGACAGTGCGCCTATCATTAGCGCAATTGTAACAATATCGGCGATTTTATTCGTATCTGGTTGATAACAATGAAACAACGCCAACGGTATGTTTTTAATTTAATGTACCGAGATTGTACTTGTAGTTTTATATACAGAGTGAAATGTAAAATGGATTTATTTTACTATGTCGCACCAGATGGAACAAGTTGGAAATTTTACCGTGTAAAGAAGAGTAAGAAAGGAGTTATCTGTGAAAAAATCATAACACCCGAAAGAAACATATTT
The DNA here is from genome assembly GCA_963942605.1 of Poecilus cupreus. Classification (NCBI taxonomy): domain Eukaryota; kingdom Metazoa; phylum Arthropoda; class Insecta; order Coleoptera; family Carabidae; genus Poecilus; species Poecilus cupreus. The sequence continues at coordinate 17,722,006 of OZ012720.1, read as the reverse complement.
AAATTCAACGACAAAAACATTTTAATTTTTTTAAGGTAGTTAAAAACTTACAATAAATACTTCTTGATATCCCTTTAAAAATTACTGGGGGCAAATTTTTTATTATCCAGCTATACCCTTTCACAAGTTTCCCAAATTTCTTTATAAAAATTTAATTTGAACAGTTTCATCAATAAAATTATGTTTATTTGTAAACTATTTTGAATCTAGAAGCCACATATATGGCACATTGCACTATATATTTCCTAGTAGAGTCCTGCTGCCATCATGAAGGCTGCATCTGGATTTCATGAGGCTCTAAATAGTATACATCTAAATATTTATTTCTGGTGCAGTCATAGATTATGTGTTCCAACGTATCTTGGTTATGTGTTCTTAATCTTCTTAACAATGCAAGTTTGCAACCGATGCAAATACAAGAATACGATTTGTGTACTTACATCGCTGATGTCACCGACGTCCAGATTCTTGGTGTCGGAAGAAGAGCCGTTGGTGTCTGCCGGCGGGCCGGCGCTCACTGGAGTCCACGGTGACGAAATGGTGCCGGCTCCAATCACACTACCTAGAAAACAAACACCCTACATCAGTAACACATACATGTATCCTAGTAAGGAACATAGCGCTGCTCCATACTATCGCATCAATTCATTCCCAATAATGGACTTCATTTACTTTTAGTGCCTCTGTAACGACACTTGTAATGACCAATTAAACGAAAGCAGCATTCAAGGAGATAATGCAAGTGTATCTGTATGTAGAACAGAATACAGAATACACATGTGATGTGTCATTCATTATGTTTAATAAGAATTTCAAAACGCATATGTGTGTGCCACTATTCCGAAAATTGAAAAAGTTTTCAAACAAAATATAAAATTTCATTGTATGAGTAAATTATTAATTATTCAAATTAATATAAGTTGGAGTAAATAATTCTGCAGTAACGCATCAAACTGTGGATCATAAGATCCTCAGTTTGCATACCACAGCCGAAATGCTAGCCATAAGAAAATAATATACAATAATCATCTGGGTGGTGAAATGATTTATGCTTTAGAAGAAATTCGATGATAATTCTTCATATAGAGTTAAACTGTTTTCCTAGTGCATTTGAATTGATAAATTATTTTTTTTCACGACATGGTAGGAAACTCCACCGTTCTTCTCCCGAAATAGTGAGGAAAATGTGTTGTTCCTCTCTAGAGAGGAAAATATAGAAATGTTACCAATATGGATGTTATTTACAAAATAATTATTATAAAAATTATAAATAAATTCCTAATTTTATTGAAAATCCTTATTTTAGTGATATACATACTTTAAATTATCTTACAATTATGTCTTATATTTTTCTTTTTCTTATTAAATCACAATTTGATAACTTATTAAAGATATTTAAGATTGGTTCATTGGCAACACTGCTACACCGCTTTGTGTCTGATAACCTAACTTTTAACATGTCAGTCTGTCAGTTGTGTTCTCAAAGTGTATTTTAGGTCCGAGCAAATCGTTTTTAGAAACAAGTGAAAAAAATGTTGTGTCTAACACGAGGAAAGTTCTTCTTCCACTCGAACTCGAGGGGGAAAAAAAGCGCTTTCCTCTCTAGTTTGACAAATAACTATGAATTTTTTATTTAGAGCAGAGTATTTTGAACACGGCGTTCCGGGTGACTTTTCGATTCACTGTAATGAGTTTAGATTTTATGGTTTTATTAAATATTTATAATCTGAACTAGTAAAATATATTTAGCAAGAGCTAATCAAATCAACTTCTGATTGTCACCTATACTGTAGTATATAGTACACATATGTTCAGGACAGTCTACATTCTGGAATACAAATAGATATAAAAGGCTGTGCTATACTGTCAAAAGCTAGTGTCTATTCAATTCTATTCTTGACATATTTACATATATTTCTTGACTCACTTCACTTTGAGTAATGCTTTTTATATGTTTGCTAATTTATTTATTATGACAAGTTTATTTAACAACAATCTATGTTGTAAATATTCTATCTTAGTTGAAACTCACGGTAAAGGTATCTCGAAAACAATACATTCTCGGTGTTTATTTCTCTAATAATAATACGCAATCTATTTATAATCGTATATACAACTGATCCAAGTGCATAGGTCCTAATTACGTTTTTATTTTATATTTTTATTGTCGAAATTCTTGAGTTCTCTTTGAAACAGTTTTAAATTATTAAATTATTGCTTATTACGCAAATTATTATTATTAAATGAAAGTAGTGTAAGAATAAAAATGTAAACAGTATTAAACAAGGGAAAAAAGCACATTTTTCTTTCTGTTTTAGGTGTAAAAATAGTTAGATACAGTTCTTCTAAAGTAGAACAAAGTTGAATAATACTCAATATTTCTTGTAATTTTTTTGTGGATCCTAATACTTACTGTCATTATAAATGTATTATTTTAATTATGGTAAATTTACTTTGGAAGGTGCTTCAAAGCTGGTTATTAGCAAAGAATAAGCTCAAAGTGTTGTACGTACAAAAGCTTTAAAGAATAGATATTTTGAAAAAAAAACATACGTTTTTCTATTACATTCCAGTTGGATTCAATTTCTGAACTAATTTTACGCATTAAAAAATAATTATTGATTTTCTCTAAATAAAATTGATATATAACAAACATAGTTGTAAAAATTTATACTAAAAATATGAGCAGTAATAATGAATAATTATTAATATAAATATATTGTTCAATTTCGGTGTTTAAATTCAGCATTACATTATTTTGGCGTTGAATAAACCCATAAACATCTTGGTTAAATGTTAAAACAGTTAAGCCCTTTTCAAACACTGAACAAGTACTTGGAAACCGCAAATATTTGTTCATCATCCGCCAAGATCCGTCATCTGTTTCACTCTAAAGTCTACTCCAAGCAGATGTCTCTCTAAAACTGGGCCAACGGTATAAAAGGGCAAGAAGTGTAGTATTTCTAGCAAAAAATCTTTTACAACTTGACTTCAAAGGTAGGTAGAACTTTTCCTCTCTTTCAAACGAGAAAGTGAAAATGTACATTATTGATTAAATCGTTAAATTCTGATTAAAATAACTTTTCATAAATATTTATACATGCTATATATCATGATGCTTAAATTTTATGAACTGTTAAAATTTTGTTTATCATAATTTGAAATGTTTGACAGTATATAAATAAATATAATAGTAGTGCAGTACAAAGTCCAACATTACAACGAAATTTTGAAAGTATTTCACGTGTTTGACATTTACGAGTTATATAGCATCAGTATACGCAGTGATTTGGCGGCTAGAAATTCATCTTTATTTTATTTATTCATAAGTCGAGATCTGGAATTGCAGAACAATCAAATTTGACAATTGCTGTTAATTCTATTTAGTTATTATTATTATTCTTGCCAATACCCTGGTCGTCCAATAGCTAATTTTCTTTTGTTAATTCTCGCCATATTATTACGTCTTCTCTTCCAAATAATCTGTATCTTCTTTCATTGCTTATTAACCAATATTTATTGTAGCTTTCTAAATTATTTAATCACAAACATTGTGTTTTTAATAGGCTAGTCTGTATGATCTCGAGGGCCGTAGGAGATACAACTAGGTTAAATTAGTGAAAAAGTTGTCTTTGTAAGACGAAAAATTATAATTAAGTTTGAGTCATGTCTCTAAAACATATCGCGGAAATAGTATATTATATACCGTGGTGGAAAGTGTTTCATTGCAGCCGAAGCTATAGCCTGAGGCTGTAATGATAATGTCAATTCGAAATGACAATCAGTGTTGCCAACCTCAAACATAGAAGTTATCGTAAATAACACTCCAAATTATGTTTTGTCCTTAATTTCTTTATGTTTAGTTCTTTCTTCTTGCACATATTGTTTCATTTTACGTATAATTTTACTTCAATACATCATATATCTGTCAAAATTATCCTACTTGTACAATAATTATTTTATGGTTGTCAATACTGCGTTGCTCAAAATCGTCGTATAATGCGTTACTGAGCTTTTAATAACGATTTTTGAGCACTTTAGTGCCGATTTCAAATAAAATATATTTGCTTATATTCCTGTTTTGAATTAAAATGTAGAACATTTTTTAATTAGTAACTTCTTTCTGTATCTCATTTGTGTTGAAATTAAACTTAGATAAAATAATAATAGGCATAATATTTTTATTTCTAATCGAAATCTTAAATAATTATATTAAAATTAATACACATTATTAATAACAATTCAACTTATACATTTACATAGCTATCAATAAATTATAATATATTTATTTGTTCCTTATTTTGAATAAGTATCCACCACAAATTTCATAACACGTCCAAAATCAATGACAGTGCCCATTCTCCAATCTTATTAATTGGTACATAATTACAATTAAACCCATAATTAGCCGAATCTGTCATGAAACAACCGAGCATCTATCACCACAATACCCAACTCACAGAGGAGAGCGGCAGCCTAACACGTCGCTATGATAGCGATAGTGCTACCTCGCTACACAATACCAGCACGCTGTGTGCTATCCGCTCCCGCGCTTTATTGTGTTTACACAAATCGCTGGCGGCGGCGAGGACGGCGGCGGCAATTTGCCGGCCCCGACGGAGGGCGGCGCGGCGCCCCGGCGGCAGCGCCGGCTGTAAATTTACCATATAATGATGGCGCTGACGGCTGTGGAATGCAGCATTTAATAACGCACACCATTATATATACATATATAGGTATATGGAACAGACAGAGAGACGACGGACACCGGATGCGTGTTTGCGAATCGTATGTGTGCAGCAGAAATTAAATCGTTTCAAAATTAAACTAAATAAATACATCAATAAAGGATCGATCACGTACTCGTAGCTTACAAGATCTGTTCACAAAATATTCAAACATTTAAAATTACGCGCCAACGGAGATTTTGGCAGCATTGCATTGCGCATAACCTCCTCTGTAACCTCATGTTCTTGGGTTGTTGATATTTTATTTAGTTTTCGTGACATTGCTATTTGAGTGCAACGTGTTTAAGTGTTAGAAGCGATTTTTGGAGCAACGCTGAAACATAAAATTTTGCGTGAGACGGGGGAAAATTTTCACAGAAACGCAAAAGAGACCAGAGTTGCGGCGAGACAACTCATGGTTCTTGCACCATGACAATGCACCCGCACACTCAGCTTTGTCAATTCGACTCCTTGTGATTTATTCTTATTTTCGAAATTAAAATCAGTCCTGTAAGATGCAGTTTTCAGATTAGTGATAACATTAAAGCAAATGCGTTACAGATCTTATAGGCCATTTCAAATGAAGCTATCAAAAGGACAACTTCGCGAAATGGAAACAGCGCGTGAAAAAATGTGTGAATAGAGGAGGGGAGTACTTTCAAGCGGACAAGAGGTCTAAACAGACCTCGTATATTATGTATGTGTCTTGTCAATATATTGAATACATGGAAAACTTATGAAGTGGTAATTTTAGCTTTTTGCTTTGTGTCTTATCTCGGTGGAATTATCAGCTGTTTATGTTTACCAATTTCGAGGTTTGGACAAAATTTAACGAATTCCTCTTGTTGAAAGAAATTCATATATGTAAAATAAAAACTATCCCGTTTATAAAAATGTATATAATTTCAATTTCACATCCCATCGATAGTTTACTTGAAACATGAATATATTAAAATTTAAAATGAAACAATTTAGCATATAAAGGGTGATTACTAACAGTCAAATTACAACCCCAAAATATTTCAATGTAAATGTAACAGGAAATGAGAAAATAAATCTATGTATATTCTTGGATAACTTGGCTTTAATTATAATTTATTTGAAAATTATTGTCTATAACGACGTTTCGGCCATGATTAGGGCCATCTTCAGGTTCTACAAGTTTTGAATTATTAATATTTGCATAAAACGAATTACAATTACAATAATGCTTACCTAATATAAATTACAAAATTTTTGTTAATTAAGTCATTTAATAAAGGTTACGTTGAAGTTAAATTATAAAAAAGAATATTTAAATTATACCATTACATTTTGTAATTAAAATTATTGCCTCTAGTGGGCAAGGATTGAAGTACATTGAACAAGAAGAAGAATTCAAAAATCTATTTAAAAATTAATATTAAATGTCTCTAAACCGAAACCTATCCAAAGTTATTAAATGTAAACAAACACAACATGCTTCTCTTTTCCTCAATAAATTTCGGCCTAATAACCTTTTCCAAACTGTAAATGTAACACTTCGCTTTTGCAGATCGTGGTAAGTGATATATTTTTGTGGTTACCAACCGTCTAAGTGCGTATCTAAAGATGTAAGTGGAGAGGGAAGTGCAGGACGTAAAAATGGTAATAATTGTTGAATGTAGGATCTCATGGTACACTGTACAATTTACTAAAGTTAAAAGATTTGCGAAACCAATACATGAATACAATTACCAGCTGTCAAATCAAGGTACCCACATATGTTAGTGAAGAGATAATTTTAATTATAAAAAAATATGAATTACAATATAAGACGCAAAATTGCAGGATTAAAACTCGATAAAAAAAATAAAAATTATAAATTTTTTGGTGGAGGCGCAAACTTATAAGTTAAATCTTATATTTAACAAATTATTTTATTAATTATTATTATTTTATTAATATAATGGGGTAAATTGCTCCGTGGTTATGCACCGGATTGTGCATCATAATAACCTTAGTTCGAATCCCACAACCGACAATTTTCATTGTATCTTTACTCCTGTGATTTTACATCCATTAGAATCTTTGAGGGTCATGATTTGACGCTTCTTCTTTAAGCAGAATGCCACACACATAAATTAGTAAAAGGCATGATGATATATTTATTAATAATTACATTTCCTATTCAAATGTTGATAAATTATTTTACAGAAAAATGTTTCAATTTTCGGGATAGAAAAATTAGTTGATGGCATATTTAACTTTCTACTTTCTAATGCCCGGTTGCACCAACGTTAGTTAAATTTTAAACTTGGTTAAAATTAATAAAAGCGTATCTAATTTTTAACATCAATGTTAAATACTCCATATGACATATAACTTCGATTTGCTTTCATTTATTTAAACCAAGTTAAAATTTAACTAACGTTGGTGCAACCGGGCACAAGTAATTTTGGAACATTTGAGAACGTAAAATAACTTAGTCAAAAATATATTAATCAATTGATTGTTCACACAAACAATATTTGAATTTATATTATATTGATGTACAAACAATTTAAATTATCATGATCTTCATTTCGATCTTACAGCCAACAATTAAAAAATAATAATTCTAAAATTATCACCCCTATAGTTTTTCCGCTAACATTTTTGAGATGGAAATAAGATCTGCTCTGAGTGCCTTTCAAAAAAAGAGGAAATGAAGTGTTGATACAACAATTATTATCTAAACTAATTTTGGGTACAATTCTTTTACGCTGCATCCATCTAAAATACGCGTCCCGTCCGCAACCCTTGGAAGACCTCATTTTCACTAAACGCTCTCAACGCTAAAATATTGAATACAACATGAAAGTAGCGTCTCATCCTAGTAGCCCGGCTCCGGTAACCGTTTATAACAAAAGTACAACACCATGGCCAACTCCACACACAGAGTCACCGCCGCTGGCAAGATGATTAGGCGATAAATAACAAGTTTTAATAGCGGTCCGTTCGCGCTATTGAGCGCGCAAAATATTAGAAATCCCCTGGAGCAGCAAACTCCGGGAAAATGCCGGAGAACTGCAGCGGAGTGATGTATGCCCGGAATTAATATCGGAAGAGTAACTACATAACTGTTAAATGATTTCATCTGTTAATTAAATTATAGGTGAGGTAGATGTCGCCAGAGGATTAATAGCGGAAAAAAGGAAATTAAATGGAATGGGGTTTGTTTGTCACAGGAAGTGCCTGTCTTTTGTCTACACGGGAATGTTGGTGTTCAATTTCATGATGAATTTAATTCATTTGTTATTATGCTTGCATTTTCCGTCTTGCAACTTTTAAACAGCTTGATTTATACATTCATAAATCTTTAAAACATTATTACACAAAATAAACAAATACATATATCTTCCTATTTACATATTTGAATGTGGAACTCAGATTTCATAGCACTCAATAAGTGATATTTTTACGGAGAAGTTAGTTGACGAGCTAAGACATCGATATAATTGAAAGGAGCGACATTGTCGACTAGGAATCGAATTGAGTATTTATGATAAACCGTCCGATACGTTACCCCGGAGCTATTATACCATTTTTTTTTAATATTCTGGCGTTAAGTAAATAAATTGAATATTATGTAACCAATTTTATAAATGTATCTAAAGCGTGCGATACACGATGAAGTTTTTCATTTCAATTGGCTTTAAAATTTTTTCTCTCTCGCACAATTACGCAAGTGTAAGAGAGATAGATGAATCAAAAACAGATTATGCGATACTTTTTCTTGAAATTTCCTTAAAAAAAAATGGCCGTACACTTGCATATTGCTGCTTTACCGCATTACCATCTAACCACTTGTTTTCTAGTAGGCGAATTAGCTATAAAATGTCATTTTAATATCACTTGAAAAGAAAAACTTCATCGTGTAATGCCCGCTTTAGTAGTTTATAAATCGAGTGTATTATACTTTTTCTATTATTATTCTACTATTTTCTAATATAGAATTCAAGTACCTTCATAGATATACCTTTGTAACGCAGGTAGGTTTGTTTGTTTCTCCAATGTAATGAACAAATATCAGTAAATAAACATTAACGAACATACATTTTAACATCATTCCCTTTCCATTGCTGTAATTTTGGTGATAAATCAACATAACTGAAAAAAATGCTAACATTCCACTTGAAATAAGTAAAACTACAACCGCTGATGTTTCAGATTTGTTACCGAGTAAAACTTACGTAATTTTTAAAGTCTTTACACGACTAGTCCTGTAATGAGTTACTTCCCTGCCTGACCTATAATTTTCCATTTACACGACGGTTTTCGGAAAACTACAATATCATTTATAAATTATCAGATTTAATCATATAGGTAATGTTTAGAGGCTATACCTGTACGTATAAATTTTTGTTCGAAAGCACGTACTATCACTAATGATTTATTTTCAGAGAAACAGAGCACATGGCATGCATGTATATAGATAATTAAACTTAGAAATTAAATTAACGTTGAAGATAATGCTAAACTACTGCTTTTATACGTAATTAAATGAAACTATAAAACACATTACACTGCACAACTGCAACGACGGCTTTCAATTCTATGATGTCTGAAATTAATGTGTATTTTAGATTTTAGTTACACATATCTAAAAGTATAACGAAACCAAGAGAACTATTTTCTTAGAAACATAGAAAATAACTGACATGTGTATTTATTATGATTTCATACAACAAAGTTCCCATATATTTTAGACAAAAATTTCAACTTTATTTTAGGAGACTAGAGAATTTTTATGTAAAATAATAGGTATTTTAATTAACACTCTGTTAAATATGTTTTAATATAAAAAAAAATTGAAAGTTAGGAAGGCGGTATAAGAAAGATATCGTAATGTTTCCGAAAAAAAGTCTTCAGAAAATTACTTTTTAGTGCTTGTAAAAATCAGAAATTCCTATATTAAAATAAAAGTGGCTTAAAAACAAAGACAACATCATCCAGCTAAACAACAACCAACACGAATAATCTTCATGAGAGAGACAACATCATCTCAGGGGATAAGTTACAGTCGCCTCGCTGTTCAGGTGGGAGAAAGATAACACGACGACAGCATCTTTTCCTCTTCGCGTCTTTTCAGATTAGAATTTCTGCTTGGGGTGAGCATAGCTAGCGTCGCGACGTCGAGGGAAGCAGAAGAAGGCGCGCATTCCTCGCCACGGCGCCCGGAATGGGCTTAATTGAGAACGGCGGAGGCTGGTATCGGATTCGCTCATGTGCGTTTGAAAATGCTTTGTCTCTATTTCCAGCGGGAGCGAGAATGCGACGTCGTGGCGGCGGCGGCGGTGGAGGCGGCGCGGCGCCGACAGGTAAGAAGACGCGGCACGCAGCCCTTTGATGAAGGCAATGACGTCAGTTAGTTACAACCTGAGCCCCGAATCCGGATATAAAGCGCGGATGACACGTGCCAAAAATCAACTCAGGGATGTCTGTGGTTAGCGGAGGAGGGGCTTCCAGCTAGTTACAAGGCTTCAGCCTTCAAGGATTGCTCCCTAAAATTAAACTTCGCAAAGAAATCATTGTTAGAAAAGCGTTCAAAATTTATTAGTTGATTATTACCGTGTAACACTCATGTTGTATCGGCTGTAGCATCACTTTGAAAATTTCGAATTTAGGGGTCTTAGTAGGTACATATGTATATAGTATTTTTATATAGTATATCTATATACTATACCAATAATATTTCACTTCCACACATACAAAATATCGGCAGTATCAGATTCCCACAAAAAAATTCTTATGTATATTTGTAAAACTCATCAAAATAACACCTATTTTATTATTATAAAAATAGACTATATACTTATATAATATACTTTTTATATGTAATTTCAGTAAAGATATATATTTTATTTACTAACGATAATATTTTTTCTGTTTCGACATTAGAATGACATATTCCCGCACTTTCATTGTTGCTGAAATTAGCTTTATTCTTAACTGATTTTTGGCGACATATTGTCTGAAACAATAAACTTTGTTTTTGTGTATACTAAGTATCAGCAATTGTTATCTAGACTTGGTACAACTTTTGTTGTTTGTAAGCTGTGAAAAATTAAAAAAAAAAAATAATATACACAATAAACCAGACCGACTGACAAAATCAATTAAAAACTTATTATCTATTCTATATCAAAATAAATGATGTAAATACGAGTAGAAGACGAAAGAGAGAAAATAATATAAAACACTGGTTATAAGGTTTTTCAAGCTATCATTCGTTCGGACACGGGCCTTATGGAATTATTATAAACTCATGCCTTTTACAAGATAACAAAGAAATTATGTAAATAACTTATAATTATGTGTCTATTATCCTAACTTAAATCTGTAGTAAAGTTTTAGTAGGTCCCCAATACTGTAAATCAGGAAATACTTCCTGTTGTGCAAAGTATCAAATGAAAAATATGTTAGAATGCTACCAACAGAATATTTTTACAACAATTGAATTACCTTGGAGTACGAGTACGAAACAGATTTAGATTTTATTTTTTTTAATATTTGATGCATGTAGAAAACATTACCCAACTACATTCTTAGAATCTGCGAAGCAAATATGCTTTTCAATGATAGAAATAACATCTGCTACTATCATCTTGAAACATCAAAGCTGAACTGTAAGTCAATAACTTGAAATATGAATGACTATGACTGCTATTGAATGCTGCACATTCAAAATCTATACATATTTATGTAAGATTTGTAATGGATTTTCCATGCTAAATTGATTTACTTTATTCATGATTAATTAAGTAAAAAAATATGATTGCAACAATATATCTTGTTTAATGTCTTGTAGAAAATATGAAAATATAATAAAAAAATAATCTAATTAAACACTAAGCGGCGGATATTGAAAGAAAGTTCAATTCATTAGTTAATTTATTCATTCTTAATTAACTATTAGCATGATATACGATATGAGGATTATGCGACATGAACTTTAATATAACATGCATGAAGTGAGTCACACAGCTTAATCAATTATAATTAAATTTAATCATAAGACTATTCACCCTTTGAATGAATATGAATTTTGCATAATCATCAACACCCCACTATAATAATTTTACTTATCCAGTAATGAATATCGTTTCCATGTGGCAACGATCAGCAGAATGACGATGATCTTTTTGCGTTTCAATTCTATTCATTTTCGTTTTCTGTTTTACAAATAAAAACAAAGTGCAGTTATTTTTTTTCAAATGCTGCGCACTGTAAGGTTGTGCTTCAAGTATTTCCTATTTATATAATCATTGTTTAGTTTGTCAACAGTTTAAAAGTAGACGTTCAATAATTTTGTGATTTAAAATTTTATACTTAGATTTCACCCTTCCAAACACTGAATAAAAAAATCCCAGAAAACATAATATATTTTCGTTAAATTAGATTAGATGATTCAGTAAAGTACAAAGAAGATAAGAGATTTACAATCCAGAGTCTGTAATGAGCTATCTATTTTAAGTAATACCTGTTTTTCTGGTATTTTAAAACCAGTACTAAGAAAATCTCTATGAAAACCTATGAAACGAAACCAAAATATTTATATGCCACTGATTTCTATATAACCATATTCTACCATCTGAGAGCGTTCCCAATTGATCGGGTGAAATTGAGGTTTTGTGACACTTCTGTAAAGTAAAGTGCGCAATCTGAAGCTCTGCCTTCATTCTCTCTACACCGCGCTCGCCACCACCTCTCTTTAGGTCATACCACGAAGTTTTGTCATACCCATAGACAAGAGAGATACATTTTTAAATATAGAAGTATTGCAAAACCTCAATTTTGGCCATCATGGCGGCGGTCAATTGGGAACGCACCGTAGCGGCTTATGCCCAATCTAGTGTTATATAGAAAAAAATTGATAAGAGTTTAATACGGTGGGTTGTACAATATTTTCCGATCCAAATAGTATTTGAAAACATACGTAATAAGATAACAGTCCGGTAACCTATTTTTATATGCTCAGTAAAAAAAAATCTTTGTCACTAGAGACAGTGCTCAATAATTGTAGTTTTACTATTGAGTATATCGTAAAATTATTAACTGAGTGTAGTTAATTTATTAAAACAATTTGTCGTTGTTAAAGTAATTATAGATAAAAATAAGTTTATCCACTTGTAAATAATTCTCTTTCTTCTACTTGTCAAACTGACAAAAGTGACGTTTCTATAGGGAGTTCTTACACATGAGTTAATTATCACATAACATAAATTTTAAATAAGATATGTTATTTATTTGTTATTATCGCTTGTATTGTATGTTGCTGTTGCGCTAAATACTGCATGCTATTTTAAAAACATCCACTTTTTATACTTAAAATGCATACATAATGAGTAATGAGTAATGACTAATTTTTTGCGCGATCTTAATCTTTTCATGATTCCTGTTTCTTTATACTATTATTAAGAAAGTAAAAGACTCATGTGCATACTTCTGAAATCCTGTCAACCATAAAACCTACAGGCAGTTATGGACCAATGGATACATGGTTTGTTTAACAAATTAGGTTTAAACCTGGCTCAATTCAACTTATTATTTTTACATGGTTTTAGTTTCACAATATCAAAAACTGGTCTAACACATAACCTCCCGCCGCATTAACTGTTAAATGGTACAAAATAGGAAAAAATTCAAATAAAAATTGTTGCCAAAATTATTCTACGTTTCTTAGATACAACAAAACTTATGCCGAGTTTATACAGCTCAAACTAAGAACTAAATTAGTATTAGCATTAGACGAACACTTAGAAAAAATTAAAGCGATTATACAGAAAATTAGCACAAAGTATTAGATTTTGACATTTGATGTTTCTTAGCACAACTAATATCTTCTGGTCAATTGTCATCACTAGCTATATTATTTAATTCGTTACACAATACACAATACATTCAAAAATGATTCGTAAAATTTGAGGAATTAAAAACAAACAAGAAACTTAATCTATAGAGTTTGAATACAAACGACAATCTGATAGCAGCTGTGATATGTGCTTGCTCAGAATGTATTAAATTAAGAAGATAAAAGTAGGTTATCTTATTAATTTAATTATTAATTCAGTTAATTTTAATTTTCTGAATATACTTGTACGTATACGTATAATGATCTTAATGTAAGTTGATAATTTAGTTCTTACTTTAGCTTTTGTTGCATAAACCAGGCATAAATCAGAATTAATTACCAATTTACAGATAGTGCCCAAAAAACCTGATAGGTCTTCAAGTAAACTACCATTTCCGATTGAAGGATTGCTACTTTTAAAGCTAACTCTATATCGACACTGTTTCTATATGCATCGCTGGTATCTAGCGGAGATTTACACGAACTATCATGACACTGACATTTGTGACGCGTTATTCTATGAAAACATTTGGTGATTGATGGTTGATGTCCCTTTGATTTTTTTATTTTATTTCTTCTGCTGAAATAAATTTTGCCAACTTGATATTACTAGGAGAGAAACACTATTCTGAACATAGAGACATCCACTGTTGCTTGACGTCATCGTTTAGAGCTAGCTCTAAGCTCAATTTTACAGAATAGGTACCCAGAATCTAATCAGCTCTTAACTTGAACTTTCAAATTCTGAATATATAATTTCAAAATGATATCGTAATTATATTTTGAGTTATTGTGTATACACACCTAGATATCATCGTAAAAACGGGGGACTCCAAAACGTGCTTATCTGCTGAAAACTCACTATAGAAAATTTTGACCCGTCACAGTATCTCTCTTGCATACATGATACGCGATAGTTAAGAAACTTTAAGTGTAGGGATTCATGTACCTTGTTCTGTAATTAGGAATTATTCATGTTGTGCAATTGAATACATAAATAAATAGCATTAGAACCTATCGCAGCATACAGCATCACCCCCTACTTAAGTCCCCCCTACAAACTGCCCTACACCCTTGTGTCGCGCCAAGCGGACAATTTGGCTATAGTACGTCATTTAATTAATATCTCCCATCCCTTCGTGGGTGCGCGTACATACACATGCTGTGTGGGTTGTGTGGATAGCAATGATAGCACTCCGAGTGTTAGGTAGTGTGAAGCAATGAGCGTACTCGAGGGCTTTGTGCAACCCTGGCCATGGCCCTCTGGATGATAGAAGGCTTCGCTATTGTCACAGTACAGCACAGCTGCCTATGTTTGTTTTGTCCCAGATTATACTCGTTGAGCGTTCAAACAATTAAAATAATCATTTAAAATTAATTCTGAAAGTTTATTCCAATATACGACTTCAAATTAACCTAAAGTTGTCAATTTATTTGTAGTACCTATACAACAAGAATGAACATAAATAAAAAACTGGCTTTCACACTACATTATTCCGATTGATTATTTAACGTTAGGCTGTAATTAATCATTAAATTTATTTAAATATTATTCATACATACACTTATATATCAATTAAGCATTATAAATGTTTCTAATTCAAATCAAAGGCAAAAAAATAATAGTAGGTGGTAGGAACAAGTTGTCACAACTGTAAATAAAAAGTAAAAAAAAGAAAAAGAAATAAAATACGTCGGTAATACATAATTAATTATATAGGTACTCATTTGTTGGATACATACAACGGTTTTATGAAAATAACACATCAACCGTAAAAACAAAAAAAGAAAGGTAAAAAAACAAGTGAAAGAGAAAGAAATAACACAGCTTGTCAACTGTTAACAAATGAGTTCCTGTTGGAGAAAAAGTCGCCATGGCAACCCAAGGCTAACCTGATCGCGGAGTCGCGTACACTGAATACTTCTAGAGGAGAATAGAATAGATCAGATACTTGAACGAAACACGCAATCTTTTCTAGGTATTTATCAGTGAATCTAAATATATCCTTGGGTATCTGTATGTGTTTCAAATAAATTATCCATCTAAGTTTATATTTTCTACAAAAATACCTAAAGTCATGTTTGCAACTATACTGCGATATAAAATGTTCAAATAGAAATATATTTTACACATATTTTGTAGTAATTGATTGTAGTGAAATATAATACATATTAATAAACAATATTTTCATTTAAGTAGTAAAATTCATATTATGCATAATAATTCCAATTTAATTAATATTTGCAAATAATAAGCTTGTTGTAATAACTGCTATTTACTATTAATATATTTGTTGTTTTATTTAACAATCATATCCCATATATTTTCAGAGGGTATAAAGGCATTATTGGATGCAAAATTAATTTAAGCCAATGTTCATTTGCAATCAGTAATATTTTTATGTATTTACATCTACATAATTTTGAATGAAAAATAAATATAATTATATTCTAATTAATTCTATCGTACACCACGGAATTAAAAGTCATAGAAGTAATGAAATTTATGATTAAAAAAAAACTAGTGTGGGTACCACGCGACTTTCTTATACAGGTATACAATAATGAATTACGCTTGATACATATTTGACATTTTAAGTAGCTGTTTATAGCAACTATGATTATTGAAATATCTTATTAGGCATAATTTAGTATTTCTAAAACTTACATAAACTTATTTCGAATATTATCGCTTACATGTTTCATATCAAACTCTCTTTACAACTAATTCTATATTTGAAATAAATTTAAATTATTGTCCAGTAAACATATACTTCCGGTTTTGCATTTTTGATCAAAATCAACTCAGTTATGCCCATTGCCATGAAATATATAATTATGAAATTACGTTACTGTATCATTTCTTATTCATGAGTTATTGACACACATCCATCCACCCATCTATTCACAGACACAGACGTCATTGAGGTAATGGTCAGAATTAATTCAGGGGGATCCTAAAGCACGCGAAAACGTCGTTATTGATTTTTCCTAATTCTTAAATTTTATACTGTATATAAAGAAGCAACAATATTCAATCTGTAACATTATTGTTGCATCTACATTGTGAATTAATTAAACTTGCATTTCATTTTATAAAATTTTTACTTCCCGCACATTTATGTAGAAAGGCATTGTGACGGGTCACAATTTTCGATAGTGAGTTTTCAACAGATAAGGACTTCTGTTGGGGTGTGTGCGTCGATTTTTCGTCCATGATAACGATCAATCAAAATTTTTATAAATATCAAATTTCTAACTTCGATTTTAGTTTTACACGTTAATGCATATTTCAGTAAATAAATGAGTAATTTGTACAGTATCAAAAAGATGCAGTATAATAGTGGCTACAATTTTTATTTAACTTTTTTCTATATTTTGTACCGTTTAGAAATTAAAATTTTCGAGTGGCCACGTAACGTCGTCATTTTCAAATTTCATATTTATAACTTGAATGTCCAAATTACGAGCTAATTAGATTTTGGTAGTTTACTTGAAGACCTATCAGAATTTTTGGGTATATCTCAATAAATAAGAATTAAAATAAAGTTTTTTTATATAATAAGAAAGATTCAAATAATATTAACTACAAATTTTATTTTTTTTCTATTTTATACCGTTTAAAAGTTGTTCAGGCAGGAGCTTAGGTGTTGTACATATCAGATTTTATAAATCAAGCGGTATTAAAAAATAAAAATCACCTCTAAAATATTCAAATTTATTGCGAAAACGTTCTTACCAATTTTTTGTAAGACAAAAATTAAATTTAGATTAGAAATCAAAATCTATCAGATGCTTTTGTCTGAAGCAGTTATTCCGAAATAAACAAAGCTCGAAACAAAGAAATGTACTTACTTATACAGATGAAACTTAAGAGCATATCTTGTTTTTCAAAATTGGTTAATAATACGAATAAACATTAATAATAAAGTAATGTTAATGAATAATTTCTAACCTTACAATAATTTAAACAAAATGGCGGCTACAAAAGTGCTCCGCATATTTGGCATAGTTTCCAGCGTCAAAGTAAAAGCCAATCGCCGCAGTGTAGATATTTACTATCACGGATTAAATCCACATAACCTCTACATGTTTGCCATTAGTCCAATCATCCTTGGGCCTAGAACAATAATGAAAGCTTCTGATAAACCACACACATCACACGAACACATCGAGAACTAGGCACAACATATCCGCCAGCACGAAACTCAACGCAAAACTGTAGGTATTTTCATCAACATCAGGTATATTGCGTTAACTGACATCGGTCAGTAGGGTCACTCACTGGCCAGTCCGACGTAGTTTAGTTGTTGTTACAAAGCTTTGTGCATCGTGTGTCCACGGTCCGCGTTATTAGCTCTGGTGCTGTTTCCTTTACACACCTGTGTCCGCTTTGTGTGTTTGTGTGCGAGAAGCTAGGTTAGCGATAGATAGTGAGGTTACGCCTACAGTTATACAGGTAGAGGACGTATGTCTGAGATAGGGCAGCGGGTAGCAGCCTCGGGGCGCACTGACTGGTCTGGAGTGTTGGGCAACCTTCACAAGTTGATGGTTATGGACAGTGGTGGAGACAAATATTACCTATTTCTTATTCATTGTTTTTCTTAATAAATCCAGCGTGAAATTGTAACAAAATACATCCTACCAAAAAGCGAAAAAAATGTGAATTTAGTACAAAAATATGTGACATTTGACTAATATTAATTAACAGTCTAAATCGAGATGTAATAAAAAATAAATAAAAATTCACAATTATGTTACTTAAAATCTTTAAAATCATTCGAAAATCCTAAATAAAATATTAAAATCCTTTAAAATCATTTAAAATCCTATAATTGTCCCAGAAAATCTTCAAAGTCATGTAAAATCTTTACAGTCCTACGTAAAATCCGTAAAATCAAATCATAAATTCAGAAAATCTGTAAATTCAATATTGTTGTAAAATCTTTGTACACTAAATATCGAAGTGGTTCATCCCTCGGTCTAAATATTTCGCGAAAAAACCTGAATATAGGTGGCGAGTTGATTGGTGGCAAGATAGTGGAGAAATAAGGAAAACAAATTATATGCCATAGCGGTATGTACAGGTTGTTCCAAAAAAACAACTCTTAATTAACCGTTATGATGCAATATTATTGTTGTTGCCGAGTTAGAGCATTCCTAATTCGAATTGTAAACATGACTTTTTTATGAAATTATGAAGAAATTTTCTATTGGGGAATATTTGTAATGGTACAACCCATGTTCAAATATCTCTTCGATGAATATTGACGAACTTAAATCAATACCAAACCAACATAAATAAAATTTAGTAGCGGCTAGATATGTATTCATTCTCATTGAGATAGGCATTCCAATTCAGATAATAATTACCTTTAAGCTAGAGTAAATTGTAAGCTAAACATTTTCTGTTTTATAATTATTAGTATTACACATCATTTTCATATACACTAATTAAACTATATACGAGATACAAATAAAACACACTACCTACACTAATACTTCCAAACACTGTCTATTTCATATAAAAATAAAAAAAACCTAAATAACATACTTTTTCAAAAACTATTTTATCGAAATACTTTTCATTTTAAGTAAAAAATGTTTTTCTTATTCCTATAGTTTATACTTTACTGTAAGGTGTCAAACACTTTGATATTTTCTCGCAAATATACCTAGTTAATAGACTATCTTTATAAATTTTCATTAACATCACTTTTATTGCGACCACCCAAGATAGCACTTATCTCTTATTCAATAACTTACCACCGATTTGTGGTAATATTTTAATGACACCGTAGCTACTTTTACCGGTAATAAAAGAGGGTGCTATTTTAGTAATTTTTAGATACTTATATTCGCAAATAAATATATTTATATTGATACTGTGCGGAAATTATAAAATTTTCTTTACAGTTATCAAATTGACATTTGCTTATTGGTTTCACTTTGTGTATTTAATAATTTGCTTTAGAACTTTTCAATAATTTAATAGAATATTTGAAAATAATGTGTTTTACCAATGGAAATTATACACACTTACCCTAATAATCAAATCCTTTTATAATAAAGTACTTAAGTATTAACTAAATTGTCTAAACGTCTGAAATAAACAATTTTCACAAAGCACAAATTCAAACAAATGCCAACCAAAGACTGATAGCACCGGTGATACAATATCAACACCTCTCTAGGAGGTGATATGTCATCACCAAGTACGACGTCATACGGCCATGTTTGGCAGATTATTCGCTAGATGGCTGTCCGAAATATATTACCAGTGGAGCGTATCACCGGTGATAAAAGTTTAACCTGGTGCATTAAAAGAAAAATAAGAAAGAACCGGAAACTGGATGTAAAAACATACACAGTATTCACTTGTTTCTAGATATTGTAATCTACAATTATTTTAGATTTTGGTATTAGAAAATGTATTTATTGATGACAATAATGCGATTAAAGATATAGTGAATACAGTTGACTCATAAATTGGTAGGCATTACCTGGCACAGTAGGGGATACTAGCCTGCAAGGGTAGTATTAAAAAGATGTTTTGATTGCTACTACGATCTTAATTTTGAAATAATAGTAATCATTCCTAACATTTTTGCTATGAAACCCTTATTTAGATAATACACTCATATTAAAAGTGTATAACGGTTTGTAATATTTTTACATATGGAATATTTAAATCACAAAATATTTTTTCCTATTTCACGTAAGAAAGGCAATTTCGTTACTCGTATTTTGCGTAACTCGCCTGCGGCTCGTTTACGCAAACTGTACTCGTATTACAAAAAAGGTACTTGTAACACTAGTTGTTCAATATACTATATATACCATATATACTCCATACTCCTAGATAAACCGTTACTAATATATAGCTGCGAAGGTACAAAAAAGTCATTGTGTTATATTTTCACTTCCTTTACACCTGTTCGATTTTTGTATAATCCTGTGTTGATAGTCTGCTGAAATGCTGTTCTCAATGAGAATTAACTAGGTTTATATACGACCTAGAACACATCACACTGTGCAGTCGAATTTTACTTCCAACCCTATAGCCTGGCAGCGTCTCTTTTACTAAAATTTTGAAGACAATTTGCCATTTAAATAATATACCTATAATAATTTATAAACTGATTCGCATAGCAACCTTAGTCAAGAATGTTTAAAAAGGCGAGATGATTATATGATTTATTTGCATACAAATTACTTCTATAAAATTTGGGAATGCTGTAATTAGACGACTAATAATTGTACTACACAATAAGGCAAATTAATTAAGAAATATTTTAGTAACAGTAGTAAAAATAAAACAGTTTCTATATCTACCGATCAAATGTACTCGGTACAGTAAACCCTATGATTAAGATAAATAAATAGGTTTCAGAAATAAACCAGATAGCAGATACAATAAATGCAATTTCAGATCGGAGATAGAAAAAGTAAGATATGTAAAATATAATACATACTCGCATATTTCTTTTGAAAGCGAAACAGACAACACACGAACGTAAAGATTAAAATCTCAATCTCGGTATTTACTAGCAGCAAAAATCAATTATTGCCCAACGATACCTATGAGTTATGGATATTAATTTTTAAACAGTTCAAAAATATGACAGTATCTAAAAGCATTATCTCATATATTTAATAAATATTAGATTTTATACAAAAAGATAACAAAACATATTGAGCAATTATATAAGTAGGCATAACATTTCATTGCGAAATTACAAGTACTGAATAATTATTTGAATGAAAGAACGGTATTTTGCATGGTAAATAGAAAATATTAAAATGAAAAGTGTGATCTCCGTCACTGGTGTGATCAGTGACGTAGCAAATATACCGCTAACCGCTACACACAACGGAGTCTAGAAACTAGAAGTCCATGAAATAAACTCGATAGTGAAAATCATTGCATCTTATAGTCGCTGTCCACATTACTATAGTCAACAGCCAACAGCAATTACATATCGAACAATCTATCTTTGCAAGTGAAGTAGAATGAAAATAATAATGTATTACCATTTTTACATCCTATAACAACTGTATTTGTATTGCGACGGGAATCAAATTCAATAACGAGTTTTCCATAATAAGCTCGGTATTAGGATTCATAGAATATGATAACTACATTTTTCATGATAATATCTGTGTGACGACAACATCGTTCAAGATAATGAAAGAATAATGAAAATAAATAAATCATTTTTACTCATTTCTTGCAGCGGTATTTGCATTGAAACAGTTCGGCAAATGATACATTTTACGCGTATAAAGATATCACCCGTCAATTCAGGACTACAAAAGTTGTTGTGAGAAAAAAAAAACCACAGGATATAAGTGGTGCCAATTTTATGAATTTTTTTCTAAAGTTAGTTAACTATGGGGATCGAACTGAAGATTTCAGGGTTCACAGTCCCATGAGTTATCGCGAAGCTATTTACGTCTGATTATTTTTTGACGTTTCTTAAAACCAATGAAATGCTTAATTGTATGCCACATGTCTGCGTTTTAACCAATCCTGTCATTATTATACTGAGAATAAAGCTCTAGTGATTATTCCCGGGAATAATATCTGTATCTTTTTTGTTTTTGTTGACAAATGTTAGAAGTCAGATAGTTATCAACACAAGTAAAAAAATGAGCAAATAAGATAAATTTAGTGGCGTGCCTGATGATAAAATAACAAAATAATCTAATTAAATATAACTCGAAAATTCGATAAATTAGAAAATATTCTCCAGTATCTTTCTCACACTTGTTGCCATTTGGCAATATATATTATCAGTAATAATATAACAAGAGAGTAAGAATAACTTGAAAATAATTTGACAGATCTTTCGAAAACATGTTGCCAGATGATGAAATCAAAATATAATCTAATTAAATATAACTCGAGAGTTCGATGAATTAGAAAATATTCTCCAGTATCTTTCTCAAACTTGTTGCCATTTGGCAATATATATTATCAGTAATAATATAACAAGAGAGTAAAAATAAATTGAAAATAATTTGACAGATCTTTCGAAAACTTGTTGCTAGCTAATAGCTACGAAAGCTCGTATGGCTTGAGTGGTTATTGCCAAATGGTAACAAGTTTGAGAAAGATACTGGAAAATTATTTTCTAATTTATCGAACTCTCATGTTATATTTAATTAGATTAAATTTTGATTTCATCATCTGATAACAAGTTTTCGAAAGATCTGTCAAATTATTTTCAATTAAACAAGTTAAGTTTGTAACATAGACTGGAACGGTGAATGGAATGAAGCGTATGTGCATGCTCATTTTTTGTTTTGACAGCTAATCTTAAATATAAATATAAATAAAGAAATTCATACATTTTTCGCCACAAAAAAGAAATGTTTCAAAGTTAACTTGTTTACATTTTTCGCAGGCGCACTGAAATTTGTCACAAACATGTCAGAAATGACCACTTGGAACAAACCTACTGAAAATTACTGAAAATTTAATATTCAATTTTTTTTTTTAAATAAATAAATATTCAAATAAGTAGTAGTGTCAGTCAAACAAAATAAAATTAATAAATAATTGAATCATTTTTTGATGTGGTTCTTTGTAAAGGGTTGATACTGAGTATAATACAATTTTGGACGGGAAGTGCAGTTACCAGCCGTTAAATTCGGCTCACAAATTTGAAAAATGAAAGAGAACAACGGGAATCATGATGTTATGATTCTCAGCGCAATGCATTACCACAGGAGCTATTTAACCTATAATAAATTTTTATACCAAATCATGTTAACTATAACTTGTACTTGAATATTTAACTTATCTGACTTCATTTAGCAAATAAAATTCTCTAAAAGTCATTATTTTTTAGATCTACCTACGATTTTTAGAGATTTTTAGAGAAAAACAAAATTATGTGCTGATTTTGTAGGTGTCTTGGAAATGTAACTATGCCCAATCTAGTGTTATATAGAAATCAGTGGGTTCTATGTATATTTCTTATTAGTTTTTATTAATGGTGTAATTTTGCACAACTATTTTATAAAATATTTCTGTTACTTATTTTATATATTGGATTATTTTTGTTATTATCTTTGTTTCAATTTATATTCTGTAATATTCACTGTACTTGGTTTCCGAATATTTTGTAATATTATTCTGTAATTGGGTATAATCTGTTGAATAATAAACTAAATAAATAAATAAACTTACAGTATAAGCGTTGAAAAGTTCTTTTATACTTTTAATATGACGGGTGCTTATCGTTCTATTACGATAATACGGGCTTTGATGATACATACCAAACTTTAACAATTTATTTTTCAAACAGGTAGCATACCTACATTATTATTCATAAAAATAAAGATTTGAGTAACACGTTTATTAATAACGTCATATTTAAACAAATTACACATAGAAAATTAATTTAATGTCATAGTTATCATCCAATGTTTCTAAAACTTCTTAGTTCCTTGTTATTGTATTCAAGAACACCTTATCGCTATAGGTATACTTGAAATTACAAATATTTATTAGTTAAACTGCAAAACTTGAGTTCTTATCAGCGAGTTGCACGTGCGTTGTTTAAATTTTCCGCCATTGATTCATCAAATTTATAGCTCTGTGCCTGGAAATATACAACACATGTTACTGCCTTATTGTTGTCCGACTCCGGCTATTTACGTGCTCTCGTAATCTCGCTGTAATAATTCAGAAGCTTATTATATATCGGCTGAATGAAAATCTACATAACAATAAACTTAACATTTTATTGGTGTATGTGTTTGTTGTGTTTACACTGCGATAATTATACAATTACGAAGCTATTTCTTACTGTAATTGCATATATTTTATTGAAGGTTTATTACAAAATTTATTGCTGTTACAGGTTACAATTAACAATTTATGTTTTTGATAAATTTGTTAATAAACTAGTTGTAAACGTTTAAATGAATAAACAACTTAATTTCTACATGGTATTGGTGTGTAAATAAGCATTACATTTATTTTATTTCAAGCTCACAAATATCTGAACAATTCCTTTTGATATATCCTCAAGTCTGTAACCACCTGATTTACAGAAACTTAAAATATGTTACAATAAAATTAATTTTGTGCAATCGGACGCGAACTAAGCATTTCGCAGCCACAATACAGGCCTCGAAATTGAATTTTGCGGCTGTTGTTATGATAACGGCAGCGATATCCAAAATGATTGTTTTTCTTGCCCTATCTCGCGTCCGTTACCATTAACAACGGCCGCAAAATAGGGTAAAACAATCATTTTGACACTTGAGAATTGACATTATTTTTTCAAGTTGATCAAATGTCAATCCCATAGCCACTTTCTATTTACAATAAAACTGTTTAAGATTAATAAAATGTGTAATTACATATTTTTTTCAGCTGCATAAAAATAGTGTGTACACCTTGTCCGCGAAATCCTTTAGCGCCCTCGAGATTGTCCTGCCTCGGCCGCCAATGGTTTCGGCGACAATTTTTCTCTCGGTATGCTAAAGAGTAATTTCGCAGCCTTGGTACACAAATAACTATTTCAGGCGGTGACACCTGCAGTTGGTCCGCCTTTAAAATTAAAAACATTAAATCACCAGAAAAACAAATAGATTGATCAATTATTACACTTTTACTGTCAAATTCAAATAAATAAATATATAATCACGCCTTTTACCCATTATGGGTGTGGCACTCTGCTTATGCAGATCTCGGTAAGTGATATAATAATATATTTTTGCGTATGAAGTGCGGTTACCAACCGTCAAATCATAGGCCCCAAAGATGTTAGTGGAGGAAGTTAATTTAAATTGGCAACTGTCAGTTGTGGGATTCGAACTGAGGATCTCACGATCCACAGTCCGACGCGTTACCGCGGAGCATGATTGAATCTTGAATCTGTTTTAATTATTTTAGTAATGAAGTCTGTGTGAATGGATGGATGGAATATATCGATGTGTTCAATAATTCATGATCAAGAAAATATAATGTTACGAAAGTTCTTAATTGTGTATAATTTTAACTAAACTACACAAAACTAAGTTCCGATGTTGTCCGTAACTACAAAACCGGAAGTTTACTAGATACACATAACAATAAATTCAATTTGTGTCAAATACGGAATTAATGGGAAATAAAGTTTTAAATGAAAGACGTTAGCAATAATATTTGGAATAAAAAATTTGATAGCAAATCACATTTGATTCTCTGTATATTATTTGTTTTTAAAACTCACTATGCGATTCTTGCCTTAATACTTTGCTGTGCATACGTTTAAATTTTCATTTTGAGTTTCTTAACTGTCATGTTAGTAAACTAGAAAACGAGTCAAATTTGGCACTGGATTGGTATTAGCGATTATGTATCTGCATCGTACCTGTTTATGATTTGATTCTACATGCATATACATTTGAGAAATAATTTATTTCAATACTATTATATACAGGTTGGTCCATCAATCTGTATTTTTTATTTAATGCGATTATTATAATTACAGAAAATTTTTTCAGACAAAGATTATTTTACATTAAAATACCCATGTATATGCAGTATATGTTTTTCTACAAGGTGTTTATATTTTTAAATGGAACACACTATATATTTTTGCAAAATTTGAAAGACTTTGTTTCTCTTTAAAATCGATTTTATTCATTGTAGTCCTAAAATGATCAGTACAGAAACTATTCACGTTTTTATTAATGAAGAATCACACACAAAAAGTATGCCATGAAATTAACAACAATAAATTAATTTATAACAAATGTTCAAATTTAACATTAGTTCAACTACTTAACAAAATATAACATAAAAGTTGATAAACTAAGTGAAAATAGTAAATAATAATTATTAAAGATCTGACAGCAACTAATCTGATTGTTTAAACATTCACACACAATTTTATGGCATATTTTCTGTGTGATTACTGAATCATAAAAACGTGAATAGTTTCTGTACTGATCATTTTAGGACTACAGTGAACAAAAATTTATTTAAAGAGAAACATAAGATCTTTAAAATTTTGTAAAAATATGTAGGGTGTTCCATTTTAAAATACTAAGTTGCATACCATTGCGCGAAAATGGAGCACCCGGTAGAAAAATTATACTGTAGATACATGAGCATTTTAATGTAAAATAAACTTGGTCTGAAAAAATTTTCGGTAATAGTTATAATAATCGCATAAAAGTAAAAAATACAGACCGATGGACCACCCTATACTTTAAAAATAAAATAGTCTTGATTAATTAGTACAGACCACATTGGGTAAAATGTAAGAACTAGAATTATACAAGTTATCTTCTTTTACAGAAATAAAATTTGTCATCCGGTTGATAATGGTGAAGCAACTAGACTTTAACGACATCGTTTAGTTAATCAGATGGCGTTAAATTCATCTTCGTTTTATGCAAACACATGTTACATATTTTAAAATCCAATTTCCTTTAATCTTGCGCAGTTGAGGTACAATCCGCGTTTACAGTTTAAAAATACGTACTTAAAGGCATCGTAAACCCGCTCTATTTCGCGTATTCAAGTTCACAACAAGATGAAAATAACCGAAGCTTTTATAACTGAACTTGCAAATGTTGATCATAACTCTTTTCATTTTATGGCGCACATAAACACATCGGGTGACACTGAACATCAGAGCCACACCGCAGTAGGCACTGCGTCATGGTGAGTGCTCACTGCTTTTGCTCGTACAAGAAAGAATTACCTAAATTAGGAATTGTCCATAAGTATTCATTGTACTTTAATTCGTAATCGAACACACAAGTAGTTCTTGAGTACACATTATAATACTCAAATTTTTAAACCGATTAACTTGTACAATTTGGGAGTCCACTACACATTAAACAAATTCGATTTGTTAAATTTATTGTTCTGTTAGATAGATAGTACAATGGGGTACACCTCTAGACCGCGCCATATCCTGAGCAAGGTCGGTGGTTAGTGGTTACTACCTCTCCTAAACCCTTATTGATTGGATAGACCTGACATGTCCAGGAGTAGACTCAAGAGTGTCAATAAAAATAACACTATAGGTAGTTATAAATCAAGTATTGTGCGAAATTTATTAATGAAATAAAAATTTTGGTATCTCTTACAATTATTTGCTTTCCTAGGTTATCAACTAGGCCTCAAATTTAATAATAGCACGTCAATTGATACAATTTTATAAAATTTATTATTTTAAAGGACAGAATAAGGTGAATTTGTGTTAACTAAATTTGTTTGAATAAATATAAATATGTGTTCGTTTCCCAAGCATACAAATTTTGACACAAAAATTAATCATGTACCCAGGTATAGTCCTGCTATACCCAGAATAGTATATTTGACATATAAACATATTTATTTTATTTTTAGTATTAAATTTATAAATTAAACAGGGTGTAACATTAAAACCTAGCCATATTCGTGTAACATGGGAAATAAGATGTTCCTTGCGCAAAATTGACCACTTAGTTATAAGCAAAAATGCTTCAAAAAAATGTAGTAGTTTTGTATAAAATTAACTGGCCACTTTTGCGCAAAGAAAAACTGATTTTCCAAGTTAAGCGCCTATGGCCAGGTTTTCATGTTATATTCATATTATATTTGAAGTAAACTGAGAATTATTTTTTGGAACATAAGATTCAAAAACATTTCCCGAGAGGTCAAAACAACCTAAATGTTTAAATGTAGAGTGCATAAGGTAAATCCAAAAGAAACAATAATAATTTCAAAGAGTAAATTTTTATTATTATTTCGTGATTATTGGATGCCTTCTTAGTAAGAATGGATCAAGATATCTTCAGTTAATAAATTTCCGATAGTGCCAAGACATATAATTACTGCTGTGGCTCCATCTTCACTTAGAATAATGAGAAGTTTGATTTGACAGCTGGTAACTGCTCTAAACAGAGTGCCACATCTAGAAATGAGTAAATGGCGTGATGATATATTTATTTATTTTTATTTGTTCCGCTTTCTTTTAGGTGTGTATATACAGCAGGTAGTAAATATTTCCTATCACAATAATTTTAAACTTAATGTACATGCTATTTAATTCTTTAAGAAATACAAAGAGCTCTGTCATAAATATTGTTATTAAAAACTGTTAACTTAAAAATGAAAAATGATATGAAGAGACTGTAGCCAGCATAGATTTTTATATTATTTTATTGCTTGATAGAATTGGTATAATTTGTAGTTAAATTTAATGAATGAACAAATGTATATTTTCATTGTACACAGATGTTCATCATAAGTAATACAATCAAATTATTATTAGATATAATAAAATTAAAGATACAAATAAATATGCTAATCAGTTATTAAAGACTACCTAATCATCATAATCTCAGCGATTTCAATCATCCTGCCCCAGTTTCTGCGCCAAAAAATCAAACAACTCTCAAATTTCCGCTCCCTCCACAGACGAGTCACCCGTGGCATTACAACAGAAGTAAAACACAAGAAAAAAGAGTTAGATGAAACTAGTTTTTGTATGAGTCACACACAACCTCAGTGGGTATTAATTGCGCTTGGGGGGCGAGGTGCAGGGGGACGGGAACGTGAATGGCAACACTGCGCTGTTCTGAATGCTCTGATCTCAGTCGTGCAGAGCTCTGTCAATCCACTCAGGAGATAATGTAATGAGTAATACACGACTTCAAGCCAAATTAGTTGATTATTGAAAATTGCCGTATCGTGAATGAGGTCTGTTTTGGTTGATTTTTTACGCTTAAATTGAGAATTAAAACCGGAAATTGGGTGTAAATATGCAAACATTAAACATATATTAATTGTTTCTAAATATCCCAGTTCTACAATTGCAGATCTAATATTTATTGTATTAGAATCAGTACCTAATTATTACGCTTACCACATATATGATATAAAGAATAGGTATATAGATGTTTTAATTTATTTATTTGTTCTAATAGCAATTATAATTTAAAATATGTTATTTAAACATACAAACATCAACATTATAAGCAAATACAAGAAAATTGCAACTAATATTTCTTATTCCACATATCATTTCCAATCTTCAATTTAATACTTTTTTCACATCTGATTTCATGGGCTAAATAAATTTATTTATTGTTTTTGTTTGTCTAGGAAACGACCAATTTCACAATTATGATCAATACTATCTTTGGTTTTTTACATTGCCTTGAATTTAATTTTGAGTTAAGTTACTCGTTCATGAGATATTGAACATGCGGACACATCCATCCACCTACACATACAGTCGTAATTGTGAATAAGGTCAGAAAGAATTCAGGAGAACTTAAACCAAGTAGTTCATCTCATCTATTTATTTCAAGATTCCTATAATTCCTTATAATATATCATATATTATAAGAAAGTAAAATTATGATTATCCCAACATAACAATATCGTCATTTATTCAGTTTTATGTTCCAAGTAGGGGTGTGCCAAATGAAAAATTTAATATCGATATTCGATATTGAAAAAGTATCGATAATATTCGATATATCGATATATCGATATTTATCGATATATCGAATGATATTTGATAACTATCGATAAGTATCGATAATTATCGATAAATATCGATAATTATCGATAAATATCGATAAGTATCGATACTTATCGATAATTATCGATAAATATCGATAATTATCGATAAATATCGATAAATATCGATAATTATCGATAAATATCGATAAGTATCGATAAATATCGATACTTATCGATAAATATCGATAAGTATCGATAATTATCGATAATTATCGATAATTATCGATAAATATCGATAAGTATCGATAAATATCGATAAGTATCGATAATTATCGATAAATATCAATAAATATCGATAAGTATCGGTAATTATCGATAAATATCTATAATTATCGATAAATATCGATAATTATCGATAAATATCGATAATTATCGATAAATATCGATAATTATTGGTAAATATCGATACTTATCGAATAATATCGATAAATATCGATAATTATCGATAAATACTGATGCATATGCATTTTTAAAGATAATTATTACTGTTTTTAGGGATTTTGATTTATTTTTGCCTATTTTTGAGCTTTTATTACCGTAACCCACCGGGCGTCATGAGTAATAATTTTAACATATAACCGTCTGCCGTCGTGAGCCACCGGTGGATACGCGGTAAATAGTGATATTTTGTCAGCCAGATTTGAAGAAATGATGCTCACTGTATTTGAACAAAGTTCAAACAATAATAACCATGGGCGACAGGAGCAGAAAGATACTGGCAATGTTACAAAAAGATAAAACATCATTGGAATAATCATTAATTAAATTATAGAAAAAAGAAAACCTACACAGCAAAATTTACGTACCTGCTTTGTACATATTAAAAATTATAATATCTTTTATTTCAAATCTGTTATTATTAATCGAATACGATATTATAGCTGACAGTTGCCAATTTAAATTTACCCCTGTGGTTCCCCTCCACTAACAGCTTTGGGGGCTATGACTTGACGGCTGGTAACCGCATTTCATACGCAAAAATATATAACCTACCAAGATCTGCGTAAGCAGAGTGCCACACCCATAATGGGTAAATGGCGTAATGATATATTTATTTTATTTATTTATTTTATATTACAAATTTATATTCACTAATCCGCTACCATTTACATGTTTCAAAAGTATAAATCATGTTATATGGCAGAAATTGCTAAATCTATAAATAAGCGCGTTATTTGCTGGTTCATATTTGACCATGTTGGGATTTATTTGATAATTTGTTATCAACTACTCAAAATATTGTTATTTTTTAAGTTATTTATCAAATTATCGATACTTATACTTTTTTCGTAGAATCGATACAGAATTATAATTATTTTCGATAAATAAATTTTCATATCGATATTTATCGGTAATTCTCGATATTTATCCACATCTATCAATATTTATCGATATTTATCAATATTTACTAATACATATCGATATTTATCTTTATTTTTCGATATTTATCGATAATTATCGATATTTATCGATACTTATCGATAATTATCGATACTTATCGATAATTATCGATATTTATCGATACTTATCGATAATTATCGATATTTATCGATACTTATCGATATTTATCGATAATTATCGATATTTATCGATATTTATCGATACTTATCGATAATTATCGATAATTATCGATATTTATCGATAATTATCGATATTTATCGATATTTATCGATACTTATCGATATTTATCGATAATTATCGATATTTATCGATATTTATCGATATATATCGATACTTATCGATGATAATCGATAATTATCGATATTTATCGATATTTATCGATAATTATCGATATTATTCGATAAATATCGATATTTATCGATATTATTCGATAAGTATCGATATTATTCGATAAGTATCGATATTTATCGATAAATATCGATATTTATCGATTATCGATATATCGATAAAATAAAATTTATTAAATTTATTCGATAATTTAAAAAAATATCGATACTTATCGATATATCGATATTTGGCACACCCCTAGTTCCAAGTATTACATGTGCAATATGATAGCGTTTAATGCTATTAATTTTTTTTCTTATATCATTATGGACAATAAGTCAATACATAACATATAAAATAAGATTAGATATTAAAAATGAATATGAGTGTATACTCATATTAAAATAAAATTATATACAGAAACAATGATTCAATATTAATTTGATAATTTGTTATCAACTACTCAAAATATTGTTATTTTTTAAGTTATTTATCAAATTATCGATACTTATACTTTTTTCGTAGAATCGATACAGAATTATAATTATTTTCGATAAATAAATTTTCATATCGATATTTATCGGTAATTCTCGATATTTATCCACATCTATCAATATTTATCGATATTTATCAATATTTACTAATACATATCGATATTTATCTTTATTTTTCGATATTTATCGATAATTATCGATATTTATCGATACTTATCGATAATTATCGATACTTATCGATAATTATCGATACTTATCGATAATTATCGATATTTATCGATACTTATCGATAATTATCGATATTTATCGATACTTATCGATATTTATCGATAATTATCGATATTTATCGATATTTATCGATATTTATCGATATTTATCGATACTTATCGATATTTATCGATAATTATCGATATTTATCGATATTTATCGATATATATCGATACTTATCGATGATAATCGATAATTATCGATATTTATCGATATTTATCGATAATTATCGATATTATTCGATAAATATCGATATTTATCGATATTATTCGATAAGTATCGATATTATTCGATAAGTATCGATATTTATCGATAAATATCGATATTTATCGATTATCGATATATCGATAAAATAAAATTTATTAAATTTATTCGATAATTTAAAAAAATATCGATACTTATCGATATATCGATATTTGGCACACCCCTAGTTCCAAGTATTACATGTGCAATATGATAGCGTTTAATGCTATTAATTTTTTTTCTTATATCATTATGGACAATAAGTCAATACATAACATATAAAATAAGATTAGATATTAAAAATGAATATGAGTGTATACTCATATTAAAATAAAATTATATACAGAAACAATGATTCAATATTAATTTTAATTACTTATACCAGTTCCTGGAAATATTAACAAACATATGAAAATGTATGAATTTATAAATGAACAATACATTTAATAATATCTATATTATAATATTCATATTTGAATTACATCAATTTAATATTAATATAACAAATTAGTACGTATTTCCATAATATGTTGCGTACATTTAATACAGTATTATTATTGGAAATACAAAAGTAACTAATTATCTAATTACAGAAATACCAATATAATAAATTATCATATAAATTGAAATCGCATTATTCATAATAACGGAAAAAATATAATCGCTTTACAGCTACAAATAATGTAAAGAAAAATTTGTTGTTTTTATCCCGATGGGTCTCCTCAGTTTCCGCAGTGACAGTTCTTTTATTAGAAATTACTGAGAAATTTAAAATCATAACTGTATACAGCTTGCGTAATTTTGTAATGCTAATTAGCATTCAAATAAATCAAACAATGTGAATATATTATAAGTAACGGAAAGTACAAGTTTTCTAAAAATATATATTTATCACTAGTCTAATAGAGACAAATGATAATTGCTTTGTCAATAATTATTCAAATTAAATACGACATTTATGCAGACAAGTATAGGTACCTATATTTATCCGTTAAATACGTATATTTTTATCAGGTTTTTCTTTCTCTCTACTTGCAGGTACATATTTATGATTATTTAAATAAATTAAATAATACAAGTATAATGTCGCGTTATTGTAAAATGAAGCTTAGATTTTCATTTAAATTAAATTGTTGTTAATAATAAGTATTTAACATATTTGTTCAATATTTCTGTATAATTATTTATTTATTACCTAATTAATATTCAATAGTCACTTTCTTTGTTAATTAATTATTTTGTACATGATGCAACGTACTGTATATCACGGTTGAATCACGCTTATTATTTTTACCCGGCTACTGAAATTTATGTAACTTTAAATTCGAATCTTGTCTATATACTTGTAATTCTATATAAGTATAGTAAAATGAACTTATAATATTAAAATTAGACCCGAAATTATCTGATCAGGTATTAGAAATCTCGTTTTTTTTTTCTCAAAAATAATTTGATTTACGTTTTGTTCTCTACGATATTTGTGAGATAAAAATAGTATCATATCGTATTATATATTATATAAATAAAATAGTCAAACTAGTGAGGAAAGCGCTTCTTTTTCCAACTCGAGCTCGAATGAGGCAATTCGTGCCAGAGGGGAAAAGGGCTCTCCTCTCGTGTTAGACACAACATTTTTTTAACGACATGTTTCTAAAAACGATTTGCTCAGACGTTAAATACACTTTGACAACACAACTGACACGTTAAAAGTTTGGTTATCAGATGCAAGATGGGGTAGCAGTGTTACCAATGAACCAACCTTAAATATAAATTAAAGTTGTAAAATTATGATTTAATTTAAGAAAAATATAAGACATAATTGTAAGGCAATTTAAAGTATGTATATCACTAAAATAAGGATTTTCAATAAAATTAGGCATTTATTTATATTTTTTTGTAAATAACATTCTATATTTTCCTCACTAGGGTAGATCTCGGTATATAATATATTTTGGCACCTAAAGTGAGGTTACCAGCGTTCAAGTCACAATCCTGAAAGATGTTGGAGGAAAGAGAAACCTAAGAGTAAAGTTCGACGCGTTACCACGAAGCTGGGTATGACTGTCAAATTATGGTATATTATTCAATGAGCGTGTAACGATGGATTTTACTCATGAGAATAGAATACCTACTACACTTTTTGTAAGATTATTCAGCCGACAGTTGCACTTTACTAATGTAGGTTAAAATTCAAAAAATATAAAATATTAACCTGCTAATACAGATACCGTGACCACGTGACATATTTGGAATATTTCTTCCGTCAGGAACGCAAGTGAAAAATTTTAGAATCGTTAAATTATTTTCAACACGCACCTATTAGTATACGTTTTACTATGAGTAGAAAAGTCATAAATATTACACAACATACAATTGTGTTTACTTCTTGTCTGCACTAAATATTGTTTAAGGAAGTATCTAAATTCTTAATGTTGTCATCTACATATTCAAAATGACAGATGATTGGGTAAAGACTTAACAGTTGTTCCTATTGGTCGATTTAGGCTAGGCCCCCAGTGAATAAAGTGTGATAATAGGTAAAGTATATCATAATTTATGAAGAAACGTAACAAGAAAAGAACGCATTATTCAATAGTCGTAGAAAAAAAAATATATTTCTTTCATTCGTATGGTCTTCCTGCCCTCTGAGAAAATCGTTCCGCTCCGCCACTGCTCCTTTCACCTTAGCTTGTATCTCTCTACCTGGAGCTACAGTGCGGTCACTTGTAACTATAACCGACTTACGTCACCCGGTTACGGGCGAACAATCGTTCAGATGAACACCGTTGCATCTGTAGCCACTAGCCAGGCTGTGATGTTGTACTTCTTGTTTTTTTTTGTCGATGATGCGCTCACACAAACACGAGTGTGAGTATGTGAGTGTGGTGGACAGGAAGTCGGAGGTGGCGCCTCCTACAACTCCCCCCACCAGGGAGTCGCCCCCGCGAACCACCTGGGTCCATTCATAAAGGCGCAAATTGGTGTAACCGCATGCCGCGATGAGTTTTCGTATTGTACGCATGGAAAAATGAGGTTTTTGGAGGACATTTTGACGACAGCGCGAGAGGAGTAACAAAAAAACCGAAACATTTAAATAGATAATTACAGTCAGTTTAAAAATTGAATTCTTGTTTTCTTCAAAATATTATTTATTTGATGAAAAATGCATTAATATAAAAATGTATTAATATAATTTTTTGTGATACTGCTTTTACAGATTAGAGATAAGAGCTGTTAGCAGCCGTCAAATCATGGCCCCAAAGGTGTTTGTGAAGGGTGAACCACAGGGATAAAGTTAAAAATGCCAACAAATCCTGTCAGCTGTGAAAATCGAAATGCGAATCAAATGTTCCATGCACATTCTACACGAATTGTTGCAAGTTTGTAAAACACCAAATATAATTAACTATATTTGAAAAAATCAAATTAGTTAATGAAATTCTCTTTGAAAATAAATGTATTACCATGATGCTTTGTAATCATGTATTGTTTTTTGATGCTCAAAAATGTTTTTCTTATTATCAAAATATTGCTGAATTCAATTTTGGAGTCTATAGTGTCATATATTGTATTGTTCTTAACTTTGAAGACAGCGGTATTTCTCATAAAATCCACAAAAAAAATTATATGAATCTGCGGACTTTTTATCTATAAATGATCAAAAATTGCTCAAACTCTGAAAGGATGTCATGATATTTAACTCCTATAATTTTGATTAATATTTCCATATTTTTTATCCGTTTGATCACGAAGAAAATGTTCCGAAAACGATGTCTATAAGATTAGATTAAAAATATGGCAATTGATGGTGCACGTGGTTTGCAAATTTACTAAATAATTTTATCAAAATTTCAGTGTGTTTTTTGTTTTCATTTTTTGGGTTTATTGGGAATATATTTTTAAGCAATTTAACTTTGTCAAAATTTAGTTAAAACATTTTTCTCTGATGAAGCAATAAAATTGATGTGAAATATTGGATTAAATAAAATTAATATACATATGAGTTCTATCTAAGAAATTTTAATTTTTAAAAATACTATCACTGATTCGTTATAGCTTAATTTATTTAAATATTGCAATTGTTTGAAGAAAGAAGTATATGCAATATAATTTAGAATTATTTAAGATATGTTTGAATGAACAAATTCAATTTAATGATTAAACTTAAAGAGTAAAATAAATTAATCAAAACTCCTAATACAAAAAATATTTATAAACGTATTTGGAGAATCATCAGCAGAACTAGAAAAATTAAACCAGATAAACAACAAGCCAGTGCATCAATCAATAATAAAATGATTGAAAAAACTTGTAAGAAATAAAGTTTCTTTTAGAATACATAATTTCTAGAAAGAGATTTCTTCTAAATATAATTGGCTTAAAACCACAAAGCCAGGCAATAAAATTAAAATTCTTCTAAACGCCATAAATTCTAGCTAAAGTCTAAGACAAAACCCTGGAGAAATATTCGGTGACCCTTTCTCACACTGCAACAATTTGACACCCAAATAAATAACGTAGCAGCCGGTAGGAATGTCAGGTGTTGTGTGGTGCCACCCAGCTATTCATTTCAAACCCATCATTTTGATTCCGGCGTGCCTTAAAAACCCTCAACTTTCAATTATTCACCACACAAATTAGAAAGTGCAACCAAGATTACCAACTTACTTCATTATTTTACAACAATGACTAGGTGTGTTGAACGCTGAAGATTTGTATAGGCAATTGTCTGCTAAACGTTAAAAACTTGACAGATGATAAATTAACTTCGAAAATCATTAAAACACTAAACCATAGCGTAGTAGAACTATAAGTACCGAGCTCCTTTACTAACAATCTGCACTGCTATATCCTTCCAAGAAAAAAACTTCTTGGAAAATGTTTGATCAATTATTTAATAAATATATAGTTATTTGAACAGCCCACTATTTATAACCGCACCCAACATACTCATGCAGTTTTAATCATACTGTTCAGAAAATATTAAATTTAAATGTACCAGGTTATTAACATAGGATTATCCTAAAATTTATCAGTATATGAAATAAGTTTATAAGTTTATTGTTAATGCATGTCCTAATTGTTTTAATATAATGAAAGTAGTATATACGAAAAATCGTGAAGCAAATTACATTTTTGTAACTATACAAAATAAAAATGAAAGTAACGTTTTCTTGGAGATTATTTAAAATTAACCTATCGCCTGTTCATGCTAGATTCAAGATAGTGTTGCCTTTATTTACATTCAAACAATTCGCGAAAAAACCAAATATAGAAGGCACTTTTATCGCGTAGTAACTATCACCCGAATAGGGAAAACAACTCTTAGATCGCAATTATTGTCGTATAGCTTATAGGATTATTGTCATTAACATAATGATAAAAATAGGAAAATGTGCAAAATCGCTTTCAGATTTTGTCACCTTTTTTTTCGCGAATACAACGAACAAATTCATTTTTACTACATTAAGCGAGCATGACAAGTTTTTCTTTTCAAGTGACTTTAAAAGTATTCTCTCTCGTACAATGAGTGCGTTTGCCTCAATACCAACTTATTGTTAGTGCATGTTTTAAAAGAGGCGAAGTAGCTGTCAAATGTTAGTTAGTTAAATTCTTTATTCATGCCTTTCGGCCTAGAATCTACACAAATTTTTACATCTTATTTTTATGGTGATTACTTTATATAAGTAACCTAACTTAAACAATTATATTACATGTTTTATTCTTTCCAAATTTTTTTCCATCCAGTCTTTTCTTGTTCCTTGGTCATTTAATAAATAAATTCTCTCTTCTCTTCTTTCTCTTTCCGTCTCTCTGCAATACAGTCTTATATGTTCTAGAGATTCCTCTTCTCTATTAAATGTCATTTGTGTTTATGTTTTTGGTGTATACTGTATGCAAGTGTTTGATTCATATTAAACTTAAAATAATACAATGGAGTAGAGAAGAAATTGAAATCTTGGTGGATGTATACAATTATTCATCTTTGTACGCAGTGAAATCAACTGATTACCATAATCGTAATTTGAATGAATACAATTTATAATGGTATAATGGAATTTTGACACTTTGATATTTTAATACACTTCACTCTTGATCGTGTATATAGATTGATAAGGTCACTTATAAAGACACTTTTAAAATCACATCAAAAGAAAAATTTAATCGTGAAATGCACGCTTCAAATCGGAATAAACAATTTACATTTTTGCGCAAATAAATGTTAACACTATTCGTTATGAACTCAATTGGGCGAAGTTAACGATTATTACCAACCTATATAAATATAACGTGCCTAGATTGGGAATATCAAAATAATATATTAAATACAAGTTTCATCATTTCTTTATAAAAATAGACAGTCTACTGTCGAAACGAAACAGAAAATAATAATTAGAAATGCATCCCCTCCAATTATGTATGAGGAAGTAAAACACGAAACCAGTTAGAAGTTTTAATCAATCTTGCATTAATTTGAAACACACTGTATAAGAGCTATAAGGTGTTACTACTAAACAGTAATAAAGAAAAAAGACAGTAAAAAAACTTGTTTCATTACTTTTCTAACCCAGTAAACACGTTTTACTACAACACAAAACACAGCAAGACAATTACCGTTATATACTATATAATACCAGCACAACATTTTATGTTAATAAAATCACAGTAACAAAAAAATATAATACATTATAGTTGGTAAGTGATTGGCTCGCCACGTATGCTTAAATATATGCAGAGACATGCAATATCACTTAACAAGCCGAGCGGCATAAGGCTTCTGGATTATGCAAATTTAACAGTAATTATTTTGTGCAGCGGTCGAGATATAATACGCACTGTAGTAAATATGAGTTGCATGATTTATTTAACTTCATCGCGGGCTTTTTATAATATAATCGGAAGAAATGCAAGTAACGGTACTTTGATTTGACTTTATCTACCAGAATGATTTCATTTCCTTTGATGCTAATTTGATGATAAAATTTTATTAGTTCCAATGCCTTAAAAATTATAATTTTGTATCGTAAAATTATCTCGAATATCATTGCGGAAATAACCACTTATTTATTATTATATTTTATAAATCTTATTTTTTAAACCAATTAAGTTTATGAATGGAAAGCTGTCTTATCTAAACTACAATTCATAAATTATGAATAATAGGTATTAATAATTTTTTTGTATTCTTAGAAATTGATGTTTTTATGTAGTATTATACAGATAATAAATTAGTTTAACGCAAAACATGAAACAATTTTATTTCATTATTTATAAAACTATCGTATCTAAACAAATACGTACCAAAATAAAGTCGATGCTTAGATGTATAAAAATAGAAGAGAAACAGGTTCAACGAGGCCGGGATTTGAGTCCAGGACCTCTTGAGTTACTAGACAAGTGGGCTAATCCACTGCACCCGAGACTGCACCACAGCGACAGAGCAAAGAAATTGAGTTGATTTTGATCTCAATTGTAAAACCGGAAATGGAAGTTTACTTGACACATAAAATAATAAAAAATTATTTCTAATATAGAATAAACCACATGTTGCACAGTCTGATTCAAAAATGAATAATTTCTACAAACTATATATTTTATTTGCCAAATACATATATTGAAAAAAATATCACTTCTCTGATTAGTTTTCATTTGTATTGCTTGTTCGCCGTTTTATTATATTTTTCCTTCAAAATCAGACTAGGAATGTATCTGTATCACTCTACCGAGCACTCTAATAATTTTTTAAGCGGACTGTACAAAAAAGACAGGTGGCCTAACGACTGCCTGTCTCTCTCGGTTCGCGTTCTTAACGCCAGTTTGGGTTCATGTATTATTATATTTCAGTGCCGAGTATGGTATCAAATAAAAAATCTCAGAGATGATGCATTAAACTGTTAAAAATAAATTTGAATAGTTCGTCAATTGTATTTGCAATTGTTAATTGAGTCGAGTTTTTTTCATAATAAAAGTCACACCGAAGCGTGTTGAACTTAAATCTCAAAACTTATGTTTGAATCAAACAAATAACTGAATCATCTTTTCAATAAGTCAATCGTAATTATTCTAATTTATACGTATGAGAAAGCAGTGTGGTGAAAACACAAGATATTTTAAAATGAACCAGGAGTTACTTTTTATATATTCTCATTTTTACTACAACTATAGTCTATTCCACGAGACCTTTCTTTAAAGTTTTAGTAGTTTTTGAGAAACCGTAACTCTTCTAGAGATCCATACAGACAGACCGACAGACAGACATACAGACAGACAGACACAAACAGAGATCATCGCGAAACTAATAATAGGATTCTAGGGACCCTAAAACGTGCTCATCCACTAAAAATTTACCACCGAATTTTTAGCATGATTTCTATACCTCCGTTACAGAATGTGGCGGGAGGTAAACATTGGGATCCCGAAGTAAAAGTCGAGATATCAATAAAAGAAAATATTAGATCTTGACGCTCCCTGTTTGTAAAGTATCTCACCAAAAATCAAACTGAACCCATATCAGTCGGTGTCGAACCCTGACATTGACCGCTAGCAGCGAGGCGCGAGGAGGCGCCGGAGGCGTCACGGTTGCTGATAGCTAATCATCAACAACACACAATACTGACACATCGTACCATGAGCATGTGTAATGTCAACATAGCGCCGGCGGCCGCTGCCCGCGCTGCAGCTCCTGCTATCTGCTGTTGACAGGAGCCGCTGTCACTCGGGTTATCGGATAGTACGAGGTGTACAAGTAATTTAATTAGGATTTGTAATGCCATAATTGTTGTGGAAAGTGCGACACGTGCTCAATAGCTGAAAACCAGGAGATTTGGACAGTAATTGTTATTGGGATTAATTAGATTTATCCACGGTTTTACTTTAAATATTTTGACTATTGTGCTTGCATATTAGAAGCCCGATCCTTAGAGTATTGTTAACTATATACTTAGCTATTTCAATAATTTACAATTTAAAATTGCCTATTTTTTGGTAAGCAATAATAACACGATAATATTTCTGCTAGTTAGTTATTAGTTCAATTCATTTTATTAAATTTATGCAGGTTTGAATATTGAAGTTAAAAAAAATTGACATTTTTTACATGCGTTGTTTTATAAAATAATCTAATTCAACTTCAGGTCCGTAATTAACCACGTAATTAGCTAACAAGTCTTTATGTAACTAGGCCTCCTCGTAGGCGTTGAAATGTAACGATTTCAGGGACTTAAACACTAAAAATTTTCAACACTTTATTAGATATTTAGTAACAAGTTTAGGATTTTATGGACGAAGCACATAAAAGGGCGAGTCAATAAAACCCTATAATGTACGTGTTACATTCAATATTTATATTCAACTGTATTGCAGATTATTTTTTGTTTTCAGTTTGGAATGACAATTATATTTGAACATGATGTTGACATGAAAAAACTGGATAATTCAAAGTGTGCTTTATATCTGTTGTTTGGTTACCAAGTTGTATATTGTTTATTGTTTTTACTTTATCGGACTAGTCTATAAAGAGTCACTTTATGAGCGCTAAACAGTATCATAAACAAGTGATTTTATAGTACAGTTGAACTTCAAATAACTTCTGCAGGAAGTTCACATTTTCCTAATATTAGAAAGATGGTCTTCACTCTGTAAGTGATATATGTATTTTTGCACATGAATTGCGGTTACCAGCCGTGAAATCATAGCCCCCAAAGATGTTAGTGGAGGAGGACCGCAGAGGTAAATTTCAATTGACTACTGTCAGCTGTGGGATTCGAACTGAGGATCTCACGATCCACAGTCCGACACGTTACCACGGAGCTATTTACCCCATATTGTTCGGTATACATATACCGGGAGTTTCAGCTAAATTGCAACATTTGCTTTTTTATCATTAATATATTACTATGGATACCAATACCAATTATATGCATTACCGCACTATTCCATATAAAATACAACATAAGTTGTCAATGTTAAATGAACTTGACAATAGAATTTACTGATTTATAAATGTATTATAAACATTTCTCAAACTATAACCACAATTGTATGTAAACATTCGTATTATTCCTTCGTTAATAAACATTAAACGATTAAAAAAAATATATATTGAAGCGCGATTTGTAGTCAAACTATCCAGTGAACAGCGAAATTTGAAATTAGATTTATAGTTTTGGACCGTATTCCGTCACATCTTATCCATGAACGGAGACTTAATCAGATGTCGAACTGCGCATTTGCTCATCACTGCCCCCCGGAGGTGCGGTATGTGAAGACTGGTATTTCACGATAAGAAATACGTGTTCTAAGAAATCAGAAAATAGGTACACATATATTTTACAACCAATTCTTTTTCTTCAATTATCAGTTTTAAATTGTAAGCACTCGTAGTAAAATTTCATGAATTGGTATTAGAAACAATGACAGCACTGACCACTGATAAGCCTGACGAAATGGCAAACATGATATATTAGCTATTTGAAAGTAAAGAAACTCCAAACAGTATAAACAGCTATTAAATTATATAAATAAAGCTCTTGAGTTACAAGATTCATAAACAACGTAATACAAAGATAAAACGGTCGTTTAATTTTTTATGTTTCTTATGTTCATAAAGACAGAAGTATGAACAATTCATAAATATAACAGCTAAAAGATTTAATGACTCAAAATCTTCCATAATGCCAAGATCTACGCACGTTTAAACAAGCATACAAATAAGAATAACTGTTGTATTTATGCAAAACTTTATTGAAACTAGTTAACCAATAAATTATTTTTATACTGCGGAGAGAATTTATTCAGATTCCGCTATAAAATGTAGGAACAACTTATCTACAATTGAGCTTTAGTTTTTGTTAAGTAGAGTATTAAATAAATAAATAACAAATAAATAACAAATAGGTAATACAATTTAGCAAATTTGACATTGAAAAAATGTTCAACAAAATGGCCGCTAAATGCCTTCATCATACTAGTTCTATATTTGAGACATGGAGTATGAAATTACGATTACATTTTGTTACAAATCTAAATCTATTACTGATATTATTAGTAATCATTAATCAATCTGTATCAGTAATTTATGTATTTTCACTTTACTATCAAGAAAAAATACTTTAAATAAAAAAAATGTTTGGGTTCTGCAAACTTTTTTTTAATTAAAATCCGACGTTTTATAATACTATGCGTAAATCTGCGTCAGGAGAAACAAGTGAACAACATAAACAAGTTTATAGAAACAATAACTAAGTAACAACAAATTATGATTTATAAAATGTTCTCATTCTTTAATTCTTTTATGGTTATTATATTTTCTTTTTGAAAAATTGTTAACAAGGGGCTCGCAAATTACAGAATAATTTAACAAAAGGCTTGCTCGGACCCCCGCGATTCCCGTACAGCTGGTGGTACCAAAATAAAAAGTTATGAAAATGATATGTGAGGTAACTCTTGTAGTTTGAAATTATTGTTATTAAACTACAAAACAAAGTAAACAGCAATAATTTAACATTTTTACAGAAATATAGGTCAACAACTCGATACGCGTCGGAAGGTGTGACTTCGGAGGCCGCAAGTATCTTAGTGCAAAATCTGTTTATATAAATTATAATTTATTCAAATAAGCATATTACGGGAAATTCAGATGTTCATTTCTATTTTACAAAATTGCTGTAAAAATTCAACAAAAATATTTTCAACATCCATAACACATTAGAATATTGTTTAATGTGAGTTATAGTAACGAATTATTGACTCGGAATGTAAACTTGTACTACAAGTATACGTTAACACTATTTCATTATGAATGTACCGATTTGGATGAGTGACGTTAACGATCATTACTTTCGTCGATCTACATATATTTTCATATTTCAATTTACTAATTTACAGGAAATAATTGGAAATTGTGCTGGCCTGTGTATCATAAACAACAAGCTTAAGATGTTATTTTTTATATGTTACTGTAAAAGCCCGTTACCGGTTAATATTAGGTTTAACCAGTAAATCTTCGGATTAACCGACATGAGTTGGTAAATGTAATGATTTACTGGTAAAAACCTCAGATTAACAAATTTATGGGCTTTGATAGGT
Source organism: Poecilus cupreus (assembly GCA_963942605.1). Lineage (NCBI taxonomy): Eukaryota > Metazoa > Arthropoda > Insecta > Coleoptera > Carabidae > Poecilus > Poecilus cupreus. Next base: position 17,677,072 of record OZ012720.1, on the reverse strand, counting down.
TATGTTAGGTTGTGTTACCTAAATTTTAATAAGGGAATGGTGGTTTTTTGAAATGAACGATTATCACAGCACTGTTGCACTGTTACCATAAGAGTTGTTAAATTTTACTGGAAAATCTTAGTATTCACGTAACTCGAGCTTTTACAGTAACATATACATTTGCAAAGAGTACATTCAATAACATTAATACATATAGGTAAAAGAAGATGAAATACTCTAACCCTAATTGACATCACCGAAAAGCGAAAAAGCAACCAATGTATTTACAATTTTTTCCTGTATTAAAAATTAATTATTGTTTATTTCAAAACGAAACAAATGTATAGTGCGCATCTGCATCACATGCAGAATTATTTATTTCAGGCTCATGGGATTCTAATCCCCGACAGAAAATATCACACCTCGCGTGAAACGGACTACTTTTTGCATTTGTTAACACAATATACTATTTCCGCCTTAGCAATTCATAATAACAAATATTTTTTTGATTTAGGAAATAAGTTGATGGGCATTACAAAAGGTTAAACAGTTAAAAGATTGGTCATTAATGAAATCTTTCACAGGTTATATTTGGTAGAAGAGAACCTATTCTATTTCGTGCGAGACGGTTTGGCTTCCATCCAAGTCCAGTCTACATCACATGGGAACAGCGTGAGTGTTTGAGTGTATGTGTGTGCAGTTAAGAGCAGTGATGCTCCCTTTTTCAACAAAGCGAAACCAGTGGAGCGTTACCACCATAACAAAGTTAAAGTCACTGAGAGCAAAACGGAACCACGGACCGTGTAATGATCATAAGGCACGAAATACAAAGAATACAGTAAAGAGTTGTACACTTCATTCCACCGATCGCTGAGTTTATCATTGGAAACACGAATGGAACGAGAATAGAGTGCACTCCCGCTTCTTACAGTACAGCATATACCAAATACTTATTTATATTATATACTTCATGCAATTAATAGAGTTAACTAGTCAGAAGCAGTCGTATTTTAACTTTTTATACGTAGAACGTAGTACCAGGAGGTATAGGAATCCTGAAAAATTGATGGCGATATTAGCAGTAACACTAGAGAGTGACAATAAAATGAAAATCATTTTGCCATGCAATAAGTTTGAGAAAGAAAGGGGAAACATAGGTACAGTTAACATATAAGCCACTTGCATGCTAACTTAACCTGAGCTTCATTCTCAATATAATACTGACAGAATTGGTTAAATTGCAGACACGTGACAAACAATGACACATTTTATTGAATTTAAGATATGTCAAAAAATAATTACGAAAACAAATGTTTTAGAGGTTTTTGGAATCTGTTTTAAATCATTTTCTCATTGACGTATGTGTGCATGGATGGTTATGTGTTCATATGTATGTTCAATAAATCACGAAAAACAACAGATAAGAGTTACCAAACTTTATAATTATAAATTTAATGACAATGCGCATCTACGAAAAATTTTAAATGACAAATGTTAACAATAATATTTAGAAAACATTTTCTTTTTGTATAATAATAAATAATAATATATTATTCAATGAGAATGTAATGTATGCTATTACTCATGAGAATGAAGTTTGCGTCACGAGAGAATGCGAGTGATGTAAATCATTGAAATGAGTAATAGCCATTACATTCGAGTAGAATACTATACTTTATCCACTACATTTCTTCAAATATTTGTTTGTTTATCAACATAGACAAATTGTAGCAAGCATCACTAGCCTTACAGTTGTAACAAAATTTTGAAGTGATTTGACATTTAGCAGAAAATAAATTATTTTTGTAAAGCTACATGGAAGAAGAAATCAAGCTTTGTTCATCAAATTTCAAGACATCTATTTGGACATTGAACAACCTGTTTACTCTAAATCAAAACGAATCAATTAGCTTAAAGATATATATTTTGTTAATATAAGTAGCTTTAAAATCTATTTCCATTCCTACTCTCCCGCTTAAAATAGGGGTAAATAGTTCAAGGTAACGCATCGGACTGTGAATCATAAGGATCCTCGGTTCAAGCCTCACACCCGACAAATATTCGGAATTAAATTTCGAAAATTTTCACCTCATAAAATTACCCCTGTGGTTCCTCCACCATTACCATCCTTGGAGGCCGTGATTTGGCGGCTGGTAACCGCAGTTCACGAGCATAATACCGAGATCCGCTTTGAGCAGATTGCTACTCCCAGACATGGGTAAATGGCGTGACATATTTATTTTTTTAGTTACGAAAAACAAAAGATAAACAAACAACAAAATCTGTTTTCTTCAAAACAATTATCTTGTCTGGAACTATGTAAATTTAGGTGAATGTGTTAACTGTTAGGAGTTAGGTTAATGTTTGATTCATCCTTGAAACCAACTGATTTATGCTTCGACATGCAACTGTCTTCGACGTGCTTCGTATCGCATTAGCGCAATGAATTGACAATTCATTACATTTTTTGTACTATTTTATATACGTATGGTTGTGTTCAAATGTCATTGACAATAAGACTGCTAGATATAAAAAAATACTAGCTGTAGGATGCAGTTTTGCAAACAATAAGCGGAAAGAGTTTTCGTTGTTGCACATCATCGTAAAGCCAAAAACTATTTCATTAACTTGGTCTTAAGTGATTTGAAATATTTATTTATAAAACAAATTCGAATATTAAAGCTTCAAATGTAAATAGAAATATTTAAATACATATTTCGGTAAACACATTCTTAATCAGTAAATTTACGAAGGTTAAATAGATTTTTGATTAGGTTGAGTAATACTGATTTATCGCTCATAGTTTTAATATAATAAGAACTTTTCTGGAAATACGTAAACGAAATATTTTGTATTTTAAGACGTGTTTGTTAGATTTTATTTAATAACATTATATCTTAGCTTCAGTTTTCCTTATTTTATTTTAATCTAAAACATAAGATCTATGAATGTAGAGCTACAGCATATATAATCTTAAATGCCATACTGTCTGCAATATAATATTTTAAACAAATAAAAAAAGAATAAATAGTAAGTAAATGTAATTAATGGCACAGTTAAATGAAAAGATTAATAAATTACTGAGCAAGTTCTGCAAGTATAATCCGTGTTAATTTCAGTTTCATTCAACTTCACGTAGGAGTTGAAACGCGGTATAGCATCACAATTCACAAGCAGTTCTTTTTCTCTCTTGCTTTTCTGTTTTTCTTCTCTGGCTCCAGCGATCGCGTAAATCAAACAAACGCAACGTAACTTAACGTAATGTAAAGTTCGATGAAACGTGTCGTTCTCAATTGACTTCCGTTTCAGATCTTTTTTCTTTATTTAAAGAGCGCAACAAGTTCGCTAACGTGATTTCCTTTTACTTTTTTAGCATTGAAATGCGTTCAGCGGAGAGGTAACCGTTGCAATGAAAATAAACATTGCAGTTGTATAACTGCTAATTTGAATCAGTTAAAAATATATCTATAAATAGGATGTTCTTGTTTATGAAAAATAACCGTGAATAGAGTAAATTAATTTTGAAATGTATGAAAAATGTTTAATTAAGCAAAAATGCCGGTATCTTGATGAGAAATTTTAAATTAAGAATTTTAATAAATAAAGAAAAATATGTATAAGATTCTCTTTGGAGTTTAAAATATGAGTGTGAACTCTGAAATTTCAAAACAAAGAAAAGAATGAATGAAATATTTATAGACGTTTACATATTTCCATAAAATTAACTGAGACTAATTATGTTGTAAAAATGTAAAACACATACAATTTACGTGTTATTTAATATTAATTGTATGTGACTTACCAATTATCTAATTAATCCAACACACCACAACAAATTGGAGACGTTCACTTACCTAAAATAAAAGAAAATTATATTAGTCAACATTATAACGCTATACCATTTGTCAAAATTAAATAAAAACTATGTACTTAATATACACACACGACATATTAGCATATTGTATTCGTATTTTTCATCAAAGCTTTCAGAATAGAGTCCGTAGAAATTCTGGATTCAACAATAGTTATTTTATTTGTATCAATTTTTGTATCAAACTTTTATGTAAATTTAATAAATAAATTTAATATATTACTCATTCTTAATGACAGGGATTTTTTTTATGTTGGTAATATTACAATATTTGAATATCAATAGGCTCTTCAACCACCTTCAAATTTAGCATATTTGGAACAAATTTTCAATAATACGCTTCAAAACAAAGTCTAAAAATATAACAATTTATTTAAAAAATAAATATTACGCCTGTAATCAATTATTAAAAGTCCGTCCAATTCAAATGTGACGTCCTAACGACGAATGACAGATAGAGATTGCGCGCGCATAATCTTGGCGTTGAGTGTTGTGATCTGTCAGTCAAGTCAGCCGTCTGTTGTTTGAGTATTATGTATTATTGAGGTTATCTGTTGAAATCTTTAAATTATGGTTATAAAGTATTGCTTTGTGCCAAGTTGTGAGAACAACAGCAACAAGGATTCAAAATTATTAATCAAATACCAAACAATTCACAACGTAAAGCTGTCATGTATCAATTTGTTCAAAAGTTACATTGAATAGTTCTGCAAATCTACACGGGAGGCACGGGCGGCGCTGTTCTGTCATTCGTCACTACGTCGTCACACGGTTCAATATAGAAACTTTTAGTAATTAATTACTAGCTTAATTATATTACAATATTGATGAAAATACGAAAAATATTCATATATTAACGTCTATTTTAGAAAATTAAATTAAAAAAAAAAATGGTTGAAGAGCCTATTCTGTCTATATTTTCAATATCAAAACCTAAAAAATCAACATATTTTTATTTGGATTTTACACTGCAAATTCAATTATAATTACTTACAAATATATTTCAAATCCACAAATATTCTGTTTTCTTGTATTGCAAATATTCAATTGTAGACATATTGCCACAATATTTTTAAGTCAATGTAACTCTTTGACATTTCAACATCAGAGGTTAGCTAAAACTAGTGAAGTGATGCCAACATATAACCATAAAAAGTTAGTAATTTTTGTCGAACTAGTTCGACAAAGACATGATTTTCGACCGTTTTAGAGATATGTAATTGTGTCAATGTCAGACGGTGGCGCGAAAATAAAGTTCTTAACTTAGAAATCGCATTACATTATTATGGTTATACTAATACTAATTTAAATGTAGACCAACGTAGTTCTACAAGTCCAGACAGGCCCGCATGTGTTTTAAGTAGGTTATTTTGTGAAATTAAGGGGTAAATAATTCCGTGGTTATGGATCGAACTGGGGATTATGAGACCCTCAGTTTGATCACTGTCGACAAATATTCGGGGAAAAGAATTCTATATAATAATTACTTTTTTTCCTAACAATATTGATGGCCGGAACTTGACGACTGCTTGTCGTGATTCTCGTGCAAAAATATATCATAACCGAAATCTGCCATAAGCAGAATTCCACACTTAGAATAGGGTAAATGGCGTGATATTATATTTAATTATTTTGTGAAATTTAAAAGCTACCAAAATTATTGATGTTTCAAGTTACTGCATTAAATGTCTGTTTTGCGAATGTCGAATATATTATTGAAATTTTGATGATGTGTATAGTAGACTCATAGATATTGTAGCTACCTCATGCTGCGTGTCATGCTGTGAGCCTAACAGAAAAATTAACCAAACAATTTGCAAAGGAATAAACAAACATAAGTATAGGTACAAAAACAGGGATGTATTTAGTTTATTTACCTTTCGAATATTTATTATTTAAATACATATTTAGTAAATAAAAGAAATTTATATTACTACTGCAGTTATATGCCGCCTCGGTTCCCCGTTTTCGGTGGTGTAACAACTACTAACCGCGGGCAGCCTTGCTTAACTTGCGTTATCGAGTGAACCGGAATAATCGCTCGCAGCCATGTCGTTGCCAGTATACACATAGTTATTTTCGCAATTAGTAGGATATAGACAAGATTATTGCACGCATGTGAAAGTTGCACAACGAGGCACACATAAGTGCGATAATCATATACTATCCCACGTATTACGCACAAAATTTTATCTACATTCGTTCTGAATTTGTAAAAGAGTTAAATTGGTATGTTGTTATTGAAATAAAAATTTAATTAATTTCAAATCAAAGTAGCAACAGTCAACAAACCGGGATAATTTATAAAATCATGGCGATCAAATAAACAGAGCGGTAATATTAAAAAACACACTAGTGCGGTAATGTTATCATTACCTGTCTGAAATTGGTGGGAAATGTAGGATATGTCGCACGATCGTACATAAAATTATTTGTCAAATTAAAAACGAAATTAAATATATATTAAATTTCGCGGTCCATTTTGAAATATGTTATAAATATATACGCTTATACCTTATACTTCTTTAAATTTGTTCAATTTACTGTATACTTAAACTAAAATTAAACTAGTCTGTGGGATGGTTCAAATAGTAGACCTGGTTTAACCGAACACTACGTTTATACAGCATCTATGAATAGGCTCAGAATTCTATTTAGTTTAGGCTTAAAAAAGCACTAGTTGAAATGTTGTTTTCACTATGAATGCTGCTTCTGGTGTATGAATAACCTCCAGAAAACATCTTATTTGTGTTGTTGTGTTGTAATGGTTTGAAAGTGTAACATAACAGATTTCCGTGATGATCTGTACTGTATTTATAGGTACAGTACAGTAACGTATTTATACAAAATACTGTTTTTATTTTAGGTAGTCTTCGCAAAAGACGCAGGAAAAGTATCAGAAGTTAATCGAGCAATTTGAGTACGGAGAGGAGAGTTGTGAAGTAACCAAGTCGCGGCTCCGGCTCGCTGCATAGATAAGAAGTTTTCTAATTAGCGAGGCTGAACAGTGAACACTTCGGCTCCATGAAGTTACCAGCGCCCGCCTCGCGCCTAGCGGGAACAACTTCAACTAAAATTACGCATCCTACTTCACCGTGTATGGAAAGAAATGGATTGCTGGCCGCTGCTGTGTTATTTGTCAATAATTTATGATAATATACAATTATCTTTTTTGGAATATCTACCATTTTCGATTTATTCGCAAATAATTATAATCAATAGTAGTAGTACATTACAATGTGTGTGAAGAAACTAAGAATTTCGCTCACGCTTATATCAGTTTTAAACACGAGACGTCAGCCGAGTGGGCAATGATACATAAGTGAGCGAATTTGTTTCTTCACGAGTGTTGTATAGCGTTTTGTTCAATCCTGCTATTGTAAGTACGCACTCCCATCCTTGTGGTCCACATACTCAGTGTTAGGTTAGGTTCAATTTGGTAATGACAGATGAGTGGGTGAAAGTAGTGAGCGAAAGAATTTTCGCCCATTCACCTTTCATTACCCATCCCGTTGCCATAGGAATGAGTTGAGTGGACAAAACAGAAGGTTTCGAGCTCTGTATCCAAGTAAGAAACAACAAGTTTCAATAGCAGGATTGAACAAATTATATTTGTTTTATTAAAATCGGTTAAAATATTTAAGGCTGGTTTTCCCGCCTCTAGATAAGATACCCAATAACTAATTGCGAATCTATTGATACAGAATTTAAATGTGGCATACAGGGAGTTCAATGCTTTTTTTTTATTGTGTTATATTTTTTCAACTATTCGATTTACAACAAAAGTGTAAGAAATTAAAAAAAGTTGTACGGAATTTAAAATGTATACAATAAAACCCATTCCACAGAAAATAATACAACTGTAATAAATCTGAAACTGTTTATGAGACATCAAATATTTTTCGTTTTTGATTAATTTTCCATGGGTATGTTACAATTTTTCTAATAAATATTATTTTTTATTTAATTGATGTATCGTTAAATATTAATATTTAGGTATTCAAATGGGCCTTATTACATGCATTTTTAAATTCTGAACAATTTTTTATACACTACATTTCAATGCGCTGTACAAATATTAATGAAATTTTATTATTCTTTTATTATTCTAACAGATAATTATCTGCAATTTAAATAATAAGTTGATATGTCATGATTGTCTTGATATTCATCTAACGAATATATCTGAAAGTTTCTGATGATAGATCGGTCCTAGACAAAGGTGTTGCTAAATCATTACAACGTGGTATATTCCATATAATAATTGTTTAAATTAGAACTTTAGATTATTACAATATATATATATATATATATATATATATATATATATATATATATATATATATATATATATATATATATATCAAATATTTTACTCAAACAATACGACTGTTTGAATTGCATGTTTTGTTTTCCATAGCACTCTGTAAATAGCTAAAAATTATAAATTTTATTGTACGCCTAGATCGATCTCATGACAAAAATGTATTATATCAACAAATTTAAACTCATTTGATGCAGATTTTATTTCTGAACAATTTTTGTATTTGCACTGTTATTTAAAAATTCACAGAGTACGTGCTATAGCCTAATGAAAATTGTAACATTTTATTTCTTATGTCCTATAAAAAACGATTTACGAAACACAAAGGAATCTGATTTTCAATTGTACCAGCAGAAAATTTTAAATTTCCCATTTTTCGGAAATACGTCAATAGTCGCATGTCCCACGTCGCCAGGTAAATATCTCGCTATTTCCACTCTACCGATTCATAGAAGAGCATTTAACTGTTGTAAATCACAAACAACAAAACCATCTCCCATTCATGAACATCACCAAATCACTCCCACAATGCCTCCAATCATCAACAACCTCCACCACCCCTCGTCACTCCACCGCGTTATTCATGGGCATCTCCGTGACCGGACGTACGTCGTTGATGCATGCAGACGGCGTCTATACCTGGAAGCGAAGAGCGGCGAGCGACCATCAGTGCAAGAACAGGTTTGTTTCATCTTTCTTCTTCACCGTGCGAAGATTGAAGACGAAGAGTAAATCCAAGAGGTGGAGTGTGAGCTGTAAGGTAGTTTAACGCGACTAACTGTATTTCAACTATCTACTACTCCTGGTTTTAGAAATGAAACTGTTGATGTAATTGTTGATTGTGGATGTGTTTGTTGTATTGATTTTTATTGTAATGTTATAAATATTTATGTGTTGTTATGTAGCGGGGAAATGTTTCATTGCGATGCGATAATCTGTGTAATTTAAAATACAAAACTGCATAAAATGTTCTACTGTATACATACGTTTGTATTACATTAAAATTCCAACAACTCAGGATAAATTATTCAAGTGCATTCAAAGAATTAAAATTCGAACATTTTTCACTTTAACCTTTATTCAATTATTAATATTATTAAAACCACAATGAATTTATAATAAGAAATTTCTAAATACATTTGGTCCTTGCTAGATTCTTAAGATTACAGCAATTAGGTTTTGATATACCGAACATCAAAAAATACTTTGAATAATTTCAAATCTCCAACACATAACCAAGCCTAAACAATTTAAAAAATATTGGAATTATTTTGAAATGTGTTATCATTTTAATTTATAAATGATATAAAATACAGAAAAAAGTTTTTATCAAAAATTGTAGCACATATTATTATACATTTTATTTTAGATTTTAGTATTTGAGATATAGTCAAAAGTAGCTCATATTGTTTTAACTTCGAAAATCTAATAAAAAATACAAATTGTTCAGACCTAAAATCACAGCAAAAGTTTGGTTATGTAAAACGCAAAATCACGAATATTTAAAAAATCCAGTGTGATATCAAATGAAAGGTCTCAGATGCGAGTAAAAGTTCAATTTTCTTAAATGGAAAGGGGTACTTTTTTAATGAAGTAGATAGCCCTTTTCAACGATATAAATACAGGGTGTCCCATTGTAGACGGCCACTATGATTTTATATGAGTTGTATATGACAAAAATAAAATATTACTATCGCTATTGCTCTGAAACTGGAAATTTCCGGATATGTTTATATGAACTTTGTTTTATTGTTTGAGATGTATTATCCACCCTTAAATCCGCGAGCTCTATTTTTTGAACATCTGCATGTTCCTATATCTAAAACTAAGATCACAAAGTTCTAAAATCATTAATGCCCGGTTTTCACCGACGTTAGTTAAATTTTAAACTTGGTTTAAATAAATAAAAGCAAATCGAAGTTATATGTTATATGGAATAATTGACATTGTTGTCAATAATTAGATACGCTGTTATTAATTTAAACCAAGTTTAAAATTTAACTGACGTTGGTGCAACCGGGCATAACATCTTCAATTATGGAAAATTCAATTTCAGGTAGGCTGTTGATAAAACAAGTTATTGTTTTTTTTATTGATACTCCTGTCGACAATAGCTTTGCATCGATAACAATTGATGACAAATTGATAAAAATAACTTGTTTTGTTCAACAGCCTACCTGATGTTGTATTTTTCATATTAAAGATGTTAAGGTTTTTAGAACTATGTAACTTTAATTTTAATTTTAGGAATAGGAACATTTAATTTTACCCCGTTGAAAAAGGAATTTTTCGGCCTTGTAACAAAATGTAACCACCACCACCACATTCCATAATAATTTTATTTTGTCCAGCATACAATTATGTCCTCCCTTCTTGCTGTATAAGCCAATGTATTTATTTTTTCTTTGATTTTATTAGTTAGCCAGCAAAACTGATTGGTTGCTTTAAAAAACTCAGCCTGTACATAAAACAATCTTTATTTTGTTTGTAGATTTCATTATAGAGTTATCACACAACTGCTAAATCGGAAACGCATTTGAATTACAATTAGGCAGCTCTAGCACATCAGCTATTTCACAATAAATGCTCGAATTCTAACATATTTAAAATAATGTTGAAAATAGCTGTAAATTATTTCTGAAATAATACTAATAGTTAAATAAAACACAGTCGTTCAAAACGAAGATAAACAAGTAGCAGAATCCAAAATAAAAATTTCAAAAGCCCGAAATCCAAACGTATAACAATGTGCAGAATCCACCGCGCAAATATACAAACAAACAAACATATCTATTACACGCACAAATACACACAGCAGATAGCGGTTTGAGCCCGCTCAATTGGAACAAAAAACAATAAATCTTTTTCAAGTTAATTGGTGAAAACACATGGACGTCGGTGACGAGGGGGCGGCGGTGTACTACATATACAGTGAACATAGCTACACAGGAGCATGTGAGGGGCCGGTAAAAAGTTTAATTTTTAATTTAATTCAGGTATGTTGCGATGAAAAAGGAACCTGACGTTACGAAATGCCGTTTGGTTAATTTCATTTTGAAACAAAGCTTCGGTTACAAAAGAATTTCAAGAGCGCGGAAAAAATACATATACCGCGGGCGCGCAATGACCGACTGACTCTCTGTGTCCGCCGGGCCGACATTTTTATTTTATTCTATTTTTTACAGACGAGACGAGAATGTATGTTCTGCTCAAGTGTGAATTTTAACTCGTACTTTATAGTAAACTGCTGTTACACAAGAAAAACTGGATGGAAAATAAATATCTCTCACGACTAGATACCATTATTTTTAAATACAACAGAACAACATTTTATAATTAATTACACAGTATACCCAACCTATTTTTATTACTTATTAATATGTAAACAAAAGGTTACTGCTGTTTTCTTTAATGCCATTTTCTCAATGCTTTTTACGATTATATGTACATTAATATGAAGTTCACCTTATTGAAAATATACAGTGAGTCATTTCATTGTCTCAACTTGAAAATCGTAAGAGATACAAAATCGGTTGGTGGAATTGCCTTACTCCAACCTTTTATCGTTTCAAAGGTGTTAACATATATGGATTCACATTCATTCATCTATATCAGTGGTTCTTAACCGGTGTTCCTCGGAACACTAGTGTTCTGCGAACTTGTAAGTGTTACGCGAAGAGAGATATGAGCTAGATTAAGCACTGATGATTTTAAGGAAATTACCAATTAACATTTCCGTAAATTTTTCGATTTCAGGTAGAGAAAAATTGTAAATATTAGTGTCAATAAATGTAGAAATTTTTCTTCTACAACAAACTATTTAACTTTTTGATGTAAAATAATTAGGGAAGCCAATAATTGATCATTTCAAAAATAGCATTAAAAACGCTATGGTGCGTCCTGCGATTCAACATCCTGTATATAATTTTTTTATGAAGATAGTAAGCGGACTAACACGGTTTGGTCCTATGCCGCTTAATGAGAGAATGATTGTTAATTTATGTGAACACAAACGACCATATTCTTCAGTGGGATTCGAACTCACGACCTCTGGTGTGCTAGATTGGTGACAACCAGTACGCCACCGAAATCGGTAGATATAATTTTTAATAAATGATATTTTGATACAGGTTTTGTTTTTATGACTAGCGAAATTGGGGTTCCCCAAAATTTTCTTAAAATAAAAAGTGTTTCCTGACTTCAAAAAGGATAAGAACCACTGCTCTACATAGACATCATTGAAAAAATAGTCAAAACGAATGCAGGAAAACTCAAAACTTGTATTTCCATAAAAATATCGCCTTCCATATTTTTCACGATTCCTATACTTTCTTTATTATGTTGAAGAAAGTAAAAAGAAAATTGTCAATAAATTTTCATTTGAAGTATTAAAGTTATATTTCAAATATATGACAAAATATAGAGTAAATTATTGAATATCAACAAATGATTATTTGCTTTCAAAAGAACATACATACAACAAAGTATTATGAGTTATAACTCAAAATAGGTAAAACTTACCAACAAAATTCCAAAAATAGTTTCGGTACAGTCTGCGTTAAGCAAAAACACAACTTAATGTATTTTCACTGTACATTTCTTTAAAATCAACTAGTTCACCAGAAAGTATCATATAATATTGACCAAACAAATACAGAAAAAACACTTTACACGTTGTAATCTGTGTTAACTATTGACAGATCACGTACAAGTGAAAATTGTACGTGACGGTGTTTATAGTAAAGAATTGCAGGTGACAAAATGTCAAAAATATCAGGTAATATATCTATTGTCATTTTGCAGCTGTTATTCTGCGGAGCCTCCTTAAAATTACGCTCGACATTCAAAAAACCGTACCTTACGCGTATATTTAAGAAATATTGGCATACCAACGTATAAAATCAAATATCCTGTTTGAATTTCTGGTTAACTAGATTTAATGTAATGTAATAAATGTATATAACAATGAACAATACAGTAACTCTTCGGAAAAATACAATGGCAGCAATACAAACATTTCAGGCAGTTACTCGGAATAAATACCAGTGATATTTATTAGCAGGCGAGTTTTCCAAATGATTTGGCGGAAAAGCTTTTCATCCAAGTTATTTGATGTTAATTAATTAAATTGTAAATTAACAAATTCAATCAACTGTGTCATGTGAAAATTAAAATCTACGCACAAAAAGCGAGCAAATATAAAACCAGTTGACTGAACAGAATTCACGATTCGAATATTGAAAAAGGAAAATAGAGATAAACTGCGAAAAATGTTGCATTCCACTTTAATGCAAAAATGGACAGTTTTAAATTTTTATTTACGAATTTTCACATTAGATACTTTCCGTTAATACAAAATAACGCCATTTATCCATTGTGGGTGTGGCACTCTGCCTTCGTTTATATCAGTAAGTGTTATATTTTTTGCGTGAAGTGCCGTTACCAACCACAAACTTTTTGCTCGTGTGGAATATGTGCCATTCCATTACTTGTTATAGAATATACTGATACAATTATACAAATAATTTTAGTATACATTTTTTGCCTGATAAAATCCCAGAGAAATTTTACATCAGTGTTGACTATCAACTATAGGAATCGAACTGATGATCTTATGATTCATATTCTAACTATATACTCCAATAATATATTTGTCTCTTTTACACGGCAATTCAGAGTTATTAAAAGAATTTAACAATACAAATGTATTAGGTATATACATCTGTTTTCATTTAGTCTCGTAACAACCACATTTTATTTAGTATATACATACATAACATCACGTTATATACCAAAAAGTGGGACAGCACGAACCCTGAAACACAATCAACCAACAATCAATCTCCACCTATCCTGACACACCACTTTTCCCTCATCCGCATTTATAACAAGATTTATACAAGCTTCCACTCGGAATAATTCGTTCACGAAACAAACCATCAATCATATTTAACCACTTATTCGTCGGACGCCCACACAATCGTACACCATCAATCTCGCCCACAAATATTTAGTTTCACTAATCCTTTCATTCGAAATTCGCTCAAGATGACCAAACCACCTCAACTGACTCACTCATAACAACATTCTTCTCAATCTCACACTCAACAAACACCAACGTTTTCCTGACACGAGCACTTCTCACATACCCACACACTACTCTCAATTATCTGATTTCACAGCAGTTATACCTCGCTCATGCTTCTTTATTCACACCGAATATTCAGAACCATACATCAATGTAGGCACTAACACACTATTATAAACACTTAATTGAGCATCTCTAGATATATTCACATTTTGAACAAATGTACCCAGAGCACCCAACACCTTGCACCCTATAGACTCTCGCCTTTCAATCTCTTCACTTTTATTGGTGCAATCTATTGATGTAATATAAACTAGACGCCGCATAGCGCTGCCTATGAAAATATTGTTTTGAAGTAGGTACTCCGTAGAGTAGGGAAGAGGTGGAGAACGGTTCGTCCAGCCTGGCTAATGCGTGTTGTCTTTTTTATTCATTGCCAGTTTAAAAGCGTAGTGCGCGCAACCCGCGACTTATCCAAACTGCATTCCCCTTAATCCACTTCATGAAGCGTTGGCTTCACAACAAATGCCGCTATGCTGTGTCTAATTTACATTAGGTCAATGGTGCAATCCAAAATTTAAATGTTATATCAAGTTACACATATTAATACCAAAATATAGATACATATACAGATAAGATATCCCAGCAGTAAGAAAAATGCACAAGGAATCAGATCACATTATAGTTTAGGTGAATCATAAACATAATTTATTTGAAACAAAATATCGATATTATTAAGAATGTAATTTATTATGTATTGTACATATTTCAGTAATCAAAGATTTAAGATTTAAAACCATAAATACGTTAGAAATATAATTAATTTGGCGTAAATAAATTTAAAAACTTCAACACTTGTGTGAATGGCTTTCTGGAAAGTGAATGATTGTTAAGTATTCACGTCGATTGGGGTAAATGTTAGGATATCAACTCTTGATATTCGACAAACACAAAATGTTCTATCAAACCCAAATAAAGTGTTAAAGAGATTACGGCTTCCATTCTTCGCGAATCGTACCTAATTACAATGTGTAGCGTCATTATCAAGCTCGTAACAGCACCATTTCAATTACGGAAATAAAACAAAACATTACTTAGTGATAATACACCGCCTACTTGTGTTTAGCAGCTCGCAGCTGTACTGAAGCTGCCGCCGCGCGGCGCTGACATCGCGTTGAAGATTCACCTGAAGATGATTATCACTTCTTTCTCTCTCTCTCTCTTGTGTCGTTTTATCTTCTGTGCGGCAAGCGGCGTACTTTGTTGTTAGTTGTTTCAAATTCTTTTTGTCGTTTTGTTTTTCTTGTCTTTTAATTGATTATACGATAAGTTCATGTTTTTTCTGTCTTTTTTAATGGGATGTTTGTTTTATTTGACAATTCTTTATATTTTATTTTGGTGATTTGTATTTTAGAATTTTATATCTTTTCCTCCTTATTTTTACACTGTTCAGTGATTCATTGGGACATTTGTTTTATTTTAATTATGATTTTATCTTTTGGTTATAATAAATTACGAACATATAGCTAAAATTTTCTATTTCACATGTATCTAAAGTAAATTCAACACGAATTACTGACAGCTTTTACTAAAAGTATAACTACTTTGTAATGGTGTGTATGAACTATAGAAATAGTAGCAAGAACATACGTTATTCTAATAACTTTCAAAAATATATTAAATATTAAGAAAATAATTCAAAGAATTATTATTGAGAGGTTTAAAATTTTATGTGACATGCGAAAATTGCGACACTGTGACTAGCTAGAGCGATTTTGTCTAATGCCAAATTATTCTAGTCGTTTTACTTTTATCAAATTTAAGTGACAGAACTATGGACTGTGGAAAATCGTAACACCGAAACATGTTTTAAAAAAACAACTTTATTTTACAGCTTTACACATATAAAATCATAAAAGATATATTTTTTTAATTTGTTGCACCCATTCGATCGGGCTAAAATTTTGGCCAATTAAAGCGTCACTGCTATTAAAACCTTGTGAAACACTAAATTGCATAATTTAAATCTGATTTTTTTATTTGAAATTGGTACCAAAAATTAAAAAGTGAATAAGTATTTTGCTTTGTTTGGTAATATTCAAACATGTTTTTGAATTCCAGTCATTTGCGGCAAGATTATGGCTGGCGTATATCATGAAAAGAATAAAACTAAGATATATTTTTTTGTTTTTAAGAAGAGCATATTTTTAAATGCTACCAAGCAATGTTTCTTAACTTTTTCATAATTTTACGTGAGGACTTTTTATCTTCTTCCCCTTACATTATTTGTGAATTAAATCCAATATAAACCAGCCATAATTTTTACAGTTTAATAGTGCAATCCGATCAACTCAGTTTCTTGTAGATTTGATTAATAGGTTGAAGTGAACAAGGATCGAACCCGTGAATGAGGAATTGCACGTTTTTTTTTTATTGTCTTAATCGAAAGGGCAAGAAAAATATTTGATCCCTAATTTTTTTGTTCATATTTATCATTAATGAGAAAATTGTCTTTGAAAACGCAATTTTTAAAAGTGCGTCTGAATTCCAACACTTCCCCCCTTGCTTATTGACGTATGCACTGCGCGGACCAATGCGAGAGTAGCTTATGGATTGCTTCTACATATTAAGAAAAATATAACTTTGTCTTACATAATTACAATTATGTAATAAAAATTTCCTCAAATTATTTCATCTTATATTATAACATATTGATTGCTGTATAAACATTCATTTTTTTTGCTATTTTATATGTTCTTCGAATTATGAAAACAA
Organism: Poecilus cupreus; assembly: GCA_963942605.1. Classification (NCBI taxonomy): domain Eukaryota; kingdom Metazoa; phylum Arthropoda; class Insecta; order Coleoptera; family Carabidae; genus Poecilus; species Poecilus cupreus. The sequence continues at coordinate 17,660,035 of OZ012720.1, read as the reverse complement.
ATGGCATGTTTAACTTTTTTGCAATACCTCAATGTTAGCGAAACGAGTGCTTTCACCACAGCACAGTCCTACAAGTGTGGCTTGATGAATATTAATTGATGATTAAACCTATTTTATTTAAGTGTTCTGCTTATGGGTAGGTATGACAGAATGTAAAAATCGAGCAGTTATTAAAATACGAGTAGCTATTTGTAGAAGCAGTAATAACATGATTAAATTAAAAGCCACCCTTTACAACGATATGAGCAAGCACTCTCCCGTGTTTATATGATTTCCCCAGCACCACCGCACATAGGTGTGTGAGTGCATTGTTTGGTCGGCTCACAGTTCCCGGGTCCGAAGCCCCCTACATTAATTATGGCCAGAGTCGATTGGATTCCATTCCGTGTGCTACCTGTGCCCCCTCGCCGCCCTGCGTCATTCCGCGCGTTCCTGGGCGCAGGCACGCAGGGCCGGACCGCGGGTTTTTGTTTCCCGGTCGTTTGTTCGTTTCGCCGCCGCCTCGATGCAATGTTGATGCTGATGCAGCTGATATGGAAAGGGCGAGCGCGTTGAAATGTCGACAGCGTGATCCTCGACGGTCACATTGTCTTTAGTTCTTTACCCTGGCTGATACAAATACAATTGGATTGGAAGACTAAGGTCGTCGTTTATTTGTTGTTGAAGGAATTTACTGCACTTTTGCAAGTCCATTTTTATTTGCTGCAACGTGATTTTGAATTGTGGCACCTCAACTTACAATGAAATTGATCTACGAGTTTCACCGTACAACAACTGTAGTAGGAAATTACTTCAATTAAATAAAATATAAATAAATGTAAAATAATTAATGAATCTAGAATATTACAAAACAAATCTTTACGTAGGAACTATCTTGAAGAGCGAGAGCATACGTACAAAATTTTATGATGTACTAAATCATAAACTGGCAGATTCATCAAAAGAATTAACGCTAATTCCATTTTTTTCAACCTCTGTAACTTTATTTCTAAATTAATTAAATTAACAAAATGTGTCAAATTTTATGTTAACCTATCGTAACTACAACCTTAGTTAACATAAATATGTTTTGAGGATGGTAACTGAAGTTACGACTAATAATAAAAATAGGATTAGCGCTAATTCTTTTGATGAATCTGCCTGAAACTTACTGTATTTATTTATACAATTACCCAACAGGCCAAGCCCACATAAAGGGTAGTGAAAGAGCAAAGAGCACATAAAGTAAATAAGTTTAACAAAAATGATGTCTAATATTTGAGAACTTCATAAATTCTAATTGAAAAATATCAACACTAGAGAACTTAGTAACATAAACATGACACATTATATAAATAGGTGACATTATAAGACAGTGTATTCTGGCTGCTGATAAGTAAAAGGTAAAAAAAAATTCTAATATGAGTAAAGGGAAAATGGAAATGAAGACAGGACATAGAACGGGGATCATCAACACAATTAACTATTAGGACTAATAATTTTGGATAGATGAGTGACTAAAAAATTCAAGTTCAAGAAGGTGTTTATACTGAAAAATAGTGGCAAGTTGATTATGGTTCCGAGAGATCGAGAAAGATGTTTTCAAAATAAAGAAAGTTTCTTTTTCAACGGATTCAATAAGGTTCTGATGTAGATATTTCATAAATAGGGTTCCAAATAATGTTGCAGTACTCGAATTTAGTCCTTATCAATGAGAAGTACAGTCAGTAAATGTATATCATATCACGAAAAGTGCGGGTGCTTCTTATAACAAACCCTTACATCCTTATAGGTCATCTATTATTGAACTCTGTTTCTAGTGGTAAAGAATCTTCTAAACCATAACAACATACATATTAGTTGCGTATGTTTTTAAAGGATATTTCTATCAAATAGTATAATGTTTTATGATACACACTCCATATATATATTTTATATTATTTAAGATTCAGTATATCATAAAATATTGTACAATGTTCGACCGTAATCCGAAAATTTCGTGATCGCACTTATAACGAGTGAAGCTGTAAAGTTCTACGTATCGGTATCGCAATGTAAATTAATGACATTATTTTAATTAAAAATATTGGAATAAGAGAAGAAAATGTTTTTCTATAACACTGTTTTGGAAATTACGCATTCCACAACTCAAAACTGTATTGGAATAACTATCATTCCATACGCTGCGTATGAAATAAATTCGACGAATCAGAGCCGCATATTAGCGCGATATATGAAGTATCTTAATTCAGTTACTATGGTTACGTCTGTTTGTTTTAATTTTATTTATTTGAGTTTGAAGTTTTCAACACTTTTTTATTTGTATTTTTAAAATAATTTCTAAAATTTTGTTGTTCAACAGGTAATGGAATGGCATATCCCGCACTCACAAACCGTAGTCCAAGCCGAAGGCGAGGACTACAAACTTTTTGCTCGAGTGGAATATGTGCCATTCCATTACTTGTTATAGAATATACTACAAAAATTATACAAATAATTTTAGTATACATTTTTTGCATGATAAAATCCCAGAGAAATTTTACATCATGTATTATGTAAAGTGACCAGATTTTAACATTGGTGAAGCGGGACACCACAATAACGTGGTGGGGATCTTGTTTAAAAAAATTTGTTCTAGTGCAACAAAAATTTATTATCATAGAACGTCAAAATTGTATTGTATTCTTTCTAAAAAATCGGGACTTTCTTAAAACGATGCAGAACGTGGGACAAATTGTTAAAAAACGGGACTGTCCCGCCAGAAGCGGGACGACTGTTCTCCTTAGTATTATGGGTTCATCTACATACAAATGCGTTAATTTTTAAAGTACCCAATATGTTTTGTGGACTTGGAGTTTTATTGTTAAAAATACGAGCGAAGCGAATTCGGCAAAAATGAGTTTAGATGCATCTACTTCATTTGCAAATTTGCATAGAATTATTTCCACTTATGCAAAGTTAAACCTTAATTAACTTATTATATAAACTACAAAAATAATTAAAATGCAAATTGAGGTTTAAATTAAAATATCATGCAGCAATAAAATAAGAGTAGCATAAAGAATATATTTCAAGTCCCTGCGTATGTGCAGATACGATCGGAACTACAGTTGGTGAATCATGAAACGATTGAAAGTTCGCGAAGTCGCAATAAAATCGAACACCTTAAAATGTCTTCCGACGTCCAGAATTGTTAGAATGACCGTGATAAAAACAGGAAGGAAGAGTTCACAATGCTTGGTGTTTTATTCGTTTTACCCCACAACTCTGTGCAAAGTCATAACTTGTTTTATCTTTATTTTCTTTTGCAAAAGTTTTGCCACTTGTTGCAGTGGATTAGTGTACGTTCTCGTTCGTTCTGTAGCTCATTGTGGAAAAGTTAATATCGACTTTTATTTTACTTCTTTAAAATGGTAAATTATTTTGATTGCGTTTTAGTAGCTACATAAAAGAAGAAGATAAAACAAAGATCACAAGGATTTTATCGCAACTATCGACGGCGGAACCAAAACCACTGGGACGCAGTTTTTACAAAGCTGTAGTAGTTCTTATAAATCGGAAGAATTGTTCCGCAATACAATTAATAGTTATTTATGTATCAAGGCACTGAAGTGCAAGTTTTTATCACGAATGTGGAATTTAGTTGCCGAGGCCAGGAGGGCCGAGGAAAATAAACCCAACATGTGAGTGATAAAAAGGAAGTTCAGTGCCGAGGTACATATTAAGTTTTATTTGAAATCTAAAATTCTAAAAAACTGTAAAAAAATTACAGTATAGGTTAAGTTTATACATCTGTCAGTTGTCAATTGAAACTGACAGTCAGTGTTGCCAAACTCGAGAAGTGAAGTTATCGTAAATAATACTCAAAATTATGTGTTTTATCCTCAATTTCGTCATCGGTATTAATTAGTTAACTCTTCTTGCAAATTTTGTTTCATGTTACGTCCAAATTTACTATAGTGCGGTATTATATCTGCCAAAATTATTCTAAATTTACAATAATTATTTAACGGTTGCCAACACTGGGTTGCTCAAAATCGTCGTATAATGGGTTACTTTAGTGACGATTTCTGAGGTTTTAATGACGATTTTTGAGCACTTTAGTGCCGATTTCAAATAAATTAATTTTACTGTTTGAATTCATTATAGCAAATTACTTGTACCAGTCAGATGGTACAAAAAAATCTAATTTTGGGAATTATAGGTTAAATAAATAACTCCATGTTAAAGTATCATGAGATCCTGAGTTCGAATGCCACAGGTGGGAGTTTAAACTTTCTTTAACCCTGTGATTCCCCTAATTCTTTTGGGGTCATGACTTGACTGCCAATAACCGCTTTTTGCGCATAAAAATATATAACACAGTGAGATTTGCGAAAGCAGTGTATCTGTGCGGGACGATTTTTACGATATTTTCAAATTTCATATTTAATATTCCGATGTTCAAGTTACGAAGGAAAGTTTTCTTGAAGACCTATCATGTTTTTTGGGTATATATCAATAATTAATAGAGTTATAGTAAATTTTGTTATATTTAAAAATATGTAGAATATTGACAAGTTATATTTGAAACATTTTTATATATTTTGTACCGCTGAAAAATTTAAATTTCCAGAAAGTTGTGCGCCGTTTTCTGGAAATATTTCAGTAAATCAAAAAGATGTAAATAATATTAACTTTAATATTTATTTTAAACGTTTTATGGAATAGAAATGGATTTATTTCTCGCATTGTTCTTAGTTGAACACGATAGAATTTATGTAAGAATTTTTGGAAACCATCATGTACGGCTCCCGAAGCAACACCTACAGGAACACATATCAGTTTTTCGACCTATACTAGGAAAGCCAAGAGTGTATGTTGTACAACAAATATTAGAATCAAAATAATATCCCAGAGGGTATAATGCTATGATATTTAAATAATCCGAAAGGTATAAGGAAGTATACTTGCGTAAACTCTCTACTAATTGTGAAAAAAAAAAGTAGCTGGTATCTGGTGGTAAAATTTGAAAGGTCCCAAACCTGGATTGCTGAGTTAGTGAAAATAGGTTTCTACACATGTGCAATAATGGCGTTTTTCCTATTTGGGTAACAGATATTAATTAAGCGACAAGAGTACCATCTATATTCCTATTTTTTCACGAATAGCCGTTTTGATTATGTGTTGAAAAAAACGAGTTTTCAGATCTACATATCATTGTCCGTAAAATATTTTATACATTGTACAATTTTAAACGCATTTCCCAAAGAACAAGTGTTCTCTTGTAATTCTTAACATAACTAAGTAACGCAAACCATGTTTTTACTAACAGAAACACAAAGTATTTTTGAAAGTTGGGGTCCGTTTATTCCAGTACATTAAACCACTTTACCAGCCACACAAATTTCCACACAAATTTCCACACATTGTAATTGAAGAGTTATCAACAAAAACCCGGCTTTATCCTATATTCCCAAATCCACAACAGCGTCATCTCATTCTACCATTCATGGAGCCACCAGCAGCATCAGCATCAGTACCAGGAAAGCCATTCAGATCCAGTAAAGCAAAAAGCAGGCTTGCGTCGGCGCCACCGTCGCCCTCAAAGCGAAATCAAGCGGCAGAGCATGAGTAGGTATTCCCAGTGGAAGCGAACTAGGGGTAGGTCATCCACTCCCGGAACAAATGACTTGCTAAACGATTTACATCCCCATAACATTTCAGCTTCGTGATGCTGGGGATTTTGTCACTTGACGGTTTGCACCAGTTCGTGATTTGTACTAGGATGATTTCTATATTTTAGATATTTACAGGCAGATTCATAAAAGGGATTAGCGTTAACTCCATTTTTTCTATCATCTGTAACTTTTTTTCTAAATGAATTATATTATCAAAATGTATCAAATTTTATGCTAACTAATCTTGATTACAACCTTAGTTAAAATAATTATGTTCTGAGAATGGAAAATTTAGTTACGAGTAATAATAAAAATCGAGTTAGTGCTAATCCTTTTTTTGCCTGTTAGACTATTGTTGTACTGTGGATAGAACGCTTATTATATACACGAGGGATTTGAACTTCGTTCATTCTAACTTAAACCTAAGGTTGATAATATTTAAACATTTTGTTATAAACTACTCGTAACTTGTAAGTTCAGTAGTTTTGGAAGTGGTGTTATAACTATTCACATAAGTAAATATATTTCTTAATATGAACATAGCCCAAAATTATGTTAAAGTGTTGTATTTGAAATAAAGACCATTTAAGTCAAAAATCGAACTACAAAATTATAGAATCTATCGAAATTAAATAGTACTCCAGCCTGAGGGATCACTAATTTATTTCATGGCTAGTATTAAGCTGAATACGACAGGATATTAAAAACAATACTACGACAATAATTTCTTTGAAACAAAATATAACGAATAAAAGTTATTGTATATGTTACTGTAAAGGCCAGAGTTACGGTAAATCCTAAGATTTTTCAGTAAAACCTAAGATTTAACAGCTCTTAATGGTACCAGTCCAACAGTTCCGTGATCATCGTTCATATCAAATTTTTACCACCATTACCTGGTTAAATCTTAGGATTTACATCAAAGACACGGTAAATAACCTAACCTGTCAAAGCATATAAATTGGTTAATCTGAGGTTTTTACCAGTGAATCATTATATTTACCAACTCACTTCGGTTAATCCTAAGATTTACCGGTAAAATCTAAGATTAACCAATACAGTAACATTTACACAACATAGTTTTGTAGTCAAGAAGGTTATATTGTATTTTTTAGGAGTAAAAGTGATACTTTGTATGCTGAGTATGTAAGTTTGAAAGACGAGCGAAGCGAGTCGGGCAATTACATACGAAAAACTTCACAGAAATTTTAATATTTACTCTGTGGTTCATATCGGCTCAGTTGTTAGTCAAGAGATATTGGTTGGTATCCCTATATGTGTTTTAGGGTGTTTTAATATTCGGATGATCAACGGGGGTCAATTGTGACAACAGAGCTATTTTTTGAGTAACTCTGGAAATAGTTGTGTTCTTTATTCCATCATTTTTGAATGAACTTTTTTTACTTCCTTTATAACCAATTTTTTTAACTGCGATTGTCTCAATAATTTCTGCATAAAAAAATGTTTCAATATTGAAGAAAGGCAAAATCAACCAAAGTGTGGCCGACGCAGAACTTGTAGTAGGTCTTCAGACAGGAAAATTTCGACAAGATGCGATAAATGCAAAAATTTTGTATGCCGAGAACATTCTATAATACATAAAAGTGTGATTAATAATCATTGTGTAGATAATAATTCTTTGTAGAATAGAATTTTTGTTTGTTATACTTTTGTTTTGTAAATTAATATTTGAATAAATATGTACTTATTTTTTGAAAATCTAATGTTTCTGACATTATAAAAACATAGAACATCAAAGCTTTTCGTTATAATTTATTTAATGCTTAAAACATATGGGGTTAAGAAAAATGTTTTAACCTGAGGTTTAGCGCTGTATGTTTGTTCTAAAAGTATTTTAAATTAATACTAGGACAAAAAATGACAACACAATCGTTACACCTGTCATCTGTCAGTGAAACCCTTAATTTATACTGGATTACTGGACTTATATAACGTTACGGCAATGACGTAATTGTTGTTAAATTTAATTTCGAATGCAAAATATGATATAATGATAAGAATATGTGCAGTTTTATTATTATTATTATGAGATAAGATAATGGCTAATTTGCATATTGTATAATTTGTATATTTAAATTTGACTAAAACTAAATAAACCGTAATATATTTGAATAAGATCAACGCCCGAAACATTGGCATGAAAAACAAGGACGAAACATCGCGGGATAAACTAGCTCTCTATCCAAACAAATGACGTGAATACACAACTCCAGCTTCAGCTCTTCCGCTACCAGGGGATAAATTGATACAGCGCACAATGACAGTGTTTTGTTTACCTCGCGAACAATCAACCAAGCTCTCAGCTCGGGTGATGTGATTAACATTAACAATGACATGACAACACCGTTTTTGTTTTGATTAGTGGGTCAGTTGAGTTTGTGTGGTAGGTATTGTAACTGGGGTTCATTATTACTTGATTATTTGAAGAATTCAAGCAGTGTGCAGATGAAATTGCTATTCACCCCTCAAGCATTTTTTTGATTATTTAGCGCCAGAAATATGTATTGTTTCATCACGGGTCTCGCAGGGTTGAAATGCTTGGAAATTTTGTGGATTTTTAATTGGAGAGATATTAATGAGGTAATTTTAATTATACTTTTCCTGTAATATCACCAGCTGACGGCGTTTCCACACACAAAATCTAAAAATAAAAATGCTCTATATCTAGAATCAATTTCGTAAAACAAATTAGCCTGTTAAGTAAATTTAAACTGGTATGGTTAACACATAACTTTCTTATACAATAAATCTGTATGTTAAATGACTACAGATGACAGAAGTTTTAATTATTTGTTTCTTTGTTGTTCCCAAAATGATAAGCAGGTACAAGAAAATTGCAAATTACATATTTCTTATTCTCACATTACACATTACACGCACACTTTTTAACAACTAGGACTTTTTAATTTGCGCACTTGTGTGGTAAAATATATAAAAGAAAATCACTGACTTTCTCCGAATATTCTACTGCAAAATTATCTTATAACAAAATTTATTTCTTACAATATTACTATCATCGATTTTCGTGTGTCAAAACTCGCAAAAACCATTAATAATTAAAGATATATATGTGTACAAATTGTTTTCTCAATTGTTATATCATCAAATTTCTTAACAAACGATTGTGAATTTGTAAATTAACAAATATTTTTATTAAATTTTAATTCCGTCAAAAATTATTTTGTTTGTTACACAAATCATTGGACAAAACCCATTGCAGAAAGACGTTTTCCATAAGCGCTTATTTGAGCACAAGTAAACTTGGAAGCTATGGCTTTATTTGTGCAAATGTCTTAACGTATAAACTTTAATTCTAAGTATTTTTGATTATATCTTTTATTTAGAACATTTCGCAGCTGAATCTATATTAGAAATAAACAAAATTTGTTATTTTGAGTGTCCAGAAAACTTCCACTTTCTGTTCAGCTAGAACATTGTCACAAAATTTATAATTATAAAGTTTCATTTACTGTACTTTTTCGTTTCCGAATTATCAAACGTACAGATATAAATTCGTTCACACAAACGTTAGCGAAAATGTGGTCAAATCGGATTCAATATATATTTCCGGAAAATTCTATTTTTCATCATTCCTTTCATTTGATACCAAAATATATAGGATTTAGGGGCGTATTCTGTAACTTACCAGTTAATTTTTAACAAGTTAAAAATTTTGGCCAGTGGAAACATACATCATGTATCAAATGAAATTTTCAATTTTTATTCGGCGCCGTCTGTTATCATTGATTCATTGGTTAAAAATTTTAACAGACAGTGAAAAATTAATATGTAATATACAGAATACGCACCTTAATCAGTATTTTACATTTTAAAGAAATGAATTACTAAACATAGAATTAGTTTTTCTTGAAACCGTAAGCAAATACAAGATAATTACAAATTACATTTTTTATGTGAAAACTTTTATAAGCTGATTTCATATTCGAAATAAATTGAATTTATTGTTTTGTATGTCAAATTCCACTTCGGATTTTGTATTTTGTTACTCTATTTACTATGGTTCATAAGCTATAGAACTCATGGACGCACATCCATCCATTTATCTACCCATCCATCCACACAGACAACATTTAATAAAAGGTGAAAACGGATTCAAGGGACCTCAAAACTACGTAATAGACAGTAAAACTAAACATGGTCTAATCCTATAACTATAATAATTTTCTTTATAGGTTGGTAAGTAATTGTTCTAAAAAAGGTTTCCATGTTACAATTATGCAAATGAATATGTGGAGCTTAAACAAAATATGTATGAAGAATACATATTTTTAAACAGTTTTAAAAATATACAACCCCTGAAAAGTTTGTTGTCTTTACCTTGACTCAATTATTTTTTTTTTCTTAGCATTTATTACTTTTTCATTAATTTAGTCCAGTGTGTCCTGAATCGAATTTAAAATTAGAATTCTTATTTCTCACCCTTGACTTACTTTCCAGCTTGTAAATATGAAACCGCAGATATTTTTAACAGAATCACTATTTTATTAACTTCTAAATGCCTTTGGTCATACTCTACACATTTATGAATCATTCGCTAACGTCACACTTGTTGAAAACTCTGTAATAATAACAATCGCTGTTATTCTGATTAAGTTTGTTTATTTTAGGAGGCGATGAATTGACATGACCCAGGTGTATTATTTGTAAGTAATTGTGTTGGAATTGAGATGGCTTGCGGCCAATTTGCTAATTAAGTTTGTACTGCATAATCAGTTTAAATTGGTGGGTTAATTGATAAGCCACCTACGCTATTTGGAGATGAATAACATGGGGGAATTTTAATGAGATGGATTGATAGTTCCTTGTTGTTAATATTATACAATAGAAATCAAAAGCAAACGGACTGAGAATTTGATTGTTTCTAAATTTGTGTACCTAATTACATTATTTCTAGTTCAGTCACTTTATTGTAGTATATAGATTATATATACATAATATCTAAAAATATGAATACAAATGTATTTTATTCTATTTTTAATATTGTCTTACTTTTTCAGTTCACTTCAAGTATAAAAAAACATATTGGTCCAATTGATCTTGAACTAGATTTTTTAACACTGTTACTTGTTAAAACAATGACAGCCGAATTCTCGAAAATGTGTTATGCTTGTTTATACTGGATTTAATTTATAAATTTAATATTAAAAATATAAAATAGATACGAATACAATTACTGGTTTAGGCTTGATACATAATTTACATTTAAAATACCACTATATTTATATTCTAAATCTAAATTTCTAATTCCAATCAATTAAAACTTGACTGAGGAACTAGAAAAGAACTGTGACAACAGTAAGATATGTGTCTAGATTATCAGATACACTGATGTATTTATGATAAACATAAAATATTGTTGTAAAATGTATTCGGAAAATGTTAAATATCTCTAAAAACCTCACATATAAAATCAAATTGATAAGTTATAGTAATTAACGTATCAAGGGTGTTATTTGGACAATAATGCATGGGGTCAACAGTATGTAACATCTTCCCAAGCTTGAACCTTTTTAATTTTATTCCTAAAATTAAATTCTTGGGTCATCACATTGTTTTGGTTTTCAGTGAAATTTGGCTAACGTCGACGTTTACTCGCCATGTCAATCGCCTTTTAAGATGGAACTGCTATCTACGAATGTATATCCCAGTTTCAGTGAAGCTCATTTATTTTATACATTTGTTAATTTAAATAATAACAAATAATTATATCATCCCTGAATATAAAAATGAGAATACCCCACCGTCCTTTTTACTTAGTTTTTAAGGCGCAAATACGAAATTAAAGTTATTTTATGAAAATACTGATTAACATGTGATTTAAAATATACACCTCCATTACCATCTAATCAAAACCGAAACTCAACTCAACTCAACTCCCCTTTGGGAGCACCCGAGCGCTAATCAACAAATCAACGACTTGTCACACAATTACAACATGAAAGCACACTATTGTTTCTCTGGGCTCATGCAGGACTCAGGGGTTACACATTGGTGTAGCGAGTGGGTATTCATTACCATCCCTCTTACTCCGCACCTCACGGCGTCCCGACGCTGCTCACTGATTTTAAATCGAACATTACGCAGTCAAGTCAAGCTACTCGCTAGTGTATATTTAACATAAAGAGTGAAGAAGTAAGAATTAGATATATGTATGGAAGGAAGTCTAAAGTTCGATGGAAATATTAATTTTGGATTCTTAGTTAGTACACTAAAATTCTAACGTACGAAAATCAATCGTCCTAAAGAAGCACAAAAACAAACCTAAATCTGTAATGCCGACAAGATGGTGCGTAGTCTTTGTATCCATAGGTGTCGTAATAATTTATTTGAAATTACTTTTATGCACTATCAATGCTAAAAACGTTAAAAGACAGGAAAATTGCATGAATTTTAAATTACAAACTTTTTTATAATATTTACTACACAATATCATCTAAATAATAAAATATTGAAATAACAGTTTTCATTTAATACAGAGGTTTAGGTTTGTTTCTACGCTGCATTAGGACGACAGACTTTCGTAAGGTGAATAAAGCGGTGTCAGAAGAAATATTTTACATCTATTCTATGGAATTGAATTGTGTATCTCATTTTAGTTTAACGGTTGCGGACAAATATGAAAAACGGGATATTATCAAAGATTTTTATTATCCACGCATACAATGCGACACCTATCCAATTAAATGTAATGTAATATTCTTCATCTGATTTTTTAGATTTAGAGGGCACTATTTTCCATATCGTGATTTTATCAAGACATTCTACATTCAAAAAAATTGCTGTCAGAATTACGCAAATATTTGTATTCATTTCGTATTCCTTGTTGTCATGGCATTAGTTGTGAACAGGAAAGCGACTCATTATCCTAGAAACGTTGTATTCTATAATAAAATTAACTAATTTTGTTTTATATAAAACGTGTTTCTCAAGGATGTACAAAAAAAAATAACTTGTGCCCTATACAGGAATCTAACGGCATATAAAATCCCTCAGTTATTGCTACCCTCGCTCAGTACGTTCGCTTGTACATCATAAAGCGTTGGAAAGTAATATGCCCATAGCTGTTATGGCGCAATATATTATATCAATATAACTAAACCAACAAAAAATATATATTACACGAGCACACACGATTCAAATACTCAAATTCAACCCACAATTACAAATTTGATACACAATAGATATTAAGACATATTGTCGTAATACCACAAAAAGTAGGTTGACGAGAGCAATTGACATGAAAAAGCTGGAGCGATTTTGACTAATCTCTAATCTCAAATTGCTCGAATCGTTTTATTCTTATATTTGAGAGAGAAACAAAAATGTAGCCTGATGAAAAACGAAACCTAGAGTCGTATTTGGTACGATAATTTGCTTAATGTTGTTAATTTGATAAAACGATTTGCCGTTGTCAAAGTAACTAAGGTAAATAAAACTTGATCCAATTACAACCAATTCTCTTTCTTGTGTTGTATATCCGTGTTCAAACTGACAAAGGAAACATTTCTATAGGGAGTTTATAAACACATGATGAATTATTAATAAAAAAAACTGAATTAAAATTATTGCAACATAAGCGGTGTTCTTTGTTTAATTTTTAGAAGAAATACAGTCCCTATCAACCTATTATAAAATTGATACGTTATGTTTGTATTGATATTCATTCGCTTGGTCGATATTTTTAATGATTGATAAGTTTGGTATGAGATACTAAGAAGATGATATAGTTGACAGAATAATTGTGTGATTTAGAAGTTGGGGCATTTATTATAAAAACATGTACGTCCACTTGATACTTCTCAACACCAAACATTATACCAACGTTTTCTTGTAAAAATCCCAGCCTGCTCATAAAATTTAATAATTTGTAAGCATCATATTTCTAGTGTTTGAAGGCATTTGTTTATATCATAAAATTTCCAATTTTATCTGTATCTAGGATTCTTAATAAAATGGTAAAAATAAAAACGTCTCACGTTCTTTTTCATATTTTCATGAATTTAAGTTCTTCTTTCAAATATGAGATCCTAAAGCGTTAGGTCATTTTCCAAACGCAAATAATGCTTCTATTTTTAACTCATCCTCCACTGGCTCCAGTATGATGTTTTACTCATTAGTGTCAACAAAATTTTTGATTAATGACAGACATATTCATACATAATTTGAAGGATAATATATAACGAATATATCATCTCATATTTTCTACAGCAACTTTAACTAATTTGTTCATTTTACATTGCGACTTAGTTTTATTTTAGACGTACTAATTATCCACCTGAAAGAAACTGAGACATTAGGTACTTATTCAGTGAGTTGTTTTTGTCGGTTTTAAGCTGATAAAGATTTCATATTATTTGTATTGGCTAAAACACTGTTTTAGTTGAACATAATTAACTAGCTGTTTCCTTTAATTCCAGGAAGAATTAAGACTACCAGGAGAACTTAGACATTTTAGCTTGCTATTTTGTTCACAAAGGTTTTGCATTAGTTTATTATTTTGTTACTCAATTTTGATTCATTTCAATAATTATTGATTCAATTCAGATTCAAGTGAAATTAAACTCCTTCTTATAACGCTATAGTTCTGAATTAATCAGTTCATTTCTATTTAATCACATTATAAACATACGGTCCCAAATTTCTTCATACATTATTCGACTGATGGTTGTTCTCATTTGATGAATACGATCAGAAGTACAGAAGTTGATTCAGGACAGCATTGCTAGACTGTTGGACTACTGCTACTTCGTCACTTAGAATAATGGATTATAAAAAATATAAAATTGTGATTTGAAAAAATGTTTTATAACTTGACTGTTTAATTCGATTCGATATCGTTGATTGGAAAATGTTGAAAATGTTGAAAATAGAATAGAAAATAGGCTAATAGTATTTAGACAACTAAGGGCGATTAGCAAATAATTATTGGTTGATTACAGTATTTTATTAGAGAAATTTAAGAAACAAAATATTCTGGAATTTTTGTTTGAAGCATTGGCTAAAAAATAATTTAGGTACGTGCGATCCTTGAAAAATACTTGTGACGAGATTAACTAACATGGAAGTACAAATAAGTATAGTTATATGTACAATTATTACTTCTCCTTTAAAGTAATAAGGGTAGTAATAATAGTGGAAAACTTATTTCTCGTATTCTTGCAGAAGGTATTGAATAAATAAATAAATTTTCAAAACTCCTTTGTCGACTAAAAAGTATGGCATTTATAATTATAATTCTGAACTGGAACGTAATACGTAACATCTGTTTTCATTATTTGTTTAGATTCGCAATCTTGGATCCATTGATGAAAATAAGTTTTGTTTAAAAATACGTTCAAATATAAAACTCAAAAAACTATTATTCACAGTAATATAGGTCAACAAACCGATATCTGTCCACAGCAGAAAAGTGCGGTAACTCCGCCCACACAAGAGCATAACGAATGGCGTTAACGGTTCCTTGTAAAAGGGTAAATTGTACATTTCATGTTAAAAGTTCGTTAATCTATCATTTTGAGTGCATTATTAAGGTTGCAAATATTTGTGTCCCTTCTCTGGTATACAGTTTTATAAAGTAGAAATAAAATTACTCGTATTTATTGTAAATGTCCTCACTAAAATAAGTAATAATAAACTAATATATCATCACATCATTTACCCATTTAGGATGTGGCTTTGCGCTTTCGAAGATATCGGTAAGTGATATATTTTACGCGTGCGGTGTGATTACCAACCGTCAAGTCACGCCTCCAAAGATGTTAGTGATAAATGACCACTTAAATAAAGTGAAACTTATGTAATCTTGAACCCAAATGCAACAGTGAATGATTATATGAACACATAATTTCCCAACTTTGAAGCTGTATAAAATAGAGATAATAATTGTAGCCAATATTATTTTACTTCTTTTTTTATTATAACATAATTTACTCTACCTCAATTACATATTTGGATTATTTATTTAGTTGCGCTCAAAAAACTTTACAAGCCTTCAATAGAATAATTGTTACCAAAACTTAACCCTGGAACGTCACACTGAGGTCTAAGAAACCTCACGATTTTCATCTAATTTTCCACATGCGCAGCATTTTCTTAACTTCGATGCAACCTCGTTGTAAATTTAGTTTCTATAATCTTAAACAAATATTCAACATGTAAAATACATATTTGTTTGTGTTATAAGTTTTGGAAAAATGCTGTGTTTTGAGTAAAATATATGGTTCAGAAAGGTTATTAACTATTTAATTTCTTTCTATAAACATGAACAAATATTCCATAGATGGAATACCTAAAAAAAAAATTACATCCGGTTATGGGAAAGTAGTTTTTCTTTTCTTGGGACTTCCCAGACCCCAGTGTGAGGTTTGTGTAACTGTGAAAGTAGTGTGACTGTCCAGGGTTACTCCAACATCCAAATTCTAAACATGAAATTATATTTAGAGTTACCGAAAAAAATCATTACACACGACGTCATCGCGAAAATAGTGAAATCGTATTCTAGGGACACCTGTCACAATATCTCCCTATATACAGGAGGTATTAAATTATCACGCCATTCATCTATTCATCAGTGTGGCACTCTGCTTACAGCAAATCTCGATATAGATTTATTATTGCACATAATATAATTACCTTTTTACGACCACTACTGTAATTGTCATTACAGAACAAACTACAATCAATGTAAGTGCGTTGTTACGCATAGTGCTACGTATTGGAGTTGACATTTTAGTTGGCACTACTGACTGTCACACTACCAGAATGATTAAAATTAGATCCATAAAATTTTAGATTTAAATGATATGGATGCAAATTTGGCAAAATTTTATAACTAAATTCATATTTTGCAGGATTATTTTAAATTATGACACCAATAAATATTTCAATAAAATTGTCGTTTATTTTTATAAACAAAACAAAGCTTTTTTGACATTTATGTAATTTGTGTGATTATTACGTGCTGTACTGGTCATATTTTATAGTCTACCATCTATAGTATGTATGTATAATATGTGTTTTATAGTAAGGTAAATAAATACTAACTGAATATTTTTATTCTTTAGGTGTATTTTTAATATTTTAGTTAAGAATAATGTTAAGCGACAATGATATTTCAATTAGAACACCACTGGAAATACAAGCTAAAGCTAAATAGTGCAACAAATAATTTTTTGCCGATTAAATCTCAAGAAAGATACGAATTTGTGTACCAAAAATTTATGCATTGCAGATTAAAAAATACATAATAAATTTATAACTATTTGAATTTTGTTTTTAATTTAGAAATACTATTGCGTAGTCATAGAAAAAGTATAGTACATAATTCGAGATGTAAAGCTCGTGTGATAATTTTTTCACTCGTGCGTAATTTGCTTCTTACATCTCTCATTACGTAATATACTATTACAGCACACTAGAAGTCGTGGGTTCAAATCCCACTAAATGGCATGGTGGTTTGGGTTGTTTACATGAAATCACAATCATCCACTTATTAATTTGGCGGCATATGATCAAAGTAGTTAGTTCGCTTACTATCTTCATAAAGTAATAATGATAATAGTAACATGTATGTATTATGCCAAATATTTTTAAAAGCGATCAAGATTTTAAGACAATTATGTTTCTCTGGTTACAAATTGCAGTTTATTGAATAGTTATACCCTGTGCTTCCGTATTAATCGACTGTTGCACTTTTCTTTGTACATCCGCTGTAAGTATGAATGGTGCGAATACCTATTATAAAATTTATAGTTCAGTCATAAAAACAAGAATATTTAATATGTTTATTACATCTTCATTCATATAGTGTAAACCTATACTTTGAAGTCTTGCAGAAAAACCTTATAATTCAGGAACCTAGAGCAGCACGAAAAGACCAATTCTAGAATCCAGCATCAGCGACGGACAGTGAAGATAATTGCAGTCCCGATATAACGCTTGCCGGCCGGCCGCTCGTCGCGCGCATTTCACTCGACGATACTTCCCCGTGTAACCCCGGCCCGCTCCGCGCACCCCCGCCCCTGCTGCTGCTGTTTAATCGTGCGGGATTTTATTTAGTGCCGTGACCGAGGGGACCTCTGGCAGATGGCCAACCAGCGGTAGTCAAACAAACGCAAACATACAAGTAGAATTAGATCGGGAGAAGTCAATGGTCTGGGGAAATGCGTGAATGTGTTTATAATAAAATACGAATCAAACTGTAATTTTTCCTTGTTTTGCGGATATTATCAATATAATGTTTTGTTTTATAATATTGCGGTTTAGAGTGTTTAGAGTTTAGCTAATTTTAATTTATCTGTGATGAATCATCATTGTAATTACGTTTTAATTCCTGAAACAACATTACTATTTAACTAAATATCTACAATATTTTCAACCGAAATCGAAACTTCTAGTTTCGGCCGAACCCATATTCGAAACCGAAACTTATGCAAAAAATCCAAAATGGGTGAATAGCGTGATGACACTAATGGCATATACGAGTATAATCTAATTTAAAAATAGAGTTTGCTCATTCATTTAATTTTTATTTTAACACAATTTTAGCTACTCTTAGATTACGACTATGCAATTGTAGATCTCAGTATATAATATACTTTTACAATGAAATATGAATACTATGATTGTCTTTTCATATATGATATCTGAAAAGTCCGATAACAGGATATTAAGTTGGAATCCGCAAGAAATCGAAAAAAAATTATTGGTGCGGTTAATAACATCACTTCGAGCATACTCCTATACCGATTTAATGCGTATATATTTTTTGTCGAATTATAATTTATGGAATTATCTGGAAAATCTATTGATGTAGGTGGAGAATAATTTTTATGCATAGAAAAGTGATTGGTATTGATTGAAAAAATCCAATAAATACCTGCAAGAAATATCAAGCGTACATAATTTTATATTTTCTTGATTTTGCAGATATAAAAATATACCATGAAATGAATTAATACTTTTGCTTATAAATGCCGCCATCAGCTTCAATAATTATTAACAGCTCTCAGGCTATAGTACGCATACAATTTTAATTTAAAATATTTTCATTGAAATATAATTATTATTTAAGGACTATAAATTAAAGTTAAGAAACCCTAGAGGCTATGATAATTCAAATAATATGTCTTGTTTGTATTCATATCAACCTAACGGATTTTTTTGTAAGTTGCCGATATGACAGATGAGGTTGTTATACGAAGGTCGACTAAGGTGTTGGAACAAGCATAACAAGGTGATATATTTAACAAAATGATTTTAGTTGAAAGGTTATAAAAAAAATTATAGACACGTTTTTTAGGTGTTTAACTAAAATAAATTAATTGACACTAAGAACTTTAATATACAAGAGAATTATTTTAGTTTTTCCCCAAAATTTTATAAAGTATTTTAGATAAAAATGCTTCAAATAAATTTTGCAGATAATATATATATTTTCACATCCATACTAAGAAATTGACAGATTGATTACCTCAGTTAAGGTTAAAAATGGCGGGTAAATAAAAAATGCCTCGAAGCTATGAAAATTGGCGGGCTTTTACCGTTTATACGAACAACGCGACACCTATTCGATTGAATATCATAACTTGATTTAGATTTAAGGTTGATTTATGTAAAATGTAACCCTATGAATTTACATTAGCACTAACATTATACTTATCATTAAACTTAATCCGGTCCATGTACTTCTCAGATATTGGCCGATGTTCTTAGGATAAGCCAATAAGAGCAGGCTGGTAAAAACATTAACTACTAAACGGATACGTCAGGTTCAAAATAAATACAAATTGATTGAAATAATACAGATATAGAAAATGGACACAGAAGTAGTTATAATTACTATTTTAATAAGCTTTGTTACTTTAGCAATAAACTTGAATAAAATAAACTGTTGTGGCCACAACAATATCTCTATCCATAGATTTCTTATTATACATTGCAGGAACGACTAGCATTATCAAAAAACGCTCATCCCTTAAATCTTTTCAATTATGACACATCCCAAAAAATGACGTACGAACATAAACAGTTCTGATTGGGCAGCATGAAGTTAGATTTATTGTTTACATAACATAACATAGCATAACAAATTTTGTGGGTTCTATAGTTTGAAATTTTGTTACGTTTTCATAGCATAAAAAGATTGTTTTGAAGAATATTCAAGTGCAAAATTTATAGCTATATTAATATTGTTTTGACATTGCTCTATTACTACAACATGTGTTTCCCTATGATTTAAATCCTAATGTTACGGCATAATGTTAATATTACATAAACCAGCCTTTAGAGTTATTGTTACCCTTGCTCACTACGTTCGCTCCTGCATCAGAAAGCTTCGGGATGTAATATGGCCTTATGAAGTGAAGAAGTAATATACTATTTTGCAACTTTATATTTTCTGTATTTTTTATAAAATTATTTCAGAGCATTGGACAGCGCTGAAATAATGTTAAAAACATGGCATGTACAGAATTGTTCAGAAATTATGCCCCATAACCCCTCTACAGATACCGAAACCGAATGAAAAATCGACTTACGTTGTCGCTGTTCGAATGAGAAAGATAAACGATACGAAATGAAGGACAGATATATGTATAATCCTTTGTTTACCTGAGCCAGGTAAACACCTCGTAGAGATTAAAAATTTTCTCGCTTCTGATGTTACAATATTTGGCAAAATGCAAGTGAATGTTAAATGCGAACACAAGTTCGATGAGACATCCAAACTTCTTGAAATCTAATAATATTAATATTGTAATGTAAATATCATCAAATATTTATGACTTATAACAAAATATTTATCAATATACATACAAATAAAAATATTATTAAAAAAATTTAATAACAATTATATATATATATATATATATATATATATATATATATATATATATATTTCGATATTCGAACTTTTATCTTGTCAATAAATAAATTAGGGGAGAAAAATGTTTTGCATAAAAGTTGAAGAGATTAAAAATTTACACCTAAATTAGAGAACAAATTTCATTTCACTTCTTTGATAAAGGCTAAAAATACCATCAAAAATATCAAAAATGGAAATGTCCACTTCCTTACTTTGCTTATGAAAAACGTTAAATATTTGCTTGAATTTAATTCCATTTCTATGGTTATTCATTATTAAAACTGTAAAATGCCTAGGTTCGGCTTGTATTTTTTTAATAATTGAAATATTTTTTTATATATCTCGGTCCCGGGACGTGTAAAAAGTATCATTTCATATGGCAAACGTTAAATATTATACAGTTTGTGCAGAAGTGTTCAATTTATTTATCGCAGTAACGGTATAACCATAATTGCGGTAAAACCGTAAACACGTCGCGAATTGTTTTTTGAATATATTGTTAACACCACAATGTAACATGGAAACAAACATTTAAGTCTCCGCTTAATATTTAATGTTGGAAGATCTAAAGGAATTAGTAAACTTCTCGGTCATTTTAAAATCGTTTGACAGTATTATTTTGCGAACATGAAATCTTTTGAGCGCAGCAAACAAAGAAAGTTAATACATTCTAAAATATCAAAATATTAACACCATTTTAAGAGGATTAGTTTAACCAATATTCAATAGTCATTTGGCGGCATTAACTTTAAAGTGGTCGAAGTAACTGCTTTTGTTTGGAAAGGGGGAAATTTCCAAACTGAAAATAATGACATTTACTTACCCCACTATGCATGGCATATTTTTTGTATATATTGACGACACTTTTTGTGATATTTATTTTTAAACTTGTATGATATATTTGTTGAATATATTGACGGAACTTTTTGTGATATTTATTTTTGAACTTGTATGATATATTTATTGTATCTATTGACGACACTTTTTGTGATATTTATTCTTGAACTTGCATGATATATTTTTTGTATATATTGACAATACTTTTTTGATATTTATTTTTAAACTTGCATGGCATATTTTTTGTATATATTGACGACACTTTTTGTGATATTTATTTTTGAACTTGTATGATATATATTAATTGTAATTATAAACACTTTGTGATAATTATTTTTAAACTTATATGATATATTTGTTGTATTTATTGACGACACTTTTTGTGATATTTATTTTTAAACTTGCATGATACTTGTATATATTAATATATTTGATGATTAAATTTTAAATGGCCGTGTTACAATTTTCCTAATAACTATTAATTATAATTTGATGTGTAATATTTAGGTAACCAACTGTATTTTATGCCTCTTTTAATTCTTTTATATTTATACTTTTACTGTGAAGTGAATATGTAAAAATTTAAAGCAATATCAAAAAATAGCATTGAAATTCCTTTATTTTATATTGGTGACACGGTTACAAATAATTTCTTTGTAGCTAATTGATTCAGATTTTAACCATTAATATTGTTAGTTATCAGATAATTTGAATTTAATATGTAGTAGAAGGTTTTTGTTTTATTTCTGCTGAAAATGATATTAATTTTCAACATGGGTCGCAGAGTTCAAGAAGTTACTTTTGCCAAATATTGTAATATCAGAATATCTACGAGGTGTTTACCTGACTCAGGTAAAAGAAAGATTATATATCTGTCCTTCATTTCGTATCGTTTATCTTTCTCATTCGACCAGCGACAACGTAAGTCGATTTTTCA
Source organism: Poecilus cupreus (assembly GCA_963942605.1). Classification (NCBI taxonomy): domain Eukaryota; kingdom Metazoa; phylum Arthropoda; class Insecta; order Coleoptera; family Carabidae; genus Poecilus; species Poecilus cupreus. Next base: position 17,637,717 of record OZ012720.1, on the reverse strand, counting down.
TTCGGTTTCGGTATCTGTGGAGGGGTTATGGGGCATAATTTCTGAACAATGCTGTACAAGCACTTAAATGAAAACCTTATCTCGATAAGTCAAGCGACTAGAAACATTATTGTAAGCATATCTATTACTTGTTTATTCAGTAAAAAGAACTAAGAAAATAATGACACATGTATGTGTATCAACGCGTAGGCAGTAATGCTTGTAAACTTACATATTAAATTAAATCATTAATAGAATTTACAGCTCCAGGCCATAAAATAAGCATGACTACACATCATTTTATCTTTCTGCTACAAGCTACAAGTTGGTTCTAATCTTAGCCACTTTCATTTCACTTGGAAGTTTAGATTCGCACGCTTTACTCATAATTTACAACACCTCATCTTCCACCAAGTCTATTCCTGCTCAGTGAAGATCATTTTAATAAAAAATTAAACTGGTTTGCTTATTGACGCAGCTACTCTTATGTAATAGCAAACCGGATGTGGAGTGAGTGTTCAACGCTTCAGCAGGTGACAAGTTAGCAAGTTCGCCAGTTGAGTATGAGGTGATCCGTTACAAGTGTTTACATTTTACTATAGTGTGTTTAAATCTAACGAGACGACTTTGAGACGCATGGCCCTGAATTTGCTAAAACTGTTTCACTTTGATCACAGCGTATTTTTTCACGGCTGTATGTCAGCAGAATATCCGAATATATAATACACGTCTTTTGATGTATTTCCTTGTATTAGTTGTTGATCAGTATAAATATTTTTAATGGTGATATTATTTGTTACGATATGTTGAACAACAATAATACGAATGTTTCTGTTGTACACTATTATTTATAGGTTTTGTTTTTGCTTTCGCATGATAAATATTTCTGTTTGATCACACGTAAAATGATAACATTACAAAGTGTTTTCGTTATGCAAAATAAATTATTCCGGTACGCTACAGTCACTGATAGATAACAATAAATAATAAAACATAAAATCAGTAAACATTTCCAGTTTGACGTGTCTAAATGAGAAATAGTTGACTCGCCTAGCATCTTATCAAGAAATAATTGCCATTAACGTCTGGGATCTCAGAATATGTATTTTTTTCCTATTATACACAATAAATAATACTACAAATTGATTTCCGAATAAAATTGTATTTTATCGATCTCTCTTGATTTTGTATATAAATATAATTAGCTCAAATCTTACAGTTTACAGACATCAATTATCATTTTAGCTTTTCTCCAATGATTCCCCCACCACTAACATCTTTGTGGAGCGAGACTTGACGGCTAGTAACTGCAATTTGCGCATTTTACCGAGATCTACGATAACCGAGTACTACACACAAAATGGGTAAATGACGTGATATTTTATTTATTTCATGAATTACGAAAATAGATTATTGATAAATCTGGATGTTTATTTTACTGTGTTTATTATAAAGTGTAAAATAATACTTGGAATCTCAGTCATACAGCATTTATTCTTCTTGCGTAACCGACGTTTCGGTTTACACTTAAATCTTATCTTACAGCAAATTATCATGTAACAAATACATTCGTAAATAATCATTCAGTTTGTTAAAAACTTCGTAGATAAAAAAGCATAACACATACACATTCATAGTCTCAATACTGACAACAGATTCTTACTAACCCTGAAGAAACTTCGGTTATGTAAGAAGAATAAATGCTGTATGACTGAGATTTCGAGTATTATTTACATTTTTGATAAAATTTTACTTATAACCCTTGGTGGGTTTTCACCCTCTGGAAATTTCACATACCCAAAATTTCATTCCCAATTTTCTTTGAATGTTTCAATATTAACCTAGTCTATCTAACGGGCTCTTTTATTATTTTGTTTAGAATGAAACTCCTGCCATCATATAAAAAAAATATTCATTGAACAGTAAATTCTATGACATAATCACTCTAACTTTACCATATATTATAAAAAAGCAAAGCTCACGTACAGTTACTTTGTTAAGCAAATTGATCAATTATATCATTTATAAATATTGTTGAAATACTTTTTATTTGGAAAAATGCATAGATATTACATATTTCTATAGAATATGTAATAATAGTTATTTACTTTACAAGTGGGCAAAGTAAGGAATTACCCATGAGAGAAATTTGACCACACGAAGCCGAAGGCTGAGTGTGATAATTTTAATGAGTGGGTAATTCCACTTTGCTCACGTGTGATAACGTTTTATCCAACATCTCTTAATAAATGCAAAATTTATTATAGAAATATTATTTGACAGTAACATATGCTGCAAGGTGCTGTGTGTTATTATTATTGTTATAAATAAAAAAATACTCCTTAGTGACTTTTCCCAAAATTATACCCACTAGTGGGTAATCCGTTACTTTCCTTGTTTAACATCGCCATAGTTATAGAGCATTTGTTAAGAGTTGTTGGACAAAACTCTATAATTATAAACTATAAAGTCAATGTTTTGTTTGCCTCTGACATGACTAAAGTTATCTTTATTGCTGTATTTGAACAACCAAACTTTATTTACTAATTGTGAATAAAAATAATAAACTTCACTTATTTTCAATAATCAGAATTAAAAAAAATTAATAATTCATGTTGAAAACATAAGAAAAATCTTAAAATTAATTGTCAAAATATAACAACAATAACAAGAAAAGCATCTCTTAAACAAAGACAGAATGTTTAAAAATAGTCAGAATGTGGAACATATATGTACTATAGAACAGATGTGTGATTGAAAGAGGTTAGAGAGATGTTACTATGAAAAACCTGAATATTTTAAAACTAATAACTTTTTAAAACTACATTGTTTTTACTAGAAAGTTTGAAGGTATAGTTTAAACATAAATAACTAATCTGTTATTATAGTAAAGGACTCCATTTAACGATTAGAAATTGATGGGTAAGTGGGTACGAATCATTCACTGGGAATTAAATTCGACTGGAAAAATGTATACGGATGGTATTATCTATAAAAGAAAGAGTAACAATTATTGTATACTTCAGGCATCTAGTTGCTCTAAGTAAGAACCGTACCTCTGGACAAAAGTAACAAATTAAATGTTTCTTTGTACTCGGTAAGATTAAATGTAGTCATTGACTTATTCCTCCAATAACCAACTACACAAAGTATTACCTAGCGCGCAATACCAAGTAACCACTAAAATTTTCATCTTCAATTGCTAACATGACTAAACTAAAATAAGTAGCTTGAAACAAAGAGTTGCAAATGCAAGTGTTCACTATTCCTCATACAAAATTCAAAAGTTTTCCCCATGCAATTACATCGTGCGACAATCGAATGTGCAGAGCGAGGTTTCAATGTAGGGCACAGGCCATCACGTAAGATGTCCAGCGAAGCAAAGTCCTTCACAAGTCGTCCTCAGCACCCGTGCAGGGGTGCGGGGATGTGCTGTCACAATGGCGCGCGCAAGCGCCATCTGTTTTGTGTTTATGGTTGGCGTCGCCTGCGACGGCCACTCGGACAATGGCCAAGAGCTATATTGATTTTCGTTGGACGACGCTGGACACTGGATGCTTGGACGCAGGAGACAAGCCGCCAGAGGGCGTTCAAGCAAGAAGATACAACACGCCATGCAAATTTACATAAATGCTCAATCAAAATTAGCTAAACTTCCCAGACAAGTTTTTTTAATAACTTATTATATCCAGTTAGAAAATCTTATCTATTACTTTACTATTTTATAAGTTAAAAGTGATACTAGCACCGTGTAAGAAATGAATTTCAATAACTGTTTTGGAATAAATATCATTCCACACGCCGCGTTTGGAATAAATTCGACGAATCAGAGCCGCATATTACCGCGATATAAGAAGTATCTTGGTTCGGTTGCTATATAATTAAGTCTCTTTGTTTTAATTTTATTTATTTGAGTTTGACGTTAAATAAGCAACATTTTTTGTATAATTTCCAAAATCTTGTTATAGAAAGTATAGTTTAAAACAGGTAACGGAATGGCATATCCCACACTCGCAAACCGTAGTCCTCGCACTAGGCTCGGATCACAAACTTTTTGCTCGTGTGAAATATGTGCCATTCCATTACTCGTAGCATATACTATTCTTGCACTTACAACTTTGGAATTTCCAAATTGGAAACAACATTTAACGCACGCTATTGACAACCATAAACTTTTAACTCGCGCACTCGTGCGTTAAAAAATACAAAAAAAACTCTGGCTATCTCCAGGCAATCTACAACAAAAATAACAGGATTTATAAGTTTAAAAAACCTTTAGAACTCATATTGGTAAATATAAAAGACTTTTGGATAAAGTTAATATTTAATTTAAATACACCGTTTCGAATTATTGAACCCAATTTTTCACCAGGATAACATTCGAAACGTTGTATTCAAATTAAATATTTGATATGAAAAAAAAAAGTACCGTAGAGTTTACCGAACTATTCGGTAAGCTGAAGATATAAGACACATTTTCCATAAATGTCAGAACAATTCTAAAAAACTAAACATGATTATTTACTAAGCAGTTAGAAGTAAATACAAAGAAGTTCGATAAAATTTTCAAAAAATTAATCTTATATTCTCAGTTTACAGAATAGTTCAGCAAATTCTACGGTACTTTTTTTCCTGTACAGAACTTTATCCTTTTCTATTGAAGAATAGGGCTCAATAATTTGGAGCGTTATATTAAATTAAAATATTTTTTCGAATTTTATATTTAAAAGAATTTAGTTCATAAAATGTTACTGATACCAATTTTCGTGTATCAAACTCACAAAAATCATTGATAACCACCAATAGGTACCTACATTTAGAAAAAAAAAAAATAAAATGTGTACATTACAAATTGTTTATTCAACTATCAAATCATCAAATTTCTTAGCAATCGGTAATTTGCCGTTGTAGAATTTGTAAATTTACGAGTATTTTGATTAAATTTTAATTCCGTTAAAAATAATTTTGTTGTACCCGCGAGCTTGCTCATGTTTTAAATAAGCGTTCATGTAAGAAGAGCGCCATCCTGTTCTTTGGTATGTAAATAACTCTTTTTCTCCAAGAAGTATTACCTATATCCAATTGAAAATTTTTCATTATACAATTTTGATTGCGAAACCAATTTGTACCATAAACTTTCAAATTGCTCGAAATACTTTAAAAAGTATTAGAGGTAAATTGCTAAAAAAAAATGTTAATAATTTTTTTTATTTCGAACACATACCACAATATTACGATACATATATTATCATGTCATTTTATTTATTTTTAAATACATTATTAATATGTAAGATTCTAGCTCCACTAATCTTTTTGTTATTAAACAAATGAAGAATTTTTAGGACTCCGCAAATACTTTAGGAATTGTTTCAGAAAAAAGAATTCACTACAATACGAGCATACATATGAGCTCCGTCTCATTAAACTTGGGTTACCGACTAACATATTCGAAATTATCAGTTTGCTATTAGGTTTTGGGTACCGTCTTTAAAGGGCAGTAAATTCTTTGCCTGTATATATTATTTTAGCCATTACTTAGAAAATTTTAAAAATTTCAATGTAACCTACATAAGAAATAATGAATCATTAATGCCATAATCATGGATTTATTGCAAAACTCTTGAAATGAAATATCTATTTACATTAAAATAAAATGTGCTGTTTTAAAACGAGTTATGCTTTTTGATGTTGCTAATTATTTCTACTAGTTTATATTAAACTATATATGTTTTCCCGTTGAATGACTGTGTTAAAATATGTCATAAAATTAACGATATTCATAATTATTTTCTTGCCAATAAATTTGTCATTTCTTGCTACAAAGTTAATTACCGCAACAAATAGCAAACTACTAGAATTTTTATTTAACACTTAATTTTTGATTTATTGTCCACAAATTGAAATCGAACCAAACCAGCATTGACAGCTTTACACCAGATCACATTAAAACTAATTGAAAAATTATATTGCTATTTTAAAATTTATGGAAATTTCAATGGTAACTAAATGGACTTATCTTCGTTATTTCTATGATTTTTATTTTATATCCAAAGTAAACGATTTGTAATGAATTTTGGGTCATGATCATAAACAGATTTTCTACCTACAGTAAGTATGTAAGTATTGATTTTAACATATTTCATTCGGTGGACCAACTTCAAAAAGGCGCTTAGCTACAATATTCAATTTTAAATGTATTATGATGTAAGCATAAAACAAGTAATTACTGTGAACATAAAATTAAAATAAAAGCAAAAAAATAAATAGGAATAAAATTAGAGGAAAAATAGAATGGACAAAGTGACGCACTACCAGGAGATCTATAATAATTTTACGCAAAATAAAAATTGGATGTGAAATAAATTGAATGTTTTTGAAGTGACAACGGGAACTTGAATTGATCTTTCATGATTATTTTAAGTCAAATATCGAATGGTATACTTTTTTTGGTTCCATTTACTTGCCTTGAGACTCTATTGGAATATTAGTGTGAATTGTGTGATATATTTTAGCATATGAAGTGCAGTTACCAGCCGTCAAATCATAGCCCCCAAAGATGATGGTGGAAGGGGAACCACAGGGGTAAATTTAAATTGGCAACCGTCAGTTGTGGGATTCGAACTGAGGATCTCACGATCCACAGTCCGACGCGTTACCACAGAGCAATTTTTCTTACTTTCTCATCTATATTTCCGTATTTTTTTGAAATTTTCAATGTATCATTTAAAACTTCAGATTTTATGACAGAAATTCAAGATTAACTTAAATGAATCATACTTGATGAAGTATAAACATAAATTAAATTTGCTTGCCATCAAGAAGTTAACAATCAAATAGCGAAATAGTACAACAACGCTGTTCGAAAAATCACTAATAATCGTACATATATCATTAGGTAGTTGTAGTGCTGTGGCTAGAACGCGTGCAGATTTAAACTTCACTACCATTAATTAATAAACCAAAAAATAATAGGGTCCTACACAATTTAATTTATTTTTATTTAACTGTATCTAAATTGAAGACTAACTACACTTTCAAAATCTCTTAATTATTATTCATTAAGTCACAATGATTTTTTTAAATGTTGTGACGTCATTGTAGAGGTGTTGTTGGATCCCAAACTGTAGGAATTGTAAATAATTGTAGTCACATAAATGTTCTATTTTGTTGTTTAGAAAATTATTTAAATGTAGTTGAAGTAACTTTTCTTGTTAAGTACTTAAAATATACAAGAATTCAATTTATTTTAGGAAGATATATGAATAAACGTATAATTATTTTAGTGAAATGCTTGATTATCACTGATAAATTTTGCTAACTTATGTCATTCAACAAATCTTTAATTTCGCTAAGTCTACCTAAAGTAATATTTATTAGTTAGAAATAAATAATATATTGCGTATGTATTTAAAATATACTTACGAATTAAAAGCGAAACACAAATTTTCAATTAGTTGCTAACCATTTTGAGACTCAATAATAAGAGAAGTAAAAAGAATTTAAAATGATATGCGACATAATACTTTGGGTAAAGGATATTAAAATTTAAAATTTTTGGGTTTAGTCATAATATAAATGACTTATTTGTCATTTTGTGACTTTAGTAAAGGACCCCATTGCGACTAAGTGATATGAGTTCTACTACGAAAAAAAAAACTGTAAAGATCCTGTTGTGCAGAATATCTAATAAAATAATTCCATACTCCAAAATACTACTCGCATATGAACGGAAACGAGTCCTAGCGCAGATGGTCAGCACTGTGGAGAATCGGCGATTGCGTTGCATGTACTTCACCAATGTAACTTCACTTCATTTGTTTCCGTCTCCGTCGTCGTAACCGTCGCGCCGTTTGACGTATCGATTAGTTTTTGTTTCCTGACTGCAATAATCTTCCCATCACAGTCATCGCGGATCGCGGATCTCCTCATCGCTGCTGTTTGACTTGACACCCGTAAACCGCAACGCATCATGACATCATGACTTATTCCGATTCCGGAATATTTCCGCTCAATGAAAAGTTTCCGCCGCTTCCATGGCCAATAGAGGAATGACACTCTAACGGTGAATTAATTTGGTTGATAAATCTGTTACGAGTATCGTATGAAATCTTGTTAGGTTATTTCCAATGAAATTATTTAATCAAATTCATATCCTACATGTCCATTTTGTAAAGCTAGAACAGCTTTCTGAATATGGTAAATTCCTGATACTGTAGCGCACTGTACAAATGAGAAAACTTAAAATAGAATCCTACAACCGATATCTAAAATTGTAATGTTAATTGTAAAATGTCATTTTATACGAAAACATAATGGCTGGTGCCACAAGCTCGGTTTTTGGGTGTTTTAGGAGAAGTGTATTAGCCTCGAATAGAAATTACAGTCAATAGTTATTTGTCAAACTAGAGAGAAAAGCGCTACTTTTTCCTACTCGAGCTCGAAGTTTGCCTCATGACAACACAACTAACACGTTAAAGATAAGTTATCAGACGCAAGGAGGTGTAGCAGTGTTGCCAATGAACCAATCTTAAATCTAAATTAAAGTTGTCAAATTGTGATTTAATCTAGAAAAATAAAAATATAAGACATAATTGTAAAACATTTTAACGTATGTATATCAATAAAATAAAGATTTCCAATTAGGCAATTATTTATAATTTTTATAATATTTTTTTGTAAGTAACATTCATATTGGTAACACTTTTATATTTTCCGCTTTAGTAAGGAAAAACACATTTTCCTCACTTTTTCGGGAGAAGAACGGTAGGGTTTCCTAGCAGGTCGTGAAAATAGTATATTACGTACCGCGAACTGTAAGTGATAGTTTTTAGGTCGAGAATGTAGTTTGGGATGTCGAGACCCGTAGGGTCGAGATTTCCTAAACATTCGAGACCTAATAAAACACTTATTACAGTTCGAGGTTAGTAAGATATTTTTTGCAAGACCTACGTAAATATAAGAAAAGGAAAAATAGGTATCAAAATTAACAGCTGACAGATTGAGGTTAGAAATAAAATTTGAATGATATATATTTACTTACCGTCCACCTTGCACGGTAAGTTTCACTTACCATCCACCGTGAACGGTAAGTAAATGATGTAACCATGGAAACCAATTGTGCAATAAAAGTTCCACTTACTGTGATTAAATTTTGTTATTAATGGGTAACTTACAGTACAGGTATTGCAAAAAATATATTATCTACCAATTTCAGTTGAAGTATTTTTCTTTTTTATATAATAAATTTAAGAACATTTTACAGCGCTAAAACCGAGGCTAAAACACTTGTCTTAAAACACCCAATAATATAACTCGTGATACCAGCCAATAGGTCGATACAGAAAGAACTATTAAGAATGGACGACAATTTACTTCAGAGATTTCAATAAAATCATGAATGTATAGATGACTAAATAGATATTTGCAGTTTCATACGCGTACGTATGTATTATATATAATTATAGTTCCTATCTCTGATAAACGACCACAGATGTGTCTGAGTGATTCGGAGGTCACTATAAGCCGGTGATCCCTTGCAGTTCTCTGTTGACTGACCAATGACCATCAGCAACTTCACTAATGCAAGTAAAACGTTCGAACAATGAAACCGGTGAAATTTCGGCCTTATACTCCGTGATAGAAGAAACAGGAATAAATTAAGTATGCACACATAATTCTCGAAAAGTAAAGGAATCCCCATGCGCTACTGGCTACTCTGTTAGGTTTTATTGGAATTTTCACCAACAAAAACTTGAAACAGTTGAGAAATTAAAGATTATTAAAAATTTTGAATATTGGCTGTCACCTACACAGAAATTCAAGGCCTTTCAACGGTATCTGCTTATACGTTTTTGAGTTTATGGTGTACGCAGATATGATCACATTTCTTCTTATTGTTCGTTAGCTCTCATGAATAACTTGGATATGCAATTAGAAAAAAATATATATTTCTCATATAAAAAATAAAGCTTACCGGCATTCCTCCTTACCTATATGAAACAACTAGCATAATTCAAGAAGGACCTATATGATGTTCCTATATTTAAAAAATCGAATTATAAATGTTTCTTTTCATATTTAGCTCCAACTATTTACACCATAATGGTTATTAAATTAAAATCTCTATCTCTTAAAACTTCTAAAACATGTTTTAGCTTTTGTATAATTAGTTGTCTGTTCCTGATTTATTAAATTTATTTTTGTAACTACTCCATTATATCAAGTTTAAGCATTCTGAAACATTTCTATTTTGTTTATAATTAAATACATTTTTGTTCTGTTTTTGTAATAGTATTACTTTAATCGATTGTTGAGTGTACCATATTGGAATATTTAATGAAGAGATTAGGTAGAAGAGCAGTCTCTGGCTGACACTTGTTATTGACTAATCAATAAAGCTTACAATATTATTTTATATTTTAGTTACTTTCTTATACATAGTATAAGGAAAAATAGAAAATAAAATTAATATGGACGTGTGTCCGCATGTGTAATAACTCATGAATGAGAAAAGATAATGTAATGGAACTTCACAATGATAAGTTTCATGACTGCGCACTTTATTTTGCTCATAATTGTAAAACCGAAATTGGTAGTTTACTGAGCATTCAAAACAATAAATTCAATTCATTTCAAATATGGAACTATTACGAAAAAATGTGTTAGCAATAACACTTGAATTAAAATGTTTATTTATTTATAATTTTCTTGTTTCTGTTTCAAATTTTGCTAAATTATATGTATGTACATATTTCTAAAATATTAGATAGATGCTATAAGGGCAAACAACTGAAACATATGTTTCATACATAAAATTGGTTTAAAGTGTTATTATTGGATTAGTCAGGTACAGATAATATTGCAAGAAAAAAACAAACGATAATAATCATTTTCGAAAGGACAAGCAAACCGAATATTTACATCTTTTCTAGTTTTCTTTCTTATTTTAGAAGCACTAGAATAACTGTCATTATCATTAATTTACTAATCCTTTATGAACCTGTTGCTTCATTCTATTAAAACCACAAATCGCCTCTAACTATAAATATTATTTCGAAACTAATAAAAATAAAATTGGCACAGAGACCCGCACTGTAATTGAGTTGTAAATAAAATGAATGGAATAAATGTTGATCCAGCACCAGCGAAGCCAGAAGCCTCCAGTTGTAAGATATCACTTCACACATGTGCACCTAATCGTTGTCAAGTCTTGATAAATATAGCGATAGACTCTTTCGCGGGTAGACACAATTTGACAACTTATTTATAAGTTTATTTATTATTGAAACTAACTCCAGTTTGTGAGTTTGTCTCCACTCTCCGTAAAACGTTTATAAATATAATGGTCATTAATTTCACGCGATGTGGCTGGCTTCTAGACACTTTCGGAAATCCCGTCCCAAAATAAAAGTTCTAAGAACGACTTATTTCAAACTCAGTGTATCATTTCCAAGATTTTACTTTATCAACAAACTAAACTGTCCCATGATGCCATAATTATGTTCGCCAAATGTTTTGATAGCCTGCATTTGATACACTATTAGGAAAGAGCTCAGTAAGAAAATATACTGAAATGAAACTGGAGCACAGAATACTTGCGCGGAAATAAATTTTATTTCTCTACCACCAACAAAAATATAGAAAACTCTAAGAGCAAGAGAGGTGACTTCGGTTAAATTATTCAAACTAAAGCAATGATTAGGTCTAGAATCTAGTATTACTCCATACTTCACTACATAAATGCACTACTATATTCACGTTTACATCACCATGTGACCATTCAACATTGCAACGCCATATAACTTCGTGTCGTCCTGTGTTAATTTATATGCAATATGTCACCAGTGCAGAGATGTCCCCAGGCTGAACACCATATTACAGTGGATCTCAAACTTTACACTAGAAAATAAATAGAAATAAGGTTTAAATATTCCTAATATATAAAATTAAATACAAAGTCTATCATAATATTGAGGGTAATACCACGAGAGGTTTCGATTTTATTGGAAAAATTAATTTACGAAAATGTGGTTAAGGTTTGTTCCAAGTGGTCATTTCTGACATGTTTGTGACAAATTTCACTGCGCCTGCGATAAATGTAAACAAGTTAAGTTTGAAACGTAAGCTTCAATTCCTTTTTTGTAGCGAAAAATGTATGAATTTCTTTATTTATATGTATATTTAAGGTTAGCTGTCAAAACAAAAAATGAGTATGCACATGCGCTTCACTCAATTCGCTGTTCCAGTCTATGTTTCTAGCTTAACTTGTTTACATTTATCACAGGCGCAGTGAAATTTGTCACAAACATGTCAGAAATGACCACTTGGAACAAACCTATAACAACTAACAACTTGAGAAAATCGCGACACCACAGGTGCAAAGATTAGGTTTAATGTCATATTGCTCGAGTCGTTTTACCTCAAAGTAACCATGTTTGAGTGAAAAAAATAAAAGTTTGGTCTGATGAAAACCAAAACCCCGAGAAGTATTTGTTGAATAATTTGCTGAATGCAGGTAATATATTACAATGATTTATCGTTGTCAAGGTAATATAGGTAAATAAACGTTTATTCATTTGCAAGAACATAGTTCTTCCTCTCTTCCTTGTATATTCGATGTAGCAATAGGAACTCTTTATACGTGAAGTAAATTATCCCAAATAAACGCTAATTTTTCCATTTTGTTGTTATTCTTACATCTAGCGAGAATAGTTGTACCAAATTTATCAAATTAAAGGAGTTATTAATTAGAATAATAATAAAAACTGTACAAAATCTTACATGAGCCCAATCCCAAATGTATTCGTATCACCTGAAATATATGCTAAATATAAACAAATATATTTTTTTTTCACGCTGTTTTTGTCGCTATACAACTTTAAATTATTACGTCATCTATGTATTGTACTGTATTCTTAGGTAAATGGTAATTTTTCGAAAGATATTTTTAAGATTTACTGTCTTAATGGGATCACAATACTTTTTCGTAAATCCGCACTTCCCAAGGACAATAATGAAAATATTTTTCAACCATATTTATAATAGATACTGAATGTGTAATGATTATAGCATTTTTTTTCAAGTGGTACCATAGTATATTGAACAACTAGTGTTACAATGACCTATTTTGAAATACGAGTATAGTTTGCGTAAACAAGCCGCAGGCGAGTTACGCAAAATTCGAGTATTACAATTAGGCATTATAACACGTGTTGTTCATACTACTTTTCCTACTCGTATTTCACGTTCATAAATTCAATAAAAATAAAATAAAATAGCTCCAATTTAATAATTTTACGTGAGCAATGACAGCCCCAAGTTTGACAGATTGTTATTTTTACAAATAATAAATTCCCCAAAAACAGTTGCACAAAATTTAATTTTGTAGCATTGTTTTTGAGAAAAACAGTGTCACAAAATTGACTTTGTGTACGTGAAATAGGAAAATACATTTTGGGTTGGCTTCGTATTATTCCATATTCAACCGAATAAAAGGTTGGTGTGAAACGAATATATATACTGGTGAAATTGAGAGTTAAAGATCGTGGACGTCCGAAGAATAAGTGTTAGATATTATTGATGATTTGTTGCATATACGAATAATTCCGAGAGTAATTGAAGTAAATAATTTTCAATTGAATGTTTTCTCTGTAAATTAATTAAAACTTGCGTATAAAATGTTTGGAGACCACTGCTCAGCTGGTCCTTTGTGCACTACCGCCCATAACCCGGTTCTATGTGTATATGTGCGTGTGTTGAATAATTCTATTAATCTAAAGCGAAATAATGCATCAATTTATTGGTTGATTAACTCGTGGATTTTGTGTATAAATAGATGAATGATTGCTGGTAAACTGAAACCAAATGTTGTATGTTATTGCATTTATTCGATTATTATGACATTAACGTGTGATAGTTCGATTGTGTATATCGGGTTGATTTGGGAATAAATTATCGTTTTGTAAATCAAATGAAATCTGCGCAAACAGGAACTACTCTTTAATAATGCATGAATGCATTGAATTAATTTCATGCGTGCTGCACAGCTGCACTGGTTTCAATCCCATTTTGCAAGTTCACAGTACATTTATTACAATTTCCTCAACCATTTGAGAAATGAATAATTATCCAAATTTGTTGTAAGAATTATTGTACTACGTAGTTCTTCTGCAGTTAAATATTAGGTTTAATCGAAGTAGAGTTACAAAATGTTACCAAGAATAAAGTAAATTTTAGCAGTCAGTTAATTCGTACAGAACTTTCTTATCGACGCCTTTATAAGATGAAAATACCCTGTTCATTTTTCAACAGTAGTTAAGGTTCACTAAAAATGGGTATGCAAAGGTAGAGAAAAGCGTTAAAAGAGGAATAAAACAGTGAAAATCCAATATAAATAAAAGTAAACATAATGCTTATAATTACCCAATATATCTAGTGCATTCCCGGTAGGAATATATGTATGTAAACTCAGTTTACTCATGTATATTGTACATAAAGAATGGCCATAACTAATTTTATAACATATTTTAACAATTTTATGAAAAATAAATTAATGCAGTATTGTTCTATTTTGAATAATGAAATTATAAATATTAATTATTATTTTTCTTTAATACGAAGATGGTAAGCAAACAAACTACTTTGGCTATGTGCCGTCTCTTGAGTGGACGATTCAGAATTTATATTACCAATACAAACGATTATGCTCTTCAGTTGGATTCAAACCACAATCTCTGGTGTGCAATACTAGTGACATAGCCACTACGCCACCGAAATCAGTGCACAACGTTATACACAACTATATGTCCACTAGGATAAAGAGTTGTTATCTAATCATGCTGTTAACTGCGAATAAATGTAGAATTAGGATAAAAGACAACAAGATTACTAACATTTTTTTATATATTTTTGAATAACAAGTTTTATTAAATGCATTAAACTAATAATCAATTGTTAGAAATATTATCGCGCTATTATTGTTTACCTAAGAATGGGGATATTTCAACTGTAAAATTTTAGTCAATGTTAATTTTAAACACGTTGTTAGTTAACAATGTTTTACGCAACTGGCCTATAATGTATTTTTTATTATACCTGCATCATAATCCGTGTTTAAAACACGCTACAGCGTTCGTAAATGCAAGATTTTAAAAGTTTCTAAGCAACAATAAAAATAATTACTATTAATATTTGTCAAAACTGCTATGACAAATTGTAAAAAAACGAATCTACATAGTAACGTAAACAATAAATGCAAACCAATCTCTATGTAAACGACATACGTCAAACGTCACACGCGTAAAATAATGAAATGAATCATAATCAAAATGTTGCTTTCCAGTTTTTTCCAGAATATGATGCAGGTATAATAAAAAATAGCGTATGACACACGTGTATAAGTGTTTTCAAAGCACTAGCGACGTTAAAAGCTTACTTATACACTAATATATTATCTACAACCGTTGTTAAAAGTGGCCCTTTTAACGGTTGCTTAGCAAGATAAAAGAGTCATATTCTGACACTAGTGATAAAAGTAACATTAGCAATGTCTTAAAAGTGATTCCATTGTTACTTTTAACACGTAGCTATAATAATTATTTGTATCAATATATAAACAAATATAACCATATCTATTAAAATATAATTGTACAATATTTAGTATTTACTAACACACTAGGAAGATAGTAGATAAAATTTTGTATGATTTGCGTTGTAAAAGTGATTTATTTCGTTCGTGGGCTTGTTTTACTCGGCTTCGCCTCGTTTCACAAACTTCCCCACTTAATCATAAAATGTCACTTTTAAGACATATCATAAATAATTCTTAGTACAATACTCATAAAGAAGCACTATAAATCCGTTCATTCAGCTTTTCGTACCTAGGGCATAATTTAATAATTATCTATTAATAGCTTACTGTGATATTCCTTCTAAAATTAATTCGCTAGCAATTAAAATCTTCTATACAATTCGAATTCTATAAGATTGCGGCAGATATGTGAAACAGTAGACACACACAACAAACTTTTTCTCTGTAAGTTTTATTAATAATTTATTATCGCTACTAGAAATAAATTTATGTTAAAATCCAATACAGGTTTAGAATCAGTTGGAAGTAGCAGTAACAGTTCCCATGTTAGTCATTCTCAGCTGTTAGGTATATCGACTTATCGACTTTCACAAATTCTACGTAAAAATGTATTCGCATTTATATCTGGCCAATAAATCAAACATTTATAAACTGTCGCTGTATTACTTGTCATTTGTGTTTGTTTATTTTGAGTAGTAATTCTACAATATCCAATTATGTATACATATATTTTCACTGGCACAATAAACGACACTTTCTGATATCTGTAATAGTAGTTATTTGATCACTTTATTCAAATTATATTGCACAGAATTCCACAAAAACGTACATAACAATATTTTGGCAAATAAATCGCTTATGTAATTGTCTTAAAAATAAACAAATGATGCCATTAACAACACTTAAATATTAAATTAAAGTATAAATGTTTTGTATTACTAAAATGTGTTTGATAAAAAATAATATTATAAAGTACACTGTTTTATCAATTTAGTTACATGAATCTATTTGGAAATATCAATTTTATCAACATCTTGATACGACGATCAGGATCGAAATAAGAAAAGATAAAGGTAACTACAAAACGCATTTATCCATTATATGGACGTCGACACTGTAAAAGTTTCCTTTATTTATATTTGTAATTATTTTAAAAATAATTGACAGAATTGAAGTGCTAATTACAAGTTAACAGCCATTATAGATATGTTGTATTATTACTATATCAACATTCTTTTGTAATAACAATTTTTCATTTATCCTTTAATTCACTTTTCAAGTAAAATAAACAAATAAAATGTCTATTACAGAAACAATTACTTTTAATAGCTACACTGTAATTGAAATTTAATGTTTATTCATAACTTATTTGTATTTAATCAATACAAATACACTTTAATACTCCTTAATTCTTCATACTACAGAAATAATGAACGAAGAGTCTTACAACTTTCTTCAATGTAAAAAAGAATAAAATTGTTAAAGACACATATGTCAGGTGACAAGTTTAGCGCGAATCCAAGAAAATTATTCATTCTCTACATTTTCTAGGATGTAATCTCGAAAAGATAAGTCACTTAATTCCAAGTAAAGCAATGGCAGGTTTGTCGTCACCATATTTGAGAAGATAATTGGATAAAAGTGCTTGGTCAGGTGATTTGAACATGAGGACTATTTTCTATATTTGTTAGATGACCACATAAAAAAAGTTTAATTCTTTTTCCAAGTATTTTCGAATAGCAAATCTATGCTTTTAATAGAATTATACATAAGATGCCACTATACGAGCCCAGAATCATATCATTTAACACAATTAAGACTTTTAGAATAACTTTAGAAATCTTTGTTTTGATCTTACAAAGGGAAAATTGTTGTACTCAATTTATATGTATCTTAAATTCTGTTATTTTTAAAAACATTTTAAGGAAAAATAACAACTGAAATAGTAATCAATTAACAAAAATTACTATCATAAAGATTTCATTTAGCGAGCCCAAAGGTATTGGCTATAGTACCACGAACAAAATATAACAAAATATTTCAAATAAATTATATCTTGTTGATTCCAATGAAATTTTCTCTATCTTATTTATTTATAATCTACCACATACTCGATGAGTTGATCTCAAAATTTAATCATACGTCCGTAACATAATATGTATGCACGAGAGGTAAAAATGCTAAAATTAAAGATTTAAATATGGCGAATTAAACAATTTTCTTTTGTATGATTTTAACTGCGCCAAATGATATGATTCTGGGCTCGCAATCGTTCTATATCGGTTTCAATACAGAAAACTGAAAAGATAAATTTAATATATTACGTCACATGTCAAATAACAAATTGTAGTACTTGATTTCAACAAAATATAATTGAGGAATCCCAATTAATCAAAAGGACTTTCTTACATTTCAAAATAGTAAAGTTTTAGTGTATAAACTTGGCCTCATTTTGACAGTTTTATTAGACCAATCAGAATCAAGGACAAGTGCGTCTTATGATATCAAAATTTCAAAATTATGTACATGAAAAAAAAAAAAAAACTATAAAAGGACATTAAAATAATTTTAAAGACATACTTAATACTGTCAAGATGCTTTAGTACAAATAAACATATAAGTTATAATTAAAGCATTAACTGATGTAGATTCAGAATTTAATTACGTCAACTTCTATTTGAATCATTATTCTTTAAAATAACAAAAAGAATAATGATAATACAAGAGTTTTCGTGGGACACCCGAGAATAAGTTGTCCGAGGTTATGCCATAATGTTATTTTCAAGTACAGATGTTCACTAACATAACAACATCAAGGTATCATATTAACAAAGATAATAACATAATCATGTTACTGTTTCATCACATATCACAACAAACTTTATTAATTATAGCATCAAAATAAACTAAACACTAGATAAAATAACAAAATGTTGATATTTTATTAACCTTTCAACTAACAAATATTTAATCATAAAGTAAATATTTTTATAAATATTTCAAGTACACAAAGTAAAATATTCTTAAATTAAATGAATAGTGGTTAACGCGGTACTAAAAGATGGCGTAGATCTCAGAACATATGTAAATTATTTCGCTTAATTGAGACACAAACAGAAGTAAATAATTTTCGGAATATTTGGTTTATTTATGTAGTTGATTAATACCAGTAAAACAATATTGTGCAAATAGTACAGTTTACCTAATTAAATAGGTATTTTGGAAGAGATGCACATTTCATTTTTTAAAAGACTACTCTTTTGTCCCGATTTATGAAACAATAATTTTATTTTTATAATGAATATAAAAATGGTGTATTTCACTGTCTTTTATTTTACGCTGTCTTAACTGCTGAGGTTATATGCCGCCTCGGTACCTCGTTTTCGGTGGTGTGATAACGGCAGGTTCACTACTAATCTTTATTTTCATAATATGATGTGTATTTAAAACTGCTAATATAATTAATGCCAACTCAAAACATAAAACACTATAAATTTTGCTAAAATAAATGACGAAGCAATATTAAAAGATACATTTCTATTTAACTGTAATATTACTGTCCTATTATCTAACTCTAATATAACTTCCGGTTATTTAGTTCTAAATATACTGCTAATAAATATTAATAGGAAGTTGGCAACACTTGCAAGTAAAATGAATTCCAGCTTCTTACAGTACGTGGAAAGTGTAATATTCCATAGTGGGTACAGAAAAACAATAGTTCTGCTTCCTTGAAGCTTGACATTTTAAAATAAAATCTGCTAGAATAAAAGCACTTAACCTTGCACATCCTATTTGAAGAAGTAATACTGTAATAAGTTTTATGTAAAGCTAAGTACAAGATTTCCAATAGTCACATTAAATTCTCTGTTTCAAAATGTACAACAAATGTAATAATAAATTTATAAATTCAGCTTTCTTGAATATATAAACTAAATCACGTTATAAATCTCATATTTAAGAAAATTAAATATACACTAACACCATTATATACCTATGTATTACATGTAAATAGAATGTAATTGAATAAATGCAATATTAATATTTAATTTCATGATTTCGAAATAATATATGTATAAATATTAAATAAAACGAACCAAGGTAGTTAAAAAATAATATTTTGTCCATTTATTGTCGTCCTTGTCTAATTTGTGATTTACTGCAATTGAAGCACCTCAAAAAAGTGCCACTCAAACGTTAGTGCATAATAAAAAATCCTAAATAAATTAGTAGGACATAGATTATCGCATGTGAAAGTTGCACAAGGCCGTTCACCGTGCTTGTGTATAACATAAGTGCGATAATAAAGTAATACATGTAATAATTGTGTATAAAATTTTATCAATGATCGTTCGCAATTTTGTAAAATAATTAAATTGATATGTTTTTATTGAAATGAAATTTAATTAATTTCAATGTGTTGAAAATCACGTCAACCAAATAAACAATGCAGTTATATTACAAAAAGGCATTAGTGCTGTAATGTAAGCCATTACCTGTCTGAAATGAGTGGGATATGTAGGATATCTCGCACGATCGTACATAAAAAAGCTACACCACTTTATAGAGAATTTCATTACAAAATGAAACTTTAAAACAAACTTCTTCATTTCTTTAAAATTATTTTCTTCTGCGTTAACGAAATTATTAACCCAGTAATGCCAAACCAAACTATATTTAATAATAAAGTGCTCGCATTTTTAAATACATGTTCTTCTCAGTAGCCCATCGTATGGATGCATTGTTTGCGCAATAGTTTGAACGAATACATTTACAACACGTACCATTTTGTACAAAACTTAATTTTAGTACGGTGGTAAATATGTGTATTATTTTACGTGAGCATGCGCATTGATTCTACTTTCTTAAAATTGTGAAATTCTGATTGTGTTTTTGAATTGAAATAACATTAAATATACAAAATTAATTGTAAACCTTCCTTAAAATCCGTATGGTTAGTCGGTTAAACAAAAGCATCACTTTATGTTAAACTGCTTACACCATCCATGGGTAAGGTCTGACGCACTCTCCATTAATCGTATCAAGGATGCGTTCCATATTTTTATTCCAGAGTGTTTATATCAATCGCTGCCCTATTGTGACATCACTTGGTACGCGGACTAAACTTTTACTAATTGGTGCAAATGTATAGTTACTATACTACTACTTACTAATTCAGTAATCAAAAATATACTTAATGAATCCAATACTTATGCGTGTGAGTAAACAAATCCTGTTCTCAAGAGCGTAGTTTGATTTAAAAATCCCAATAATCGTTAAAACCGTTAAAAGTGAAGAATTCAGAAACCATGTACAGATAGCGCGAGTTATTTCTGCTGAAACCAGAAGCTTGTTAATATGTTAAGACTCGATATAAAATGACATTTCAACTGTGAAAGTAAACGTTTAGACGTTTTCCTTCGAAGATCTTTTTTACAGACATAATTTTTTTGTCTGGAATAAATTTGAAATAGATTCCCTGCTGTAACGATTTATTAACGCAATTAAGAAATGTAGAATTTAAATTCTTAGCAAATTTATATAATTAGGATCGGTGAAACTGCTTTCAAATTAAGCAATTGCCATTTTTGGAAATCCTAATGTTTTTTATACGCTTTACATTACTGGAATATTAATTGTTGTATTTAAAAGTTAATAGTTGAAACGAAGACGCAAAAGGAGATCATTAATAAGAAATTCTATGATTAGTAATATAAAAACTAGTATGGTTTCCGCAATTTTAAAAATATATTTTGACACATTTGAAAAAACCAATAATTTTATATGAAAGTATAAAAATGTTTAATTTACATATTTTAAGCATACATTTTTGAGTTTGATTTTAAATACGAGTATCTATATATTCATTTCTTAACTGTCAAACGTTCTTAAATTATTTTAGCGAAAAAAAAAAAGTTACTTGCGTCATTTACTTGAAGCATTGACTATGATCTCTGGTTTTAGATTAACAAGGAAAATTGTTTTAAAGACGTCAAACTTTGTGAAATTATTTTACAGAATAAAATCTCCGTATTTCGATGGGCCATTATTACCAATTTTTATATTTTTATAAGAGCTACGAGTTCGGTTAAATATCTCAGATTTTTTTTTAAGCATTCTCAAAAAAAGTAAAGTTATATTTCAAAAATATGTGCTTGAAAAATATAATTACCCACGTCATTGTTTAGACAATAGGGTCTGTGATCATATTTTGATTTCTTTATACATGATTCCAGAAAATAAGAAAATAAAATATTAATCGATTATTAGTTTGAAAGAAATTAATTTATAAAAATTAGGGATTTTGGTAGCAGAATGATAAACATATTTGAAGAGAAAGAGTAAGCAAATTCATATGTTTTTAACCACGGAAATGTACTTGTAAAATATGGGGTGTTTCACCCGACATCGGACAAACGACAGTTTCAAAGCAATATGAACTACATCAATAATTTATACGCTACTAATATGACGTCATGTCAATGGCGCAACCTGTAATAAATTTAATTTCAAATGAAAAATATCATAAAATTATATGATTATTAATTATGTAGTTTTCATTATGAGATAACATTATAGTTCATTTACTTATTTTATAATTTGTTTCTATAAATTCGACTATGGTCACAGATCCAATACCTAGTTACTACAAAAATCTAAGGGAAAGTGGAAAGATATCTGACATATTCGCCTCACTGCGCACTTAAAATTCTAAGCTTTTGGTTCTAATATAGATATAGTTTAGAAGTAAGCAATAGTGATCCATCTAAACTGGGACACACTTTATTTATCTCTATTTTCATTTCTGTATTCTCTTGATCCAAAAATAGTGTTCGTACTTCTTAGGCATTTAGATATAAGCAGGTTTCCATAATAACAATTAACAAACATTGTTTTAAATAATTATTGTTTAATTTCAGATTTAGGTATAAGGATTATTTGCTTACCAAAACATATATCATCACGCTTATTTACTCATTTTTGGTTACCAGATCGCATCAAGTGATACATTTTTGCACGTGGATGTGGTTACTTGGAAGAAAGAATATAAAGGAGAGAGCGTTAGCAAGCGATAGTGAAGCCGCTTCCCCCACTACAACCAGAATCGCTATTATCGCGTTGTTATAGCAACCAACAGCATTTGACAGTCGTACTGTTTTTTCTGAACGTATGTACCGGGCAAATCCCCACTCCAACCAGATCTATGGCTTGCATGCATCTGCCCTCACCAGGTTACATTCCCCTTGCCTATAATATAATCTTATGCCCTCTCCTTTATATTCTTTCCTCCAAGGATTATCAGCCGTCAAAGCACAGATCTCAAATATAGTAGTTGAGGAGGAACCACAAAGTTAAAGTTAAAAGTAAGTTCGTTGTGAAAATCTAACTGCCGATCTCATGTTCGCAATCTGATGCGTTACCACGAAACTATATTTAAAAGTATCTATAAAATTGTAAGAATGAGCGTTGATTAAGTGTGATAATAAAGAAAAAGAAAAATTCTTCGGAATGCAGTCAAAATGTCTTTATTAAAGCTAAATATCCGACGTTTCGGTTAACTTTTTCCTGAAGAAGGTAACACCGAAATGGTGAGTGCATTCCGAAGAATTTTAAATTTTGTCTATAACATAATATAGAATATTTATTTGTACGTGAAAAATATTAAAGAACAAAATATAATGCAAATTATTCAGCTCAATGATTACAAAGAGTAATCAATTTCCAACTTGCCGAAATGAATTTCAATTTGATTTCGAGTAACTGTTTTATTATAGGTGGTTTTATTTATTGGTCCATTACGCGAATAGCAAGCACGGTGCAGGGGTGAATATTGCGAAGCGACGAACGAAACAGAGACAAAATTGAACCATGAACAGGGGTGAAAGAGCAAATATATACAGCAGCAGCGCCAGGCGCATAACTTTATAAAACATTCAATAAGTCAACATTTAAATATCAAATTACTTGCAAGCATACTTGAGTAAGATTCAAATGGAAATATGCATGAAGAACTTATGCAAGTTATGTGCGAAATTTAAACATAAAATTTAAATGTTACAATGTTAATAAGTTTTAGTCATGGGTCATATACCTAATAGCACAGATGATACAACTAGTAATCAGTTCCACATATCTATTTATGAAAGGCTTGTTTAAATAAATTACAATTTTATTGTAAATGCAATGTCATAGAGATTTAGCATGATACTAACAATTTTCCCAATTAACATAAATATTTTAAAATTACTGACTTGTCATTTACTACATGTTAAAATTTTCATCGTAAGTAGTTATAACAATTCGCTTTGAATAGTTTCCAATTCTGCAACAATTACAAAATTTGCTAGAAAAAATTAGGATTCATTACATATATTTATTTGAAATCGGCACTAAAGTGCTCAAAAATCGTCACTAAAGTAGCCATTATATGACGATTTTGAGCAACGCAGTAATCGTAAAATAATTATTATACAAGTAGGATGATTTTGGCAGATATATGATGCATTGTGGTGAATTTATACGTAAAATGAAACGTTATGTTCAAGAAGAATTAACTAATTAATTCCGACGAATAAATTAAGAACAAAACACAATTTTGAGTGTTATTTACGGTAACTTCAATGTTCGAGGTTGGCAACACTGAGTGTCAGTTCCGATTGACTACTGACAGATGTATAAACTTAACCTATATACTAATTTTTTACAGTTTTTTCTAATTTTAGATTTCAAATAATATGTACCTTACTATAATATGTTCCTTTTTATCACTCAGATGGTTTATTTTCATCGGCCTTACATGCTTCTGCAAATAAATTCCATATTCGTGAAAAAGTTAAACTTGGTACATAATAAATATTATACGTATTTAAAATTATTTTTTAAAAAATTGCTAATCTTTCAGCCCTAGTAATATTTACAGAAAATATATTGGCTGCTTGATATAGAGGCTGTTACTATGTAATTTGTTTTAGGTATAATACACAATTGTCTAATATTATAAAAAGATGTAGGGAAATATATTATTTCAAACTATTTTTTGAAGCATTTTGAATTAAAATAATATAGAAATTTAAAATCACACCATTTATTTTTTTTATGTGACTTTTGCGTGCTTTTGCAAATCTCAGTGATAATTTTTTTGAGTGACTTGTTAAGCATCCTAAATATGTAAGTAAAGGGGAATCCCAGTGAAAGTAAATAGTGGCGGCATAGTTGGCTATGCGAATTGAACTGAGGTTCTATAATGTTCCAAAGAAATAAATATATCATCACGATCAGGCTTTTTATCAATATTGATTGTGGCACTCTGTTTGCCCAAATCTCGGCAAGATGGTAAAAGATGGAGAACCGCAGGGGTAAAATTTAAATGGCATCTGTCTGCAGTAGGATTCAAACTGAGGATCTTACGATTTAGAATTCGATGAGTTACTACGGCGTGATATTCCCCAAAAATGGTATAGCATTTTATTATTCTTTAAATAACTTTTTGGAACTCAAAGATTTAAATATGTAGTTTAGTTTTCAAGTTCTCTGGTCTCCACCAGTAAATCGTGCAGAAATTTTAGAAAAACACACTTATTGGTTAATAAGTATTGATGCTATATATTTTAAACTATGAAGGCAATAAAAAAGTTTCTCAAACACTCTTTTGCATAGCAACTGAGGAAAGTAATCAAATATGAAATAGGATCCTAATAAGGAATACCGGCCTTTCTCTTATTGTTATTTAGATTTTTATACAATTATTATACTGTTAATTAATTTTTAAAACATTAAGTAAAAATATATGACTGATTATGATATTAAGATCATATTCCATATTTGATTTCTTCCCCTAATAACTGAAAATGGTTCAATATTGAATGAAATTTAATTTTAAAATAATTTTAATGCATTTGGATTACCATATTGGCAACAATTTCTGCCCAGGATGACGGCTTTTGACAGCAGTGAAACATAACCAACAAACTTAATTTTAGTTGATAAGAAATCAAACATTTGTCAAATATAAATGTGCAAATGAATTTTGCATATTAGACGATTAGTATATGTTTACATTTTCTAATTAAAAATAGTAACTTCTTATGAATGAATTTGTATATTTGTGTAGTATGTTCTCGCGGGATGGACGTATTGACCGGGAGACAGAAATGATAGTGTCTGCAGGGTGCAAGGAATTGGGTGCTCTGGGTACATTTGCTCGAAACTAGAATGTTTCTAGAGATGCTCGATTGAGTGTTTATAATGGTGTGTTAGTGCATATATTGATGTATTGTTCTGAATGTTGGGTGTGGATGAAGAAGCATGAACGACGAAGAAATGAGATATTTGAGAGGAGTGTGTGTAGGTATACGAGACGTGATCGTATACGGAATACAATGGTGTATGGTGAGTGTGAGATTGAGAAGAATGTTGTTAAGAAAGTGGGAGTGAGTCAGTTGAGGTGGTTTGAACATGTTGAGCGAATGTCGAATAAAAGGTTGATGAAACTAATATATGTGGGTGAGATTGAAGGTGAACGATTGCGTGGGCGTCCGAGGAATAACTGGTTGGGTATGATTGATGGTTTGTTGCGTGAACGAATGATTCCGAGTGTGAAGAATAAACGAGCATGTATGAATCGCACTATGAATGTGGACGAGGCGAAAGTAGTGTGTCAGGATAGGAATGTTTGAAAGAGATTGATTGTTGGTTGACTGTGTTTCTGAGTTCGTGCTACCCCACTAAGTGGGACATAGCGTTATGTTATGTATGTATGTATGTAAAAATATTAAACAATTTACGAACGTTTGACAAATCAAAACAGAGTTGGTTCAACGATTGTTACTAATTCTTAATTGCTTTTTCGTACGAGACATCCATGCATTACGTGATTAAATAAAAAAACAATTTTACCTAAGTATGTATTAAATGTAAAGGTTCCCCTATTTCAATCACAAAGTAGAGAGTAAACCCGGCCAGCACGGCACTGAACAGCAACCGGCGCCAGGGGAGAAATCACACGCGCAACAAGTAGCCCATCACAGCGCTCCCCACCCCCTCATGGTGATAACGGCGGCGGAAAGACCCCAGGGAGCGGAAACTCGGCGCGAGCCGTAAAAACTTTCCAAATCTCATCACACACCATCCACCTTCACCAGAAAAGCGTCAGCCACTCGTAGTGTCGTAGTGTGTCATGCTGCATGCTTACAGGTGACGTCACACTCGAGGATTACTGAGCCATGTAGCAGGGAAGTCACATGCAATTTGTGACGTCATCCACGATAAGAACGAAATAAAGAGGGTGGATGGAGCTGCTAGCTAGACGATCACAAACTTGATAAGTTTTTCACTTCGGAGTTTTTATACTCGTACTTTTGAATATAGAATGGCTGTAGTTTTTGAAAACAAGGGAAAATGAAGTGAATTTAATAAACGATTTTTTTTTGTCAAACAGGTAAATCGTTATTTGGTATTTGGTCATGAAGGGTGCGCGTTAAGCGAGGTGTCTATTAATTTAATTTTTATTTTAAACTAAGGCTATAAATAGCTTAAATATAGTCATTAAGAAGATCTATAAACGCACTGTTTTTGGTGCTTTTCATTTTCTAGTGATAATATGAATACTTACAAAACTGTCATATAACATGAAAATGATAAGTTGTTGGTGTTAGCTTTAAATATGATTCTTTCATCCTATCTCTAGATGATGAGACTAAAAAGAATAAATTTTAAGCAATTTGAAATTTCAACTATTAACGAGAAACACAACTGGTAAAAATATCAATTTGCATTTTTGACAAGTCGCATTTTTTAAAACAAAATTACAAAATTACTTCAATCAAATACTGTAACAACATTTCTGTTTTCCATAAGGCTTGTTATCGCACTCGTCCTGCATGGACTCGTGCGTTAATAGATTGCTGTTAAATATACTAAAATATACAAAAAGTATTATAAATTATAAACAAATTAATTTGCTTCGTGGTAAAACATCACAGTGAATCATAAGATCTTCAGTTCGATTTTCAAATTAAACAATAACCAGATCCCTGTGGCTTTCGTCTATTATGTTTACCGAAATTTACGAAAGCAGAGTGACTTATTTTATATTTATATATTTATCGACATACTTGTATTGTAAAAATAATTCGTAGCTCTAAAATATTACAGATGGGCCTGACTGTTTCGTGGAGGTCAGTTAAGCCAGTGGTTCTTTGCTATTGTCTATCGACTGACTATCAGCAACTTCGCCAGCTGAAGTAAAACATTTGGGCAGTAAAACTGGGGGAATTTTGGCCCTATACTCCACGATAGGAGAAACAGAGCTATTATTTAATCTATATTTAAAAGATATTTACGTTTTATAAAACCGTTCGCTATTTATTTGATAGTCCTTTGTATAATATAACTATTCAAATTACATATTTAATACACCTTAGTTTATTCAAAATGTAAACATAAAATATTGCTGAATGAAAGACAGTGTGTTATATATTCGATCTCCAATAAAAAATGAAATTTAAAATAGAAAGAATAAATATTTAAACGCGCCCACTGAACCATGAGCTTAGGTTTATTTATATTCTAGACTTATTAAAATAAATAGATTTGATTGATTACAGCTATTTTAGTTGCCATTTTCAAGGGTAATTTACTGTTTAATTTATTATGGAAAAAGTGTTTTTAAAACTTACCAACCATTGATCACAAAATAAGACCCCCAGCAAAAATGAATGAACTGATCGAATCGAAAAATTCACTTACCTAGAAAATAAAGAGAAACATTAGTATAACTAATAATTAAATTATGTAAAATATTTAATAAAATAAAATCAAACCCCTAATCATTGGTTTATAATGAATTTAATTTACTTTAGATTTAGACCCTTGAATTTACGATTTACCTTCCTAATTCATAATGGCTTTATTAAGTTTAAAATTTACCAGTCAGAATTAGGCTTTCTGATTGTTGACATTATGTATTAAATAACAAACAATCAAAAAATAACGTAAACTTGTCACTTGGTTTTATAAGTGATATTCTTAAAAAATATATATATTAAATTAATATTACATTTAGCTCTTTCCTCATCCAGGTTACAAATAAATTAGTTTAACTAACAATCTAGTCACATCTTAATATTGTCACAGTTGTTTTTTTTTTCAGTCAAGTTATGATTGGTTGCATTTAAAAAATTAGATTTAAAATATGATATGATGATAATTTACATCTTGGCCATCCAGCATAAAGCAGTAAAGGTATATTTACATATTTTATATATTTAAGATTAATTTTTCTACTTACTCTAAATTTATAAATTAAATCCAGTATAAATCGGCCGTACGAGTAGGTTACACATTTTCTACTATTTTGAATGTCAAATTTAGGTTATGTGTTAACCGAAATTCAAAAACAAAAAATCTAAATAAGTACTTATTTCGAGAACTAAGTTCTCATCAGTTGATTTAAGAGCCAGTGTTCAGGAATTAATCTAGAATTTTTGTTTTCATTTCAAAACTAATGACTTTGATTTTATTTTATTAAATTATTCCTTAGTTTTTGTTAAATAATTTCAAAACATATATAATTTTCTTATGAATATGAATTAACCTATTGTAACAATTAGTTGTCTCATGTTGCATAAGAATCTTACGTTACACTTCCTGTATCTTGCATACTCTAATTTATGCACGCAAAAGGACAATTATATTCTCACTGCGACCTTCACAACAATTCTGCATAGCATTTAGCATAATACCATAACGCCACTATTGATCCAAGTTCAAATATTTGCAGTGAAATAAATCCCGGATATAGCTGCTAAAATGTCATTATACACTCTGATTGCATTTTGATAGAATGGTTGGTATACACACAATCGTACTAGTTTAGTTCGCAATCATGTTGAGCAAATATTTGATTGGGACATTTGGAGATTACCTTTTATTTGTTTTGCAGAGCGTTTGTTTTTAACGAGTTTGAATATTCAAATTTGGGAATTGTGATTCAATTTACAGTAACTTGTTTAATTTGGAACTTGATAATTTGGTCGAAATATCTTCTTCAATAATATACATAAAATAACGCTTCAATCGGCCAATAAAGGTTCATGGTTTTTATAGAATTTACAATTTTTTTTCATTTCTTCCTAATTTTTTCATTTTTTTATCATAACTTCTTAAGTTTATTTCGACTGCTTCCGACCAATTCCTTCAACTACTCCTTTTCTTGCTTCGTCTCGCGGCCGTAGGTAATAACTTTTTAGAAATTCTATCTTTTGTTCATTTACAGAAAGAAATAAAATTGATCAAATTAAATACTTTATTTGACAGTTATAGGCCGTTTTTATATCTAATGACTTCTTAATACGAATAGGTAGGTTGGAAGTTGAACACCTTCCCAGCAGATTAGGTTAAATTCTCTACCAGTTATTGTATTTAAGTGAATTTTTTTTCTCCGTTTAAAATACCCAAGCTTTGTATATCTCAAAATTATCTGTAAACAGCAATGAGCAAACAACTTGCTTCTGGACTGGACCGGGAAAAAGTAGGAAGTTTTCATGGTAATAGGGTGGCATCACCGTTTTAATTTTTCTTGCTCTGGGAATTTAAGTGTTGAGAATTAGGATAATTTCTGAAAATTTTAGGGGATGGAGTAAGCGTGCATAAAATTCTAGAGTGCTATCCAATTTCCAATCCCTCTAAACTTTTCTAATGTTCATTTGTCAAATGTGCAACGATGTAAAATGGATGAATTAGCAGAGACACGAACCAAAATTCTTATTTTGGTTAGCTCGCTTCGCCCGCGCTTTTCATAAACAAACCCTAAGCCCGCAGAACTCACGCCCGACAAACTCGAATCACAGTACGCATTTTTAAAGAAACCTTTTCATAAATGTTAACTTATTCTAGTTCATATCTCTGCTAAGTCGGCCATTTTAGGTCGTTGTATATTTGACAAATGAACATTAGCCAAGTTTCGAGAGATTGTATATTGGATAGTAATCATTGAATTTTTGGCATATACATGCGCTCCAAATTTTAGAGCTTAATGAAGTTGACCGACAGATATCAAAAAGCTAAAATAAACTACATATAATTAAAATTACAGTACGCAACCGAAAATAAAATGTATGTTGACTATTTAGATTATGTCAACTTATGAATTGTATCTCCGAAATTTTAAAGAAAATAAGTGAGTTTTTATAAATAAAATTGAGAATTTAAATTGATGTAAAAAATAAAAAAAATAATGAAAATATATAATAAGTCAACAAACCGAATCCATCTATACAATACTACTAAAAGCAATAATTTACTATGGTGATTCTTCCCGAACAAAACTAATATAAATTTATTATATGCTTGGCGGATTACTGCTTTAAATTTACATAACACTGTTCAAAATTATTAGATCTAATTTATGCGCATTAATCAAAATATATAAAATAAGGTAGAATAGATAATACGAATGGCATTTCTAGGTATGCAAAGATTTATGCAAGTTAAATAAAGAAAATTCTTTGTATGCTATAATCTAAATTTGGCAGAAATAATAAACATGGTGTATGTTTAACAAACTGTGCCAACAATAAAGTAACATGACTTAATTTAGTGAATGACTAATACATTATTAAATAACTTTATCTACAGACTCACATTTTATTTTGCATATTAAAATAATTGTGAAAATTTAACATAACATATAGGTAATATACATATAAACTGCCAACACCACCATTTCTAAATCCAATTTTAAACCAAATGTCCTGCACTATAACAAACTATGAATTTAAGAGTAACAAAATACTAAATAACTTGACGAATCAAGAAAAACAGAGAAAATTAGATAAAAAAGCTGTACACCTGCATATTGTTGCTCTACTGCATTACCATCTAACCGTTTTTTAGTACGCGAATTAGCTATCAAATGTCATTTTAAAATCACTTGAAAAGAAAAACTTTATCGTATAATCCACGCTTTAGATGCAGAATTTAATTATCTACAAGATTTGTTAAGTATTTTGCTTAAAATCAATAGGGAATGACATATCGACATATGGAAAAATTAACATTATATTTCTTATATTGCATAAATCACCCTGTATACAATTTAAAAAAGAAACATATATTTACTGGCATAAAATATCATAATACATCATTTTTGTGTAAATATGTTTGTTACGATTAACGCTAAAATGTTGAAAAATAAAATACTAAGCTTACTAAATATATTTTAAAGTTGCTTTTAAAAATTACGATATATATATATATATATATATATATATATATATATATATATATATATATATATATATATATATATATATATATATATGTATATATATATATATATATATATATATATATATATATATATATATATATATATACAGGGTGTTTCAGGACTAGTGTAACAAACTTTAACAGTTTATTCTTGAGGTCATTTTGAGCCAAAAATGTCATATGAATATAGGTCCTTTTCCTTCTAGTTACCAAAATACAAGAGGTTGAAGTTCTATAAATAACACGAAATTTTCTAATTTTTGTAATCAAGGTACTTTCGGAGAACAAATTTTTATTGAAAAGTCATACCTTATTTGTCTCAAATGTTGTTGTTATGTTGTTCTGTGTTTAGCATTTATTTATTTGTCTATTTAATTGTGTCATTGTGTGTTTTGTTCTCTAAATTGTATTCGTTAACATTAATAAATAAAATTAATTAAGGGCCGGTATTTCCAAACTCAGTTACCTAGAGAATAAATTTATCAATAGAATAAACAAAAAATATCGTATCAGAATCAGAGCTTAAATGATGAATATTATTGTAGCTGTCATCTTTTGATGCGATATTTTTTGTTTATTCCATTGATAATTTATTCTATAGTTTATCTGAGGTTGGAAATACCGGCCCTAAGACAAATAAGGTATGACTTTTCAATAAAACTCTTGTTTTCCGAAAGTACCTTGATTACAAAAATTAAAAAATTTCGTGTTATTTGTAGAACTTCAACCTCTTGTATTTCGGTAACTAGAGGGAATAGGACATGTGCTCATTTGACATTTTTAGCTCAAAATAACCTCAGGAATAAGCTGTTAAAGTTTGTTACACTAGTCCTGAAACACCCTGTATATATCCTATCTCAGACTGTGTAATAATGAATGTATTCATATAATTTTGTACGTATATGTATAAATTAATTATTTGAATGCATATATACCCTGATAAGAAATGAAATATTCTTCTCGTGAATTCATAACATCTTCCTGGCCTTAATAATATCAGCAAAAACAATTCCATTTTATTTACAAAGTCAAATGTAATTTTAATTTCGAATTTCGTCGTCTACCTGCGTTTTATTAAAACATTTCTTTATCATTTCCGGTGATACATTCCTCGCATCTGCTTCTCTCAAAGGCGGCGTTGCATTTATTTGCTCTCAAAGTTCCGTAATGTAACGTTTGTTTTGATAATCTTAATTTATTGCAAACATCGCAAAAGTAATTTTCTATTAATAGACGCGAACCCGTGTGCTGGGCTGTGTCAGGACTATTATGAGGACAACGATCTGATGTCTGCTGAGATCGGAACAAAACACTAAGGAAATGCACCGAAATGTTGCAATATATTCCACATTATAAAGCCGTGCAAGCACAGCAGTACTGAGTCATCAAAGGAATCTTATTTTCATGAAATTGTTTTCCCGCTAAAACGTTTCTATTAACAACATTAACTAAGAAGTATTTTCTTGAAAAATACATTACAATAATTAATCACATAATTTGTATTTGAATATTTAACAATAAAAAAGCTATAGGTATCGAGATTTTCGAGAAAATACGTTTTAAGATTCTCAGAATCAGTTCTGACCATTTTCCCAATGACGTTTGAGTGTGTGTTTGGATTGAGAGCAGGGTGGATAGATGATGTGAATCCGTGCATGCAATAAATCAAGATTTAAAAAAATAGCGTACTGAAATAACGTAATTATAATTTTTATGACAAAGTGCAGAGATTTATTCTGGTCGTATTCATCTTTCAATTTTGAGAAAAATAATTTTATTAATCACAAATATATGATACATCTACTTATTATATAGGTCAAACAAGTGCCAAATGAAGATAATAAATAATCAAATTCAGACTTTTATCGTATATATTAAGAAAGTCGAAAATTGTAATCATAGTTTCTGTTACTAATTATGAAGCAGTTTTAAAAGCATATTCAACCAAAACAAAATACAACAATATATGTTTCAATAAAGTAAGAGTATAAGTATAACATCTTTAAAGAAAAAATCAATTACCTGTTGTAATTTTTTTTCTAAAATACAGGGCGACTAAGTGAATTGTCATGTGGTGAAAACGTGACTTTATAAAAGGTAAAAAGTATTAATAGTTATTTGTTCAACTAGGTATCAAAATACTAGATTTACAATAGAAGCTGCAAAATGTGTGTTTAACAGTGGCTATGTAAAATATTTTTATTGCCTAAGCAGTTAACGGTACATTTTACAGACTGCACTTTTAATGTCAATCGGAAAAAATGTTTTTCTGCTATTCAACTATTGGTTTCTTTTTTCATGGTTTTAAGTTTTAACTCAAATGTAACTAACTGATCAATCGGCCCAATTCTCTTACGCAGTTGTTAATTTTTAACCACTTGCTAAAATTTTAATTCAATGAAAATTCTTAACACACAAGAAAAAAAAATTGTCACTTGTAACATTTGTTTCTATTTGTCAAAAATATTAGCAAATGGATAAAAGTTAACAACTGAGTTAGTGAATTGTGCCGATTATCTACTTGAAATAAAATAATTACATAATTAAAATTAATTCCCAATAAATTCTCATCCGAATTTTTTATTGTGTAGTGCGAATTATGTATCATTACGTAAGACATTAATCTTATGGATAACCCAGTCCTGGTTATAGACATACTCATAAACTTCTCATACGAGCGATGAAACTGAAGACTCGTTTAATGTAAATGCGCATAACGGGTTCCGTTGGGTGACGTGGGCGCGGTGATGGCGATCGCCCGCGCAAATCCCCCACAAGCGCCGCCGCTGACCCGCTGAGCTGAATCACTGCTTTTCTAATTAACATACTTGTTTTATATTTTACTACAAGAACGGAGAGTGTTAGCCACATGGATGGGTATTGTGTTATTTGTTATTATGTGCAGCTGATCGATTAACACGTTTACGCCCTAATTTTATTTGTAATAACTTATGTCGTTTTCTCAAAATTTCACATTTCGTGAAACCAAAATATTAATTACACTTTAATGAAAAAAAAAAAAAATAACAAAATTAAATTAAATGTAAAATAAAATAGTTTTTTTTTATCGTTTTGTTTGAATAGTGTATAAGTTTCATTTATGACTTTAGTTTGTTTATAATTAAAATTTTATTGTTTCTTGATTATTGCACTTTCATTTTATTGTCGTTATACTTGTTACAGACTAAAATTATAAAAGACTATTGGATTAAATTCTGTAAAATATTTTTATATTCTTCATCAGGAAAACAAAAACTTTTTTCAACTTATTGTTATACTATCAACGGTTTTTACCAAAATTTAACGGCAATTGTAAAAAAGTACTTCACTTTTTTGCCAAAGTATATTTTACTTATTTAAAACTAAATTAAATGTAAAAAAACTGCACGAATTCCATGGACGTAAATTAGTTAAGGGAGATTTATTTTTATATTAGAGTTATTATAGAGAAAAATGCTTTAAGTAGAACTAATAGAAAATTTAGATGTCTTTTTATTTTATTTTCCTGTAAAGTAATTTAAGAAATCTTGAAAGTCCAAAATATTATTAATCAAATCTTCATACTAGCAGTCAATATGTTTCTGACCTTTACCCAGCAAAATTATTATTTGAGCAGGTGGATGATAAGAATAAACAAGCAATGTCAAGACAATTTAATTAACAATAACAAATTAAATAGTAGACATCTGTCCTGTGTCTGTAACTTGAATAAGAGTCAATTGTTCTAGGAGAATGGCGATAAGCAAAACGTTCAGAAACGTTGAAGAAATTTAATTATAACTACTTCATTCATTACGTTATAAGCCAATCTAACCCAACCTGTACATACCCTATTAGGCAACCGTTTGTTGATATTGAAAATTTTGACATTCTGATAATTAATTTGTTCATTTTTATTTAATTTCAGAAAAAATCAACCCAGTATAAGTAGAGCCATGAATTTACTTAGTAAAATTCTTTATAATTCCTGGGCAGAAACGACAACACGTGTAAAAAATCTAATAAGGCATTTTTTATTTTGACAATCGGCTGTGCGTTTGTACGTGTTGTGAATAATAGGTGCAACAGTGAAAATGTTTATCAATTATCATACACTAAAAGAAAAATAACTTCCAAATAAACAGGGAATTATTCTGATTGTAAATTTGTATCGACTACAATTGACGGTATTGTGAAAACTTTATTCAAAACATATTTTTCAACTATAATTAGTTATTACATCTATGACAACTATAATTCAAAAATTTGAAAATGTCAACTACAAAATAATTTATTATCACAACAATTTGACAGTAGGCAACAACCATTCGAAATTTTACCGATAAATTATTGGCTCTCAGTATATTACCTGAAAAAAAAATGTTTCAAAATCATTTTATAACGAAAAACTTAATACCAGCATCTTCACAACATATTTAGTTTTATGCTACAGCTATTTTACCATTTCCAAAAATCTAAATAAGAGGGTAGTCGGTAAATCGAAAAACAGCTAACACTTATCACCAATGTTTTTCATGCTTATTAAATAATTGTTAAATATTTCTACCATTAATTTGTAAATAAAATTTGCTAACACCACTGAATTAAATCCCATAAAGAAACATAGATGTGAAAATTTTCATTAGATTACGGATATCATATTAAAGTAAAACATAGAACGACCAAAAAATCCGAAATTGTCGAGAATAATAAATACGGCTTTTCCAGTTATTAGCCATTTTTAAAGTTCGTTCTCTAAATCTTAAAATTACAATGCTTATGCCTATATGCAATTTTTTTTTATAGAATCGAATACTGGATATGTCTTTGACCACCTTCCAGTAAACTGACAAATATAATTTTTTTACCAATTCTTGAAATCGAAATACTATTTAGAATTCTATAAGAGATTTTAAAATGCTGTTTGAATTTCAAATTTCTAGTGAATTGAAGGCATACTTTGTTTGCCCAGCTTTTCTCAAACAATTATTAAACCAATAAAGGAGAATTAAAATTTTCAAAGGAAATTTGATTTCAATCCAATTGCAATACAGAAATTTTAAACATTCAGAAAGAGATAAATATATCAACACGTTATTTTAGCGGGGAATTCTACGTTGTGCATATGTTACTGTGAGAGTCCGGAAGTAGTGAATGTCAACATTCGCCGGTGCATGTTGACAAATACCAAATGCCTTGGTGAAAGACCGAACATTTTTAAATTTTATTATACATAGTGTCTTTCACCGATGTAGGTATGTCAACACGAATGAGCTCTAGTGAATGTCGGAAACGACAGTTCGCAACAAGTTTTTGGACGGTTCCAGTTGTTGTAATAAATAAGATATTGTTTATTATATTAATATTATTTTAGTTGTGTTTCGTGGCTTGCAATGTTCTACTGTTTATTTTAAGTTCAACGATGTATTTATTTTTATTGCAAAACTTTCCCCATATTCTTTCAATAAATAAATATAACTTATGAAGTTTTATTTTTGTTTTCATTTAATATAAAAATGTTTCTTCTCAACATACACCATGAATGCATGCTGAATGTCGACATTCGCCGGTTTAAGTTAGAAATAATGATATGTGGCCAATATTTCGGACATACGCCAAGCAAATTTTGACATTCACCGGTGTAGATCAACATTTACCAGATTTCGGTCTTTCATACATTGGTATATGGTATATACTTGCGCGTGAAGTGCGACTATCACCTGTCAATTTACCTTATCCCATTCTTAATTTAATTAATTAACTAATCTAGTGCACATCAGGTAAAGCTTATCACACAAGATTATCGTTTTCAATTTCAAAACAATTCTTCGTATTTCTGAGTCTGGCTTTATATTTACATTTATTCATATGTGTGGGTATGTGAAAATTCTACGACGTAATATTTATCTTAAACACGTTGGTTAGAGATAAATGTGTGTACATGTATGAAAGTGCAAGTGTATGTGTATTTAAGAGTGTGTACTCTTTGAGTCATACATGTGAGCGTCTATCTGATTCTTGGCTTCCATCTGTTTGTTTTGTTTTGATAAATTATCAACGTCATCTCCTGATATGAAGTGACTTATAGAGACTTCTGAAAATTCTATTATGATCAGGTAGAACTTTTAGATTTGGTACGCACCTTACGAAAATTAGATAGTGTATCTATATCAGATTAGAAAACTGTTTTTGATAATATTGATTAACTTAAACTTGTTGTTTATCGCAGGAAAATTATAAAAATAAATAAATCATCACGTAAATTACTCATTTTGACCATGGGCGTAGCCAGGATTTTTTCCCAGGGGGGCAAAAAAAAATTACTATTTTTTTAATAAACATAAATATATTGAAAAAAGCTTTCAGAACTCATAGTATAACAAATAACAATAACTGGATTTAAGTTCTGTAAATATTTATAAAATCACAACGTTTCGACAGCAAAGTGCTGCCTTCTTCAGGTGATTTTATAAATATTTACAGAACTTAAACCCAGTTATTGTTATTTGTTAAACACAAATATGTATAATTACAATAAAAGCTATTGAATTATACATGATTCTTCAATACGAACTAAAAATAAGATTATTATTATAAAAGATGTAAGGTAACAGGTAATATAATGTAACAATTAAATAAAACTATCATCTTCAGGGCTAAGTTATGCCGGTTCAGCTCCAGATTTGGTTTAACGTAAATCTTTTTAAATTTCTATATTTATTATTCTATTTTATGACTACATTTGTGTACAATATTATAACATCTTGACTCAGAATTGGCCATGTTGAATAATTGTTTTCAACCTTAAGTTATCCCTGAAGCTAATAGCTATCGAAACGTTGGCGTAGTTTTTAAAATAAATATTTGACTGCTAGTCAGTTGTTTTGATTTTTCCCATAATTCCGCATCAATCGATAACCGCATCTTTTTATCTAATTTATTTTTTATTTTCACTGGCATTATCACTATGGTTATTGCTTGAATTAAAATATCGTCGTAGATTCATATTAAACCAGGTAACTACTATGTTTTAAACAGTAGAACTAATTAGATGATTGAAAATGCAAGTGAGTCAGTGTGAATTTTAAGGCTTAGTTCTAGAAGTACATAATATGTTCATCGAACTTCGCGCAATCTATAGGTTATTTGCTTAAATTACTTTCTGCCAGTCATTTATTAGTGAATATCTAAATCACAGTTAATTTTTTTTTTTTGTATAGCGTTAAGCCGACTTAACTACTGAGGTTATATGCCGTCTCGGTTCCTCGTTTTCGGTGGTGTGACAACGACACGCAGTGTTCGCTGGTATGAGTTTTCGCAAAGCGGTTACCCATCCAACTACTAACCGCGGGCAGCTTTGCTTAACTTGCGTTACCGAGAGAACCGGAATAAACGCTCGCAGCCATGTCGTTGCCAATCACAGTTCTTATTTTTCATTTTATAAACTATAAATCCGAATTAATTTTAATAGTGTGGAAAATATAATATTTCTTAAAATATTAAGTAAAATTATAGTAGTGTAATTTCTCAGGGGAGGGGGGCAGGCACCCTCCTCCTCGCTACGCCCATGTCTTTGACAGAATTAGGTAAGTAATGTATTATCACGCATGAAGTGCAATTACCAGCCGTCAAGTCACAGCTCCAAAGGAATCACTGTCGGCTGTGGAATTCGAACTTTGTTTATAGTTAAAGACAAATAAAAAAATAAATACATTTCATTTAATCTGTTGATAATAACTTAAGCAATCACTGATTAATTTAAAATAAAATTAAAATGTTCAGCTGTGCAATAAATGACGCACAACAATTAAAATGAACTTTCCTGGAAGGTTTAACCTAAATACTAATCTGAATATAAATAAAAAATAAATGCATTCCTAAGAAAATATTTTAATAATTATGACATTCCATTTTCTTTGGTATGTAAAGACGTCACAACGAAGACACAAATAATACGACATCTTTTCTCCTCCGGAAATACGTAGGAGAGAGATGGAAGAAGAACGCACAGCGTCGCGACGGCGCTAAACATCACACATCCAAAAGGATGATATCATACACGCTCACGCACACAATAAGAGGATGGTATGCTGCGAAGAATATTATATATTCAGCGAGTGTGAAATATCTCGCGAAAGAGTTTATTTCATGTCGTCTGGTATTCGGCTGACAATTGCGAGATATTTTGTAATATGCATATGTCATGAATACGCCGAACTGAGAACTATTATATGAAATACAAGGGTGGAGCAAGAGTTCCAAGAAATATTCACTGAATATGTATTGTGCACACATCATACTAACATAGATTATACAGGGTGCTTCAGGGTTAAACGGTCAAACTTGAAATAGCAATCAAGAATCTTAGAACAAGAAATAAAATCCACCGCAGACACCCTGGTACACAATTAATTTAAGAGAAACAATTTAAAAAATCATGTATATCGTAGATATTTTGAATACAGAGCAAAAATGTACCGTGGTAATGTGTCGGACAGACTGGGGATCATAATAACTATATTTCGATTCCCAAAGTAGACCAAAACTGTCGTTCCATTTAACTTGATTCCTTTGAGGTCCCCTCTACTGGCATCCTTGGAGGGTATGATTTAACGCCTGGTAACTTTGCTTCATCCGTAAAAATACGAATATATGATATACCGAGATCTGCTCTAAGCCGACTTCTACATTAAGAAATAAGTAAAATACCTGATTTTGAGACTTAATTAAATCAAATTATGATTACAGTTACTCTGTAATATTCTGGGCAATAATATTTAACGAAATGTTTGAATTAAACAACATAAAGTAAACTACGGTCAATTTTTACGAAATAAAATTTGGTGTGATCACTAAACGACCTTCTTATACTCGTATAAAGCATATTAAATTAAATTTGAATGATTAATAATTTCTTTTAAATTTGATACATACAAAATACATATAAGTATCAGTTAAAGTTGTTTCATCTAAGATGCAACATTTACTTTTCCGCCATTAATGGATAACTATAGATACCAGTTGTACGTAAGACTTTTCCAGATAAAATGCAATATAGGATGTCAATCTTAAATGGTACAATAGGCTATTCCACCATAATCAAAAATAGTAAAAGTTTATTTAAAATATGAAAGATAAGACTTAAAAGATGCGGATAATTCCATATTTTTAATTATAAATTAAAACGAAGATGTTAGTACACACGAACAACAACGAAGACAAAATTAATATAGAAGGTGAAGACATAGAAGAAGTACAAGAATTCTGCTACTTAGGAAGCGTAATAAATAGCAAAGGAGGATGTAGAAAAGACATAGAAAGAAGAATAAGCCAAGCACAAAAAGCCTTCAGTATGTTAAAGAAAATATGGGAAGCAAACAAAATCTCTCAAGAAACAAAAATTAGACTGTTCAAGACAAATGTAAAAAGTGTACTACTATATGGTGCAGAGACCTGGAATATAAACTCAATAAATGTGAAAAAGCTACAAACATTCATAAACAAGTGTCTGAGAATAATATGTGGCATATTCTGGCCAAAAACTATATCAAACGAAGAACTATGGAATATCACCGAAGAGGAAAATATTGAGATAACAATTAAAAGATTGAAATGGAAATGGATAGGCCACACACTACGCAAAACACAAGACAATTTAACTAGACAAGCCCTAGATTTTAATGTAAGTGGAAGCAGAAGGGTGGGTAGACCAACAGACTCTTGGAAACGAAGCATACAAAGGGATCTAAAGAAAATAAATTCATCGTGGAATGAAATTAAGAAAATAGCAACAGACAGAAAAAATTGGAAAGAACTAATAGAAAAAATAATCACACCGGAAGAACAGACATAGACATGACACTGAAATTATCCCATACGGAAAAAAGAAGAAGAAGAAAATGAAGGAAAGATGCGCAGAGTTAGCAACTCGGCCATTACAAAAATGCTGTTGAAACGCCGTAAGGCGCCTTATGCTCCACCGGGAGCCACATGAAGAAGAAGAAGAAGAATTATAAATTACCCCCTTTAATAAATACGGCATGTTTTGTTTTTGATGATGTAGGACGTGTGCAGCAAATGGGATTCAAGTATTTACCCCCACTCCACCTTAACTAAGAATATACATAATCGGGCGTGTCGGATCTGTTCGGATTCTGCTCGAGTGATTTTCCCGTCTTTGCGTGTTGGCTGCTTCATATGCAGCACTCATGCAAAACTGTACTAATACTAGCACCACCAATTACCTTCGAGAATGTCAAAATGTTTTTGTAAAATGAGATAAAAAGTGAAATAAATTAAGTGCATTTATTTATTTTATTTCTCTAATACTAAAATATAATATTACAATTTAAATACATATTATTTTGTAATTTTCCCAACATTTTTTTCAAAATTCTGTGAACCACCATTTGTTTATTTCTGGTGTAATACACGACCTACATCATCAATGTAATTTAAAATTCAGAACTTAATATCTCGCTTATTTGGAGGAATTTATAACTCGGACTTTCACATGTGGTCTTATATTTTTATGTACTCCAAGAAAAAAAAAACTATATTGTAGAATAACTTATTCTGGTTAATTTGAGAAATGTTTGTAATAAGTTTACTAATTTATTTCCTGAACGTCCTATACCAAATTCTTCCACAGTTTCGAGGCCATTTATAAATTGATAGATGCAAATGAAATAAATATATCAATCACGAGAAGTTGAAAAAGTTTTCCCCACCCAGTTTTCTATCCATAAACACACACGTCAATATACTAACGAATTTAGAGGACTCTTGTAATTTGTAATTTTATACTGATTCCTTTACTTCCTTATAGATACTATGTATGAGAAAGTAAAAAAAAAATCTTCATCACACTATCAGGTTTCCAAAGTTGA
Source organism: Poecilus cupreus (assembly GCA_963942605.1). NCBI lineage: Eukaryota > Metazoa > Arthropoda > Insecta > Coleoptera > Carabidae > Poecilus > Poecilus cupreus. The sequence goes on along the minus strand of OZ012720.1, from coordinate 17,595,012 downwards.
CTCATCTTTATATGTTGTGCACCTGAACAAAAGTCAATTTTCTTATCTCCAAAAATAATCATTTCTTATCAACTTCAATGTCAGGTTTTTCCATCTTATCATTACAAATTTGTTGATAATTACCCAAACATTTAAAAACTTGGATTACCTAGAGTTCTCTCTACACCTATATGACCTAAACTCAGAAATATGAGTTTAGGTCTTTTTGGATCGTAGCGAATTTACTGTGGAAGAAATTTAAAAGAGGATTATCAAAATTTTACAATGAAAAACTTGAAATACCAGAGATGTTATAAAAAAAATAAATATGCAATTATTATATAGTAAATAATCATATTTGTTTTCGACTAGTAAATTAAAATAAATACTCATTTATTCAGTTCAACTAATAGCATTAAAATAATAATAATAATAATAAATTAGTAGTGATCTCTGCAGGGAGAGTTTTCAATCAACATATTATAAAGTGGAATAAATTCACTAGATATAAAACGGACTATACCCAAACATATCGGCAAAAGAATTTCATTTTTCTATAATAAGTATATTAAACAATTTCATTTCAAACTTAATACGGAACATTTATACATTTTCCCTCTAAAAATTCTTTTCTTAATTGTTTGATAATTCGTTATACATTTGAATAATAAAAAACCCGAAAAATGCGAGTATTTCAAAGAACATATAATAACAATTTGCGTTTGAGACAACTAAATACGCACTCCAAAAAACATCACATCTACCTAATCTTAACCAACGTCGGTGGCGTTTACAATTAACATTTAGCCCCGACGCGACTTACAGGCGTCAGACGTGCAATTAACCATGAAATCTGGCACTCGACTCAGTATAGCACGTGCTCAATGCAAGGAGCAAGGACCGGGTGCGGGGTACAATTCTGCTAATCTGCCTGTACGTTGTGGGATCACCCTTCCAAGAACCACCCATCCAGAATTTATTTGGAAATGGGATATTTCCGGATAATCATTCAGTGATTGCAGTTTACATTACGTTGTGTTGTTAAATACACAATAAAGGGGGATAATGGTATATACATACAAATGGAAGATTTACGTTTGAAAGAGGTGACTTAATATTTATTATCTTGTTTTAAAGCGGAACGTAAAGATGTAACAATAAATATTAATATAGTATTTTCCTAATTGGAAATTGACAGCTTCATTCATACAGGAAGGTTTAAACCAAACCTATCTAGGCCTAATCTACAAAAGGTACATAATATTTTTCTTTATGTAACATTTAGAATTGATTTCGGCGAATTATATTTCTGAGTATACTTAAAATTGTTTTAACTTTGTAAAAAATAAATAAATTCTATGTAAATGAAGTTGTATGGTCCTAAATATTTACTTATACTTCTCAAGTTTACTACCTTTTTATCATCAAAAATGTGTTTACGGGTAATTTCCTTAGGAATAGGATTGCAATAAATTTCTAAGAAATTCTTGGAGATTACTTGCTAACTTAAATTTACACAGTTTGCAAATGTTACTATACATAAAAACTTCACGGAATAATTTATATTTCCTATGAATAGTTTACAAGTTTACAATGTTTACGTGCAAGTACACTAATGAAGTGTTAAAGATGGGCAAATGAGAAATTTTTATACAAATTCTCAGAAAGTGCTTGTTAATTAGAAATCACTAAAATGGTTTCCGTAATTTATGGATAGTCATTTCAGGAAAGTGGAAATTTTATTATGCAGCCAAAATGATGGACAAATTGCAGTATGATATGTACTAAAGAAACGGAAGATGATTAGACTCAAAAAAGAATTCCTGCAAGTTAACTGGAAGGAGAAGGTGAAAGAAAACTCTGGAATCTATAGAAAAATTTTAGAACAAATCAAGAGCCTTCAACGCCTGTAGCGTTGATTATTACAGGAAAATTAAAATATAAAAACTGCTCATTTTTATTACTGATTTTTATCCAGTGATCACCGTAACCATTGCGTCTGAAAAGAAAAACTTAAACTTTCAGATCTCATGTAGGTACAAAATTATAAAAACTTTAGGAATAAATTCTGGAAATCATTTTATTTAAATACAACATAATTCTTCATCTCGAAAACAAGTAAATAACAATTGAATAATGAATGTTATTCATTTATTTTCCTGATGAAGAGTTATATATAATAATTCGAAACATACATACTTAAATAAAATATTTTACAGAACTTAATCCAAATGTCATAATTTAAATCCTAATCGTTAAGCTGGATTTATAGTTTACATAGAACACAAATATTTTAACACAGAATAACCTAAAATTTTGGTCATATTGAAATATATACTTCGATAATTTATAGTTTACATAGGACTCACTGGAATAATTTAGCACAGCACACAAATTGAACAATGTTTAATTTTCTGTGTCTGTTCTGTGTATTTTATGTTTTCCGTGTGCTTTCTTTATAATTCATGTTAGTGCATCCAATAATCGCTGCGAGAGTGCGAAAACATGTGACATAACCAATGACAGTTATATATTCTTCTGTCACTTCATATGTCATTCTGTGTTCTGTGCAATTTATAAAACACAAACGAAGTTTTATGTTCTATGTTAAATTATTCTGTATTAAATAATTCTTGTATTCTATGCAATCTATAAATCTAGCTTTAAAGTTAGCAACAAATGTCCCTATAACCCAAAATTCATAAATACAAAATATCTTTTTTATAATATATGTAATACCTATCTTATGTATCGCTTATATTTCTGGAGCCAGAGTTTAAGTTTCATAATCTTAAATCCATTATTATAAAAGTATGGTTTGAGATAAATAATTTGCAAAAGTTTACAATTTTGCAGATGGTTTCTTCAAAATTGCACAACTTTTCAGAACAGAAAAATATATGTATCTATATTTAATTAAATGAGATCAATAGTTCGAATTTCACAGGCGACAGTTGCCATTTTAACTTTATCTCTGTGGTTCTTCTTTCATTAATAACACGTTTGAGAGAGCGTGACTTGCCGACTCCACGCGCAAATATATCAATTACGGAATTTGCGAAATCAGAGTGCCACACCCAAAATGAATACAACGCGTGATGATATATTAATTTATTAAATCTGATTTTCGGTGAATCAAATTTTTATAAATAAAATAAGAGAAAAACAATTTCATTTAGATGTTTTTCATTTTCTTAAAATGATACAGCGTGAAGTTCGTACGCGTATACCAAAAGAAACGCACTGAAAAACCTAGGCGGGATCAAACTGAAAGTTTGTAAAACAAAAAGTGACTATAAAATCAAGTGTAATTTGTTACGCATTATGTAGACTCGTATAGACAAAGAGTTAAAGTATTACAGTCATTAATCCAATGTTATAAAAATATAATTTGATGGAGCAAATCACTTTCAAAAATTAAAATAAATTACATTATTTTAATTTAAAACTCACAGTTTTTCCCGCGTTGTTTCTTTCGCGGGAAATTCACCCGTATGAACGTGTGATTCACCGTCATAATAGGGTGGAACACATTACTAGGAAAATTCACTCCAACAATTCTACCTCTAATGAGAATACCTACATTGTATGCACCTATGACAAGTATGTATAATGTGTATGTGTGTGAGGTAACGGTGTGTTGATAAAAAGCTGGTAGTTCCACTAGTGGAATAATAATCGTTTTCTTTTCGCGTCTGCTGCTCCGGTGTAGCTCGCTTTTCGCGGAAAGGCAAACGGCGATTTTTTCCGGCTGTTGGCAGCATTGTGGAAGTGGATTGGTATCCCTGTTATGTGGTTTTATAGATTTTCAAATACGTGATGTTATTACGGCGAATTTGATATTTTTACTTTTTGTGGTTTTCTCGGAACTTTATTCAACAAGTTTATTTTATTCTATGAAAATTATTAAATTGTTTATTACTTGTTCATATTGCATGGCAATGAAGTTTATAAATTTTATATATTTACTTAAAAACTTCATGTGGTCGTACATGCTTTCTAGGAAACAATTCACATTTCAATATGTTTTCATTTCTAAAAAAAAAAACAATATTTCGTTTTTATTTTCTTGCATATATAGTATTCGCAGAAATACACATTTTGTGGTCTCATGAATCCGTTTTTACCATTTTCGCAATTGCGTTTGTGTAGATGAAAAAATAAAGAAGAGAAACGAAGCTATATAATTACAAGTTCTAGAACAATGTTCAGAATTGAGTTAAATTTTATTGTACTGGCAAAATTGAATACAGAAGTTTCCAGACATAAAAAATAATAAAAACAATTTTTTTCACATACAGAATCAGTTTCGATTAAGTTTCCAAATCGACGATGTTAACAAAATATTTGGAATACACAATATTATTTTCTATTCATGTACTTATTTCCAATGTTGAAAAAAAAAACTAAATTATATGTTAATAATACATTCACGATTCACATATAATTGAAACATCTATTCCATATGTTAAATATGTCTGCTGTGGTAATGCATCGGACTAAAATATGTATAAGATCCTAGGTTCAAGTCCCACAACATGCAATAACACTCGCTACTTTTAACTTTACCCCTGGGATTGTTCTTTCACTAAAATATTATAGGAAGGAAGGAGCTAATTTAATGACTGCTAACCGCAAAAATATATCATTATCAGAAATTTGGTAAAGCATAGTTTAATACCAAAACTGGGTCAATGAGGTGATTTTGTATTTATTTATTTTATATACGATCGTGTGATATATCCTACATATCTCACTAATTTCAGATAGGTAGTGGCAATGAATTACATTACCGCATTACGGTGCTAGTGCTTATTAAAATATTACCGCACTAATTATTTAGTTGCCGCGATTTTTACGCTCTATCATTTTAAAAACTATCATAGCTTATTACTAATTTGATTTGAAATCAGGGTTGGCAAATATCATGATATTTATATAAATATCAAAATATCATAATATTCGATATATATCGGATATATATCCGATATATATATATATATATATATATATATATATATATATATATATATATATATATATATCAGGAATTTCGTTCTTAGGCTATATGCAAAAAAAAAACATAAAACGTAAAATACATTTATTTTGATAAACAACAAAAATAAAACTTTAGTTTAAAATAACAAAAAACAAGACAAAAATTATTATTATTTAAGTAACAAGAAATAACATTTTTCCTAAATATATTATATAAATAGTAAATACCTAAATGAGTAAATACTATTGTAGTTTGACATATGATATAAAATATTCATATTTTTATTTAAGTAACAAAAAATAACATTTTCCTAAATATTTATATTAAATAAATATCAAAATAACTTGTCGTTTGACATGTTTTTAAGTTTCGCACAACCGGGCCAAAGGAATATCATCATCATCATCATTATCTTCACGTAACACGACTTCATCACTTTTTGAGAAGACCCAGTCCAAGCTTTTGACTTTTTTATCGGTATTTTGATTTAAAATATCAAGAATTTTTCACTCTGGGTATTTATTTTGTAAAAAATTAATAAGTGATATATATCATGATATATATCAATCAATTAATATCGGATATATATCAAGATATATATCATGATATATATCACTTGATATATATCTGCCAACCATGTTTGAAATTAATTAATTAATATTTTATTTCAAATAAAACTATTTTACAAAATATAAAATTGTGTATGTAATACGTGGGATACTACAAAATTATCGTACTTGTTGTGCCACTTTCACATGCATACGATAATCTTGTCTATATCCCACTAGGCTTTAATTGCGCAAATAACTCTTATTTTATTAATATTGTAGACATTTCTCATATTTTACAACACAATAAAAATATATTATAAATTGTACTTTTGTTTATTACTACTATATGGTCATATTCCGCCTCCCACAAAAAAAAAAAAAACAAATGAATTGCTACAATAGCAATATTTATCTTACGTTTAGCGACAGCAATTTATATATTCTTAATATAACAATATATATTATATTCTTAACAATATAACATATTTAACACAACATGATCTAGATATATATTGCAACAATATCAGATTATTTAAAAAAACTTAAATGTTTAGATTGTTGTAGCAGCAATCGAAAATATTAATATCACATTACTAATTTAAATAAAAATATTGTTATTGAAAATATCTAAATTGTTGTCACTATACGTAAGATAAATATTGCAATTGCTGTGCATGAGAAGATTATTATGAATTTATATGAACACAAACGACCATGCTCTTCTGAGGGATTCATAGTGACATAGCCACTACGCCATCAAGATCGGCTATGCAATAAATTATTTTCTGATATATGTAAATATATCGTAGCATGTACGCACATTAAACTTTCAAATATGAATTTAAAAAATATTTCCATTTAATTGTACTATTAGAAGAAAAAATCTCAAATGCTGTACTATCACGGAAAATTATAAAATCGTATTCAAGAGACCGAAAAACATATAAATCTTTTGAAATTTAAAGGTAAAAAATAAACAGTGGAAAGTAGGTCGACCCAAAGGGCATTACTACTAACCACAAACCATATACTTCTTCCTCACACATGCACATGCACACTATAATACCGATCAACACATTGCAGTTACATGTCACGCAAGTTTCCCGATGACTCACACTGCCTCTTCCCCTCCCCAGTCGCGCCGCCGCTGACAGCCCCCATCCCGTGACCCACGAAGAGTCAACATCAACACTAGGTACAGCTCTACGGCTTCGAGACCGCGCCGCGGCTCCTGTAGGTGTTAGCATGTGTTAGTTTAGCATTAGCTTCGTCTACAATACATGTCTGATTGTCTGTCTCCTACGAAGCTATGTTCGTGTTCTACGAGGATCGCCGATGAAAAATTGACTTTTTATTGTTTGTAGTATAACGGATAGAGAGAGATGGTAGCGGTTTATGAAGTACAAGATGTAAACAATGTTTTGTTCTGTAGAATGTGTTTGGATCAGTTTTTTTAGTTGTGATGTAATATTAAAGAGTTGGAAAATTTGCTTCACGCTATTGTACTTATTTCATCTTGGGGGCAACAACTTTACTGCACGTACAAATTTGTATGCATATATAATATGGTTTTATTTGAAATCGGCACTATAGTACTCAAAAATCATCATTAAAATATAAAATAACGTTTCATGATTTTCAAATAAAATTATTCAAGTGAAATCGGCACCAAAATATTCAAAAATCGTCAATAAAAGCTCAGAAATCGTCACTAAAGTAACCCATTATACGACGATTTTGAGCAATGCAGTCTTGGCAACCGTTAAATAATTATTGTACAAATAAGATAATTTTGGCAGATACATATATTGACGTACTATAGAAAATTTATATGTAACATGAAACAAAATGTGCAAGAAGAATTAACTAATTAATTCCGATGACGAAATTAAGGACAAAACACATAATTTTGAGTGTTTTTTACGATAACTTCACAGTTCGAGGTTGGCAACACTGAGTGTCAGTTTCAACTGACAGATGTATACACTTAACCTGTATAAAAATTTTTTTACAGTTTTTAATAATTTTAGATTTCAAATATCACTTAATAAGTACCGCGGCACTCAAGTTCCTTTTTATATGGTTCATTTTCCTCGGACCTACAGGCCTCAGCAACTAAACACAAAAAGATTCAACTCCGCGTGGCTTTTGCTATTTATTTTTTTTTTTTTCAAGCATAGCGAAGTAGACTTTAGGTATATAAAATACAAGCATATCATTTTTGTTTATTCTCTCATTTAGCGATCAAATATAAAGTATGACTAAACCACGTAATACAACTGTCATACGTTACAGCCGCCGTTATAGGTGCTGCCACCAGTGGTATATGAAACAACTAACATATTATTTTACACGGTAAAATAACATTTATATTATTTTTCGCCGTAAAATAATATTTATATTGTTGTTCGCCGGAAAATAAATTTTTATTATTGTACTAGTATCAAAATGATTAACTTTTATATCCTATATGTAGTAGTAAAATATTAATATTATAATACGCTTGAAGAAAAATATTATTTATCACTTTTGGACAAGATTGTGCAACTTGCTTTTACATAGCAACCGGTCAACAAACGCATAGAAATCGTTCTACAAACAATTGTCAGTCAAAAAAAATATTGGCCATACGACAGTATCTGTTTCAAGTTCGTATTTTGCTTTTATAAAAGCCTATAACATTTTAGTATTACCTTATTTCAGTACTCTTAACATTTAATACTCTTTCAATATAACAAATATTACTTATTCTTTCATACACTAAAACTATGGAAACTGAAGACAACGTATGTTTGCATATTCAAAGAAATGTTTTAGAAAATTATTTTATAATTTTTTCAATTCGATTCCTACCATTCACATATTTTCACTATAAAAAAATAATCTAATAAAATATGCAGAAAATGTTGAACGATTACTATAATTTTATTTTAAAAAAGTCATGTACGTAGGGAACAAATTATTGTGCAAATTAAAACGGTATTTGGAAAATATTGGTTGAAATTTTCAGTTTTCCTATATAAAATATCTTACTACGGTCCTGTATGCTTGGCAGTGTTGTCAAGTGTAGCAAGTGAAAGGTGAGTCGGAAAGGCGGGAAGTAACAGCTACAAAGTAGCAAGTAAAGAAATAACTACAAAGGTAAAAAAGTGTAAAGTTTAAAGTTCAACGTTGTCTCATGCCAACGCGTTAATTGTTGGTCGTAATATGACGTAATTATTTTACTAATTACCTGAGGAAGTGGTGACAAAATTTAAATACGTATAATTTGCCAAATAAATGATGACATAATATATAAGGTAAAAATTATTTTTCTTTTATATATTGAAATAATAATAAGTAAAAACACAATTATTTGTTCAAGATCGATAAGCTAGTAATGATATACAGGTTGTACAGATTTCAACTTCAAATCTGTAAATTAACAAAACTTAAACAAATCTTATTATATACATAACATTTTTTAAGATAAGATAAGCCAAATCTTTTTGGAGAATTCCAATACATTTATTGTTTACAAATGCAAATAAGAATTGAACATGAGTAGATAGTTTTTAATTAATTTGCCTTACATCCGGTATTGATTGATTGTTGGTTGACTGTGTTTCTGGGTTCGTGTTACCCCACTAAGTGGGATATAACGTGATGTTATGTATATATGTCCGGTATTATATGAATTCATATTAAACAAATAGAAATATATTTCACAGCTAAATATTTATTATCAAAATGACCTAGGACACTGTCTAGTTGCAGCAGTCGACTTCACGACGATCTTATTTTACTTAAAAATCTTGGAAGCTACCAAATAAACAATATTTTCGTCTATAAATAAATCACAGATCCATATAAATCTCCGTTGGTCCAGCACCAGGTGTCAACACAGCGCACATAGCCAGTCAATTGATAAAACTTTAATCGTTTACCCTTCTAGAATTCTAAGTTTAGCTTGTTTGTCTGTGCCAAGCTTTCTATGTGATATACTCTTGGACTTATCCAATTTTTGTTGGCAAGCAAACGGGTGCTCATTGATAGTTGCGGTAATATTAACCAAGATGTGTGTGTGTGTGTGAACTAGTCTGAAAACAGTAGCGTACATGAGGACGAATATCACGACGAATTCAATAGAATACGTTGTAAATTTTCACATGTATGTGTGCCTGACTTGCATTTTATCTTCTAAATAGACATACAGATTCAGCCTAAATTTTTTGTGTAATATTAAGCAATTTTCCAACTATAGTTCTTTTATTTTAAGAATATAATTAATAAGATATAAGTAACTTTGTATCTCATTAGTGAAAAGAGCGGGAAAGAAAAAGTATTTTTCATCATCTCAACTATTGCTAAATATTTCTGTCCTTTTAAACTGCATATTATAATATACTTACAGATTGATGCCATGACATGGTAAAATGAATGTTGTATACATTTATCGATCTCGGTGGCGTAGTGGCTATCTCAATAGCCTTGCACGCCAGAGGTCGTGGGTTCGAATCCCACTGAAGAGCATGGTCGTTTGTCTTCACATAAATTCATAATCATCCATTTATGAAGTGGCATATGACTAAAGTAGTTAGTCCACTTCACATTTTCGTAAAAAAAAATCAGTCATCTAATTATTGTTTTGTATAAAAAAAATTAACTATAGGTTATAGTACATCTAATCTCAGACCGCCATATTTCTTTATCAATTTATTATTTGCACAGCGTTACCATTTACATTTTCACTTACAACATAATTCAACTAGAGAATGAAAGTTAACGTTTTAATTATTTTATGCTCTGTGGTTTCTATTCATATGTTTGTGCTATATTTTGCTATGAACAACCCTTAATAATGTCATTTCTTTTCTAGGTATAATATACATTCCCAGTCGAACACTGGACTTGAAAATTCCGCAAACACATTAGCATGAATGGCTTAAAATAGAGGGGGCATTGTAGTACCTGGAATACATCCCTGTGTTGTTATTCTGAGATTATAACTTCACTAGACTGATCCAGCTATTTTAAGCCAGACACGCTACTGTTTTTCTGGAATTTTCAAAACCAATACTTAACGGAGTATCTGAAAATAGACCCTGAAAAGAAACCACGACCATAAAGTAATAAAACATAAACTTCCATACTCTAGTTAATTTACATAAGGGATTTACAGTTTACAGTGAATCTTAAACCACTACAGTAGCACTACAGATTTCTTGCGTGCCACCTGTTGGTCTCAAGTTTAACTGGGACGAGATGCACGTGAACTAAAATACAAACAAATAGCTGTCATGATGATGATCAACACATACAAATTTGTATTATATAAATATGAAAGTAAGAAATATACAAATAAAGAAAAAACTTGATTAGCGAACGTAAGCACCAAAATAAAACATTTCTAGCAATGTGGCGGTTACTTGACTGCATATTTCATTCGTCTACCTTTCTCTACTTCCTATCCTATTTAAAGTGAGACGTCAATTGTAGAAGTCTTCGTCGCACGTTTTGATTATAAGTATAGTACAGCTTTCTTGTGGTGCGGTTCACGTCACTATCTTCTGTCTCACTTTCTCCCACCATTGCAAATCAGCAAAAGTGAGAAATAAGATAGTGACGTGAACCGCACCACAAGAAAGCTGTACTATAGTGAACGAAGTGAGTCATGTGTTCATATATACGTTGTACGTACGTAGTACTCCAACCACTTGTCAAAATTTACATTTTGTACGAGCTTTAGCAGTTAAATATATTCTCAAATTTAAACACATTTTAAAATATTCATTTTAGGCTTATTCCAACGGAATATGTTATTCGACTGGCAAGGACCATATGAATACAGTATTCTGTAATTAGTATAACACAAGAGATGTCGCACATTACAAAGGCAAATATGCTTTTATATTCATGATGCTAGTACGCTCAATTCGAATTTGTTCTCGCTTTCTACTTTTAGAATAGCCGTCGGATTAGTACCCACTATTTCGAGAGGACGAAGAGGTATAGCATGGTTTTATATTTAGTGAATTCTGTTGTCTTCTTAGATGGGTTGGAATCTTGGAATTTTTCCCAGAAGGGCTAATTTGGGGATGCATTTAGATAAATCATTTTTATACGACTCCTGTGGAATATTGCACTTTTCACATAATATAACAAAAATATAAAATTGCTAATTAACATAACCGTCGCGAAATAATGAACGATTTTACTGGGTTACCCATAATAATAATAAAATGCGTAAATTGGGTGGAAAAATCCCCACCCGCAACGTTATAATAATAATAAATGGGAACCATGACAATAATTATTTTTCTGATTACTACGCCATCCATCGCGAATCGGAAAAAAAAGTTTCATACTAAACCTAATTAGTTTTAGCCGTATTATCCGAATGTACAATAAAAAATGGGAGTTCCGATTTAAGATTTCAAATTGGCCCCACCCCCAGGGGGAGGCAGTGGAAGATCGTGCTTGGTGACATCGATAGGTTTTTGAAAAACATTGAACACGATTTTATTTGTTTTTTGATTCGATGTGTATTTCTAGAGATATTTCACCGTCCCGGAACTTTTTGAACAGCCTATTTACATACATCTTTACGCCCTTGGCCATTTTAGATGTGACACACTGTTTTCACAGATCTCAGTAAGTGATATATTGCTTTGTTACCGGTCTGACGACTCATGCTCCCTAAAGGTGTTATAGTGGAGAGTGAATCACAGAGGTAAAGTTAAAATGGCAACTGTCGGTTGTGAGAATCGAATTGAGGATCTCATTATGCACAGTCCGATACGTTAACAATGAGATTTTTATCCCATTATTACAAAACTGCATAAAAATGTGGTAGAAGAAAAAATACAGTAGTTGGACAGATAAGTTTTTCTAATAAATATAAAATATCGAAAATGTGTTTTACACTATATATTATAAACTTTATCGCGACGCAAGGCAAAGTCATTCCACACAAAAAGCATTTAATTTCCGCCGTTCGATACTTTATAAGTACAAGGATCTCTTCACCTTATAGTTTCAATGCCTCCAAATACGATTTGTCTTCGTTCAATTTTATTCTACTTTAATGTACAGTACTCTGTTGGCAACCCTGATGTGTTAGCGCTAATTTGTTGTACTAAATGTTGGCAAAGTTCCTCCGTAAGTTCTTACAAACGTACAGCCGGTTGCTCGACGAGGACCAGCACTATCTGACTGAGAACGAAAGCTCCACGTAAATAACTCGAGATAAATGAATCACAAACTGTCTTTATCTTTTTGGAATGGTTTTTTAGAGAACCACTTACATATGAAGGCAATTTAAATTATTAATTATTGTCCTGTGCACAGTTATAATAAAACAACTCTAACAGCTATTTATGTGTGTTTATGATTCTACTTTAGTTTAAATTAGAAATGACTTAACACTTTACTAAGCAATAAAACCAATTTTATTAATTGAAATCAATTAACTTGCGCTAATTATTATTGAATTATGTTTTCTATTAATTGCAGCAGTCATTCTGCACTGGTCATTTTATATAGTTCAGTACAGAATTTAAAATTAGTTAAGAAATATTATTTTTATAGGAAGTGAAGGTATTTTCGTTCTTTCCAAATATATTTAAAATACGTGATTTATTGCTCTACTTTCTAAAACTTTTATATTCAATATATCAATATGCTGGTGATTATATCTGGAATAAAATTTATGATTTCTTTAATACTTGGTTTATATAGTGTCAACAACTAATAAGGTTATTTTATCAGCTGTAAACCATAAAACATTTCGATAAAATAAAAGAGTAATTATTCACAACGATTTCAACGATACATAATAACAAAAAGTTATAGTGACTGCCTGAATAAATAAATTTACATAAGTAACATTAGTAACACATTTTACAAATTTAATTCTATTACTACTAGCTAGTAGCTACTACTAAACTAATAATTATCAGATTGTACAGATAAAATGATATTTTAGTTATATTTGCATATGATGAATGTTAACTCTAAATAATAAATGACAAATTGTATCAGTTGTAAAATCATAGCGTAGTTCTACGATTACAGAGCTGTAATTCAGTGATTCATAAACTGTGGCCTACGGTCTCCTTAGGGGCCAATAATTATGTTGAAATGGGGCCCGAAATAATTAAAACTGTCACCGTTTACATATGACAACATAAAAGTGTCAGTCGAAATCAATTGGTTACTCTATTTACTAACCATTCCTGTGACCAAGTACTAACCGGTGCCAGTCGAAATCGCCTATTGATTTCGATTGACTTTTATGACGTTATATGTAAACGGTGACAGTTTTGGTATGTCAAATCAGTAACATGCTCGAGAGCTCGGTTCGTCCAACGGTTAGTATTCTGATTGGTTGCATTTTACTTGTTATTATTTCAAACGCTGTCATATTTCTCATGTTTTCGGTCAGATTTGATTAATGTCAAAATCTACCGTGCGTTTTTAGTAACCTTTCGGTCAAAGTGACGTCATTGTTTGAAACCAACCAAACACGTAACCGGCAAGTAACCAGTACCAGTCGAAATCGCCTTTTATTTTTACTCAAACTCAGGAAATAATCAACAGAATATAACTCGAGCCATGCTTTATTTTGTAAAATTCCACATAAGTTTTGCGTAGAAACATATCAAAAATAATACTTAAATCCTTCATCTTCGTCATTTTTGTTACTCAGCTGTTTGTTTCTATCAACAACTCGAAATTATATTGGTAAATTTTTGGCTGTCGGTGTAAAAAGAAATACATTTAAAACTACACCTATTACTTTGATAATATTTTCGTATGATGCATAAAGCCCTTGTCACATGGTCAATGATTACTTCATTTTTGTTTGTCAAACTATGTATGATGACGTCATATCATTCAGTTTGATGCATGATGAAAAGAAGGTGTGTCAGACGGTCATTCTTTTCACTAGAGTGAAGTTTGTCAAACAGAAACTTATATGCATAGAGGGCATCGCTGTCGGTCATGTGATGACAGAAATGACAGTTGATTGTTGATGAAGTTGATTTTATTTTCATAATACCTAGCGGTGCCAATGAGAACACCAGTATTTGTTTTGTATCCCATAAAATTAATTTATTTTTCATTTCTCATTTCAATAACATTAAATTTTAACATTGCCAACCAGGTTAGATAAAAATATTTTTTGAAACCTATTTATTTAATATATATTCCAATCCAGAATAATTGAAGAATTATTAATATTTGTATAAATAAAGTCTTAGTAAAATACTTACTTTATTCATTACTACTATCAAATGTCACTCGATCTGTCAAAACTACAAAAGTCGAATCAAAATGTATGACAGAATAAGAAACGTTTCTATTTAGAGCATTTGACCAAAGTGTATGACGTGACGTCACGTTTTTGTGTTTGTCATTCAAAAGTTTTGTCAAACGGTGGAAACACTGACCGTGTGACAAGGACTTTAAGTGTTCCATGTAATTTTCATTACTGCGAATGCGAATGGTTTAGGTAAATATTACAATATAAATAATTTCCTCATGTTAGTATTTTCCTCAAACCGACCCTGTTTCGCCACGTTACAATCCAAACCCACAGAAAACCGATATACGGCTAACCTGTTGATCTGAAAAAGTGTCTAAAGCTTCAAACTCTGTCTCCGCTACATTGCAATCATCAACACCATTCCGCACTCCAACCAACAACCGGAGTTCGTAGCCAGAACTGAGAACTCTCTTCTTGCTGTTCTCTTCTCACTCTGCGGTGAATCATCAAGAGCTTCCGTGCGCCAAGTTAGACCCAAGAGCCAGACACGAGACACCTGTGTCCTGTGCACTGTTGTGCTCGGCTCCGCTGTTGCTGTTGGATTTGTTTAGTAGTTTGTGCGCGCGCAAACAATGAGAGGACGGGTTGAACTTGTCCACAATGGACTGTGTTTTTATTTACACAAGATTTGATATGGAGATGGAAAGTCTTAAGTCTTTAAGCCTGGTTAAATAAGAGTTGTGTAGTGCAAGTAGACAAAACTTCAGTTGTTTGTTAGTCAGAACTTATTAAATGTAATATTCCCAGGATATTGATAACTACGAAATAATTTTATCATAGCTACTGAAAGAACTTTACTTGGTAATCATCCGACGAAGACTCTTACCATTAAGCATTCTTGAGGTATTTTTGATAAAATTATGCGTACAGTACTAGTGTCAATAATATTCACATTTCTTTGTTCCGAAGTTTGAATGACTATTTAGCCCTTCCCTCTCTGCTCTATTTGTATTGCAGAATATCCAATTCTCTCATAGATTCCCTTTCCCCATTTGATTAATTAGTTTTTATCCTCATCTCTTATATTTCTCTACATTCTTGTTATATTGAAGTATCTTACTCTTTCTCAACATTTCACCGCTCTTCTTCCAGCTGCCACCCGCATTTTTAGAGTGTATTTAGTAACTATTACTTTTCATTACACTAATATAATTGACTTGATCGAAAACATTGAACTGAAAAATCGAAAACAATGAATTGAAAAATTTTGTTGAGCTACCTTAATCGCGCTAGAGGTAATAAAAACTTTGGAATTAAATAATCATAGAGGTTCATAACTTATTCTATTTCCTTTCAAATATGTTCCTTGCATTTGACACAAAAATTAATTAAGCCCTGTTTATTTATTGTATACTTAGTCATTCTTATCGACTAAATTTTAAGTGAACTTAAAGTAAAGCTTTACTTCACAGAATTTAAGAAAATGTATTACGGATAACTGGATAAATATAATTTTGAAATTATAATGTTACAGAAATATTTTGTTTATATGTATAGTGGTATTCAACGTGAAGATTCAATGTCAATCCGTGCCTGGCTAGAGTGATTGGAACCCGTTCCACAAACCGGAAATAACCGCTTCGTCTGACCGCACGCTTTTGCTATCGTTCGCTATTCGGCGAGCCGAGCAGAGCACGGGCAGTTCATTCTATTCGATGCGGTAAATTACGTTCTGTGGATTTGTATCGAGCCGATTTTCAGATGTTCGGCGACTCGGCGAGGTTTACGTTTCCGATATCGTGATATCGACCGGATAATCGCTAGTTTATACTAATTGTGACTGTAAACCGATACGCTCTTATCGACAATTATAAACAATATTTTATAGTCAAAGCAATATACACACATAAATTATAAAAATTGCATTTTCAGTCAAGAATTTCATAATATTTCATATTTGGTTTGACTTAAAAATTGCGACTATAATTTATGACAGTTTTTCATTAATAATCTAAATGTTTTGTCTGATATTTACGACAAAATTTTTAAAAAATGCTTTGACTGTCAAAAAATGAAATAATACAATAAATTAAAACCACGGCGCTCGTATCATTCAAATAATTTAAGACCTATATTAACTGAAATATAGTAATATTGGACCACTCACTGACGTTGATAATGCGAGTGGTACAGTCCGCTTAGCAAGATAAGAAAATATAAAATAACGTTCCATGATTTTCAAGTGAAATCGGCACTAAAGTACTCAAAAATCGTCAATAAAAGCTCAGAAATCGTCACTAAAGTAACTCATTATACGACGATTTTGAGCAACCCAGTGTTGGCAACCGTTAAACAATTATTATACAAATAGGATAATTTTTGCAGATAAATTGACGTACTATAGTAAAATACATACATGAAACAAAATGTGCAAGAAGAATTTAACTAATTAATTCCGATGACGAAATTGAGGACAAAACAAATAATTTTGAGTGTTATTTACGAAAACTTCACTGTTCGAGGTTGGCAACACTGAGTGCTAGTCAGGCTGCTGTTTCATTGACGAGGCGAAGACGAGGCAATGAATGCTGCCGAAGCTATAAATCTGTGATTGATGCCGAGTTGAACACATAATTTTTTGTCGATTTGGAATTAATGTTAATTTAGTGATTATTTTATAGATATTTTGAAGGTTATGCATGTGTTGAACGATTGCTATGTATTTATTGACGGTTGCTATGCGTTTGTTGAGCGGTTATGTAAAATATTTTTACAGCCTAGGCACAAAAGTGACACTTTACAGTCCGTGAAATGTCATCTTTAATGTCAATCGGCTGTAAATTTGGTATTTTGATGCCTAGTTAAACAAGTAACTATTATATTTTATATTAATTCTTTTTGTAAAATAATTCTCCATTTTAATATTGTATAATTTGCTTGCTTTGGAGTTATAATACAGCGCAAAAATTCAAATAAATTATTGTTATCAGTTTTAAAAAGTATGCGTCAAAATTTAAAACAATTATTCATAAAAATAGTAAAGCTCCAATTCAATAATTAGAAATAAACTATATTAAAAAATTAATATATTATTCTTTCATAGTAATTAATACCTACTTAGCACAGAAGGCAATAACATAAACAATAACTTATACAGCCTTTTAAAATTTGAGGTTACTATTTGTAAGTTGCTTACAATAACATTTAATTACCTACTAGTAAACCAGCAGAAATATTTAGAGCATTTTTTCATCACGTGCAACTGATTAAAACCCAATAAAACAATAAATCAAATTTATTTCAGCTATATTGTTTGCTATAAACAAACTGTTATGGTCGGTTCACAATTGCTATTATCTGCACTCGTTAACATACTTCATACTTAATAACAAGTTCGCATTATGTTTAACTAATTTAGTAGCTTAATGTTCGTTCCTTATTTGAGAAAACGCCAATTAGAAATTAACGGGACACGAAAAAAAATTAGCTTTGAGCAATAGAAGAAATTAGTACGAAAACTTATTGCAGCTACATTACCTTGTAATTAAAATAAATAATTATACTCACATTATGCTTAAGTATGTTTTAAATAAATTCTGACAGTACTGCACAAAGAAAATTGAGAATAATAGCCATGTAATGTCTCAATGGAGTTTCATTTTTTGTTACGGATTTGCCGGAGGGAATATTTCGGAAAATAGTATTAGTAATCTCTTCCATTAAACAAAATTACCCGTATGACGTACGAAAAAAATAACTCAAAATGAGGGACCGCCTATTAAGAGTAACTGTCTCTTGAATATGTTTCTCGCAGCTTGATTTTTTAAATTATTTTAGAAACAAATACTTCAAATACAATATGCAAGATCAAATTTTATACTAATTTTATTTAAAACATTTATTACATGAAAGAGAACGTATGTAAGTATATTTATTATTCCAGTAATCCACACACTCTGTTATAGACGCATAAATTTTAGTTCAACTCAAAATTTTGACGCAATTTGGCCAAAAATGCGTCTAGTCTACAAGTAGCTGTCCCACAACTTCATTTTCTACACCTGAAGTAAAAAATCTGATCCATTTCAGAATAAAAGAGCGTATTGGGAATATAAATCGTTTAATAGAAAATTTTGCTCATTTGATTTCAGCAACAATCGAGCAAAATATTTGGATTTTGTAAACTTCAAATTAGCGAATTATAAAAAAATTTGTAGCAGAAAGAATTTTTCAATTTGCCCACTGTATTATGCGCTTATTATTTATTATTATACACATAAATTACTTCATTAAGTACAGATATTCTCGTCGATATTGTAAAGGGTATTTTACTGTTAAACTTACCAATCACTCATTTTGTATTAGGAATTCGATACATACTAGATGAATAGAATAGAAAAGTTGACTTACCTAGAAAAGAAAAAAAAAGAGACATTAGTATAACAAATAATTTAATTATTTAAGATATAATTTTTTATCCAACACCTCTCAATAAATGCTCTATAACTATGGCGATTTTAAACAAGGAAAGTAACATTACCCACTAGTGGGTATAATTTTGAGGAGTCACTAGTGAGTATTTTTTTATTTATAACAATAACAATAACACACGACACCTTGGTAACTACTTCGATTGAGATTTTAATTTAAAAATTTAAAGCACATGTCACTGGCAAATAATATTTTGTTTAACAAATTTTTTATTTATTAAGAGGTGTTGGATAAAACGTTATACTCACACTTGGGCAAAGTGGAATTACCCACTTGTAAAGTAAATAACTATTATTTTAAATTGTAAAATATGAATAATTTTATTTCATCAATATTTTACATATTTATCATTATTGATTATGACACATTAACTAATCAACGTTATTAGCAGTTAATTATAGAATAGTTAATGTAATAAATAAATATGATCAATATTTAAACAAAGTTTATCATTATTTTAACTATAGAAGTATATTTATGTTAAAATACTGACTAATAAATCCTGATCATTATTAATAATCTAACGACCTTACAAATATGGGAGCATTGAAATAATTCAGAAACATTTAACGATAAAATAAAACTACTGAATAGTAATAAACTTATTATTCATAAAAAAAAAAACACGAAAAAAATTTACCTCCATAGAAATAGTTAAAACTCGAATTACTAAAGCTGTTGCCGACAGAAAAATAAAAAAAAACTTATGTACTTATCAAATACAATCAATGTAACGAATATTCTTATTTCATTTTATCATAGAGAAATTAAATATTCAATTATGAGCAGATGCCTTTTATAAATTAACATTTTGAGACTGATATTGCGAAAAATTATGATATATAACACAATTCAATATAAAAAAGCTTGTTAAAAAGCAGAAAAATATTATGTTTGTTTTAGGATTTTAATGATATATTCTCGCACGCTTATTGATACTACATTGAGTTTCATTCTTAAAGATTTTGATGACATATTGACTTTTATACGTATATTTTGTTGATAAGATATTAAAATTTGTATGTCAGTTTATTGAAATTCATAGTAATGCATTATGAACACGTTCTAAAGAGTTAATAGGATAGAAAAATTCATTTGAAAATAGGTAATATATCATCGTTTGAAGACACAGTAGTAATATAAAACTATTGCTCCACGTAAAATAATGTACAATTTTTTTTTTTTTGTATTAATCGGTCTCAACTGCTGAGGTTATATGCCACCTCGGAACCTCGTTTTCGGTGGTGTGACAACGGCACGCACTGTTCACTGGAATGGGTTTTCGCAAAGCGGTCACCAATCCAACTATTAACCGCAGGCAGTATTACTCAACTTGCGTTATCGAGTGATCCGGCTTTAACGCCACCTGCCAGTCCGTTGCCTACAATTTTTCATTCCAAATATTTCAAAATTTTATTATAGAAAAATACTTCCAATACAAATTCATACAACAATCTTTTCTATTACTTTTACTTTCCGAATTTTTTCCTAAACTGATTAAGGAATATGATATCGATAACGCAAAGTTAGTCTCCCATAATAATCGAAGTTCTTACTGCCAGTAACTATATTATATCCGATTAAAAATATAAATAAGTAACATAAATCATGATTCAGAACGTGTGAACTATTCCGTAAATATTTCAACAATATTTGAAACATGCAATTTTGATTTCATCGAGGATTTCATAAATTTAAACAACTGAATCAAAGTTTTTATATTGCATGCTATTTGCTAACATGTATTTCATTATATGTGGCGTTTAGAAATCAATATTCAAATACTATAAAACAAAAAAAGAAATACCAATACGAGAAATAATTGAGATGTAAACTTTTTGAAATAATTCTTACATTTTCTTTACCATTACTTTCTTCATAGTCTTACTATGTTTGGACTGAGCAACATTAAAAATCAGCGGTCATAATTTTATTTCATTGTTAGTTGTCACTGTTGTCAGACTGTCAGTTACAAATCCATTTTAGTATTCGACTGTTGTTGTGACGTCACAATTTGTCACTTAATATTCCTTGTATCAAACTGCAGGACAACCATTTAACAAGGGTCATTGACATTAACCAAAAATATTATGATTACAATTTATCTTTTATAACTTCAACATCAAATTAAAGAGTCTATTTGTAAATATTTTGCATCGATAAATTAACATTTAATTTATTTAACAGCTCAATTATAAATTATTTACTATAGTGAGTGATAATTATTGATAAATAGCTTAATGAAATGATAGTGAATAGGTTAAAGAAATTAATGAAGCAAAATCACGTACACACTATTCGTTACTTAATTATATTGTGATAGTAACTATTTAAGTTTTTGTTTAATGAATATAATAATACGCTATTATACACTTCCTTACAACTTTTACTTTTATAGTTCGATAATAATCCATTCATATCGTCAGAAAAACACAGTATCCATAATTGTTGTTTGATATACTTAATTAATTGTAAACAGAAAAAAATTATGATACAAAAATAATTTTATCTACGGTAGTGGGTAAAATTAATGTTTATTTGTTAGTTTTAAGTTTATAAAACGGTTGTTTAGTAACAAGATTTCATTAGTCACGGGTTACTGAGCAACGAGTGATCAAAATTTTCCTAATATTGTACGATACAGATACATAAGGCATCTTTAGTTATTTATTCGTGACTAAAGACTAGTTTTACGTACTTGTATCGTAACGGTTGCTTTAGCAAGTTAAAAGTGTCGCTTTCTGATACTAGTGTTAAAAGTAACATAACAACGTTGTAAAAGTGATCTTATTGTTACTTACTTGCTAACGATTTGTATCAATAAATCAACAAATATAACCCTACCTGTCAAAATATTCTAAATTTTTTAGTATTTTTGCTAATAGACTAGAAAGCTCGTAGATAAAATTTTGTATGATATACGTGTTAAAAGTGATTTTTTTTTCGTTCGTGGTGTTGTTTCACTCGGCTTAGCTTCGCCTCGTTCTTCAAACTTCCCTACTTATTCATAAAATGTCACTTTTAACACTTAGTATATCATAAATTAACTATTACTTTCTTGTGCATAGTATAATAAAGTATGGTTGTCATTAAAAACACGAACGCGAGATTTTTTTATGAAATACATGTTTTGAGGTTCCCTAAATCTAATTTTATGTCTGTGCGGATGGATGGATGGATGAAATTTTGTCCTTATGTTAAATAACTCACGAACGAGAAGAAACAGTGTAACGGAACTTTATAAGTTTAAACTGGAAAAAGATGTTACATACACACATGTTAATACAGAAAACAACATATTTAATTCCAACCCAGCTTCCAAATAACAGATAGTAAAAATATTTAGAATAAAAAATGTTATTTGAAATATTCTTGTATTTGATTCCAATTTTGAGTAAACCGGAAGTATATTGATTACTAATATTGTACGGGAAGAAGAAATGATATTTGCAATAATATATTTGAATAATTATAGTTGCTATGAGGACAAACAAATAACTGCAACATCTATTCTATATGCCAAACATGTCTCATATGTAATAATTATATATTTAAATTAATTTATATCTATATATAAGGAAGTTACATTAAATTTTAATTTCTCTATTTAATGTTTGTTATATTAGTCGAACTTTAGCAATGTTTACAGTAAGAAAGATGAACGATAATACTGAGAAATAAAGACTTTACAAGGAACTACAAATGTCCAATTAAGCACAAACTTCGAGATATGAAAGTTAATTGTAATAGAACTAGCCTTGATTTGCGGTCAACTTATTTTTTCTAATCGAAATCTCAGTTTTATTATTTTAAAATTGGTCGCTTGTTCGTCGAAATAATTATCAACTAGGTTTATTATTTCAAGTATTGTTGGCGCCAGTCACACCTTAATGTTAATAAAATAAAAAACTACAACAGAAAAACCTCTTCCTGGTAAGGTTTAGGTGAGTATGAGAGTTAGTCATCGCAAAGTTTCTTCAAATAAATTAGCAACAATATTGTTTATTCAAACTATTTAACAGGAAGGAAAAATACCGTAGAAGAAAATAAATTGGCCGTTGGTATAGGCTGTTTTCATTTCTAATGAGTTATCTTTGGAAAGCAGAGACTCATCCCAAATTTGTGTAGGTTATGTTTGCGTATCTTACGCGTTAACGAATTTAAAATAAGGTACAAAAAATTCATCACTCTTCATTTTATGTAATAAATTGATTAAGAATTTTCACAAAGAAACATAATTAAATTTTAAGAAAATATAAATAACAAATTGGTTTTTAAATAGTAACCGCTCAAGAAACGCATAGCCAGTTTATTTGATGACGATAACTTACAAAACAGATAATTTAAAATAATCACCAAATTAATATTAATTCTAAATCAGCAAAAAAATAATTTGTTCAATATAGCACCAAATAGATTTACAGCTTCGGCAGCATTCATTGCTTCGGCTTCGTCTCGTCAATGAAGCGGCAGCCTTTGCTGTAAATCTGGTATTTTGGTGGCTAGTTAAACAAATAATTTTTCTAGTCTAGCACGCCAGAGGTCGTGGGTTCGAATCGCACTGAAGAGCATCCACTCATTAAGCGGCATTCATTAAAATAATTTTAAAAACTGTGACAGCAAAAAGATTGGTCAACAAATAATTAATCGTAAACTACATTGCAAATGTAAGCCGAAGAAGCAGTTTAAGTCAACAGATTTTAAATAGTAGACCTCTGTGCCTCAACACAAAATAATTGTTATACAAAATAACTACTAAATAAGAAAAACAGGTATTTCCATTAATAATTGAATTTTTAAACTTTCGCGTAAAAACTTGAACTTTTTCATTGAATATACACTCTGTTAATCCCACAAAAACAACCAAAACTAGTTGATCGCGTGCCGCCAAATATCTCCCCTCTCACCCCACCTCACCTCCCAAACTTCGTTCTCAATCTTCTCAATTTTGCGTCCACTCCCAACGAGTTAATAACAAAAGTGTGCGAAACTGTTAAACGGCCGCTGAGGCGAGAGGCGACTCGAGACCGTAGGATCAGATCCACTCACTGCTACCGAAGTAGCCGGCGGCGTAACCGCGTAACCAGCCAGAGTCAGAAAGAACCACCAGTTTGCGATGAACGGTTAGATGTAGAGATGTAGTGTAGCGGCGAGCGAGTCGCCAGGAGATAATAATTAAATGATCCGCTGCAGCGCAAGAGAGTTCCCAGCTCGGGCTACTGATGTCCGAAGAATATTGCAGGCAAACACGCATGTGAACAGCGCAGAAGAACTTGTGACCAGACACCCATACGAATAAACAACGGAGTCCATCTGATTCACTATTCCTTAACTTTATCAACCTTGTCTGCAAATCAATTGCAAATTATGTTTATTTATTAACTATTTAACCATTAACCCAATAGACAGGAAGAAACGAAATAAGGACTAATTAGAAACTCGCAAAGGTGGTGTATATAATCTAATAACATGACCAAATAGATTGTTCATTTGTTAGTTAAGAAACACTATATACACAGATGTTTTCTGTTCAATCATCTCTCGAATTAGACGAACTACGACTAAAATTCAGGGAAAAGTTGCCACATTGCCACACAGAAAAAACCATTTTAGCTATGTTCTTTTGTCTCCAAGTGTAAGGTTGCATTTAAATGAATTCAATTTATAAAGGTTAGTTTTACCAGCAATGGTAACAGTATATGATAACATAACTACCATTTAAAGAAGTTTCCCTAAACTAGTTTTGTCTATTTTTACAATGACGTCTGTGTGGATGGATGGACGTGTACGTGTGTCCGTATACTCAATAATTCATGAAAGGGAAAAGAAATAGGAAAGACACATTATTGTTATAAGTTTCATGACAATACAAAGAACTGAGTTGATTTTGGTCGCATTCCATACCGGAAGTGGAAGTTTATTTGACATGCTGAAAATTAATTTTTTTTGAAAGAGGTGATGCAATGATATTTGGTATAATAGATATTTATGATATAGGTAAGTGTTAAAAGTTACATTTTATGAGTAAA
This sequence comes from Poecilus cupreus, assembly GCA_963942605.1. Lineage (NCBI taxonomy): Eukaryota > Metazoa > Arthropoda > Insecta > Coleoptera > Carabidae > Poecilus > Poecilus cupreus. The sequence goes on along the minus strand of OZ012720.1, from coordinate 17,569,713 downwards.
TGGATTGTTGTATAATGCTCTAAAATTATTTCATAAAAAATACCTTAAATAAAAGTTGGTTGTAATATATTTAATGTCTGAGCGTTAGGTTATTGATATCATAACTGCCTGGATACCCGGGCAGTTAAATACCAAATAACGCCTTAGGTCGTTATAAATTTCACGTTGTTGCTACTGGGTACAGAATACAAAATTGCATAAATACAGACTTCTGTTAGCAGATAGAAATATTGAAATAAACATATCGGTAGTATAAACAAATAAGATTATCGCGTTACCTAGTTACAGTATTTGCAAACAAATAGATTAACCTCTCTAACAAAACATAATGATAGGATAAAAATTGATAAAAATCTTTATAAAATAATATATCGGTCGGACAGTAAACGTTGAACGCACCACGGGCTTAGCTTGCTTAGCAGTTTGTGTTACTTCCTGACACTAGTGTTACAAGTAACGTAACATTTTTTTAGTATTTACTTAATACTCGAGGAAGATCGTAGATAAAATTTTGTATGATTTACGTGTTAAAAGTGATTTATTTCGTTGGGAGTTGTTTCACTCGGCTTCGTCTTGTTTCACAAACTTCCCCACTTACTCATAAAATGCCACTTTTAACACTTATATCATAAATAACTGTTTTATTTTCGAAGCATATTCTTATAAAATAATTTTAGAACATTGTACAGCGCTAAAACAGTAGTTAAAACATCCAAAAACAGATATCAATCTTTATTTATGAAATTTTGTGTCCACACCTCATGATACATGTATTATTTTGTAATAAGAAAAACATCATTGAAATGACTTAGTTCTTATAATTCTAGAGATCCAGTTTTGAAGTACTGCATCACAAACTTTTAGAATCAGCGCATCATCAGCATTACATCCTCCTCGGTTGAGTCCGAAGAACCACCGAGTAGCAAAACATCACAGCAGCATCACCAGACTCAGTTCAGTTCTCGGACAGCAACGAGGCATCGAAGGCAGTGGCGGCGGCAGCGGGCAGTCAGGTGGGGACAACGGGGGAATGGACAGGTCGACATCCAGAGGCAGTGATGCCGGAGCCTTTGTTCTATTTTCCCACGGTGCCCGCACACATACACACACACACGCACAGCCTACGGTTAAGCCCATGCATCGAGAAGAGCTACACTCAGTTTCGGCTCATACGGAAGAAATTATGTAATTGGTTTTTTCACAAGACAATATAGGTGTAGGCATAATTTGTTCACGGAACAACGAATGAAAAACTGAATTAATTGACACGGCTGATGCAGGTATAGTCACTTCACTCATATAATAAAAGTGTCATTAATCGTTTAACCAATTTTGGAATAAGAAAAAGAAATAAACTTTTTTATTTCGCAAAATTTATGAGCCTAGCAAATTAATTTTCTATTATTTATGGAATATAAAATAAAATGTTAAAAATTCATGACATTCGACAGGATGCAACTTCAGTGAAAGAGCGCGGCGACCACACAAGCAGTTTCAGAAAAACATGTCTCGATATTTGTTTTTCAAAATAATTTCGTTTATCTTACACAGTACTTTTCAACCGCTATCACACTACTTTTAGGTAGTAAAAAACTCTTATATCTACACTTAAAAGTTGCTAATTAGTTCTATTTAGCTTTGTAATTTGTAAACTGGTCTCTAGTGTACACAACCACATTAAATATAATAACATTTCAATATTGAAAATTTGCTTTCTTATATTTTAGTGGCAATATAAGGCGCGGACAGACACGTGACTTCGATCAGCTGATTGTAACCCCAACTGTCAGTTGAGATTACAGTAAAATTATTTGCTCGTTTTAATTTTTTTAAAGGTTTTATTTGTAATATTTTGTATGTTTGTGGTTATAAAATGTAATTATTACATTTTGTACTGTTTTCGTAATACCATTATATAAGAAAATACTTATACTATGGTACTTCAAAAACTGTACAGAATGAAATAATTAAATTTTATATTTATATTATTTTGGTTTCACAACGCACAAACTATAATCACAAACACACAAAATATTAAAAATAAAACCTTTAAATTTTTTTTAAAACGAGCAAATAATTTTACTGTAATCTCAAGTGACATTTGAGGTTACAATCGGCTGATCGGAGTCACGTGTCTGCCCGCACCTTATATTTGATTTAACCTCACTTTTTGTTCCGGTTTCAAAAGCATATAAAATAAAATAAAAGTAAATAAATATACTTATTTAATACTAATATTTTCCAACTAGATTTATCTTTAGTTTTTGTTTTTAGGTCGTGCTATGTTTTGTTTATGTTTGTGTATTTGTATATTTGGAGTTTTCCCCCCTTTTCTCTTCTCTTTTTATTATATTCTGAAGCTTGTTTGGTAATGTCGTTGATTCTTTTCCTGAGAGTATGTCCTATCCAGTTCCATTTTATTCTTTTTACGTTAATTTTTACTGGTTCTACATTGCATATTTTTCACAAATCTTCGCTTGTTATAAAATAAATAGTATAAAGGAAAAAAAAATCTGAGCGCCTATCGCACGTCACTATTTATAAAGCATAATATCGAGAATCGCTATTTTGTCATATAATAACAAATAGTGCTACGGGTGCTAATATCTTAAACGAGGTGGTCATATTTTGGGATCCCAAATTCACACCTTAAGTTTAAAACTTGAATCGTTCTGCATCAATACTAAATTAAATACACTTGGTTAAATTCAGTAACGTTGGAATACCTCCAATTCATGATTACGTTAGCATTTGACTTTGCTACAAGAACGGAAACGCGCAATAGGCGCTTAAAATGATGCAGCGCACCGTCCAGATGATGATGACACGGTCACATCCACGAACCACGCTCCACGTTAACACGAACCATGGACCACGGAGGCTAGCTGGCGAGTTCAGCGGTTTAAACAATCACACACGTGCGCTGTTCAAATTGAAATCGGGCCTCAACGCTTCGAGTTGGCTTCTTGGTTCTCGTAATCGAACATCGAGTATGGGACGTGATGAACCAACGGTACTGACGTGAACACTACCAACATGAAGTTCTGGTCTAGTTTCTTTATAAGATACTTGTATGACCCATAAAAGTAGTATGGAGTTTAAAGTGCAACAAATACACTTTACGATGTACTATGTAAACGTCTTAAATCTCTACATGTGTTCAGTGCAGTGAAATTGTGAACAAATTGTATGTTTTATAGGAGTTGAAACTTTTGTTGAAGTATTAATTTAGTGGTGGGTTTTGTATTCAAATTACACTTACACTAATAAAAATGTTTTCTTGGTACAAACAGATTCCTCTTCTTAAATGAAGAGAAAAACTGATTTGTATAGTGCCAATCCGATTTCATTTTCATTGAAAACTTTTGTAGGTTTAATAACGTATGAAAATTAATTTAGTTTTGAAGGAGCATATCAAAGTACTTAACTGAGACTCATTATGGGTACGAAGTAGTTTGAATAGGAGTAGTTTTAATTCAAAATGATATCGTTTTAAATAAAAACGTTTTGTTTAAAATTAAAACGACTTCTTTTTCATTATTTTTAAAAACAAAATTAAAAATATTATCATTTTCTTTCAATGCAGAAAAAAAAAAGAAAATTAATAAAATTTATATTAAAAACTGATGTTTTTGTTGAAAATAAAATTTTCTTCAACGATTGCATGCACAAAGAAAACTGAAAATTTTCTTGAAACAAGAAGTTATTTTTATGAGTGTACCCATAAACATCTGGGGTCCGTCACTTAATATCTACTATTCAAACTGTATTTTAAGGTAAAAATATCTATGCTTATCCACTAACATCATTGAGGGCCGTGTTTTGACTACTCTACAATTAAATTAATCAAATGATTCTACATAGTTTAACAATATTTTTTTTTTATATTTCCAATATGTCTATGGGCACACTAAGAGTTCTTCGATGAAACACTAGTACACAGAATGTTCTCAAAACTGAACCATTTTTCAGTACTACATAAATATTTTTTCTATTTTGCATCTATAACAAAGCTATCACAGCACCCAAAACAGTTCGAGTGTTGTAATAGTGCAGTACAATTTACATTTTTAAGGTTGGAGATTCTGCTGAAATATGTCAACAAATATCAAATCTCTACAATCATTTTCACTTTACGTTAAGTTGACAATTTCAAATTCAAACAATTACATCTCATCTGTATCTGTATCAAATTCCCTTAATTTTGAATTTACGATTTTTTAGTTAAAAGGCAGAAAACTCATTTCATAATTATTGATTATTATGTTCGAAGGGTTAAAAACTTACTATAGAAAATTTTGGCCCGTTAAAATATTTACCTTACACTGCCCGGGCAAATGTCACTTTGAAATTATTTTTTTTAATGTGCCTTTTTTTCATATTTTATTTATTAAAACATGCTTGTTTGAATTTGTTGACGAACCATATGTAGAGTGCGAAAACAAGAACATGTTTTGAACAAGTTTTGTCAACAAAATCGAAATCTTATACACAAATATCATGAAACAAATTAATCTAAATGTAACTTTGATTCGCATCCGCAATAATAAAATTATATGAAACCAGTGACAGATAGCGTGTGGAATTGTGTGGAATGATACAAAAGCGGTATTAGACTAAAGAGTGGTCACTTCACTATTGAAAAGGTCGTTTGATTAATTATTGCGCACAGCTGGATTCATTAAAGCTTTACGAAGGTTAACTGCAGTGTTACAATCTCAGTACAATACAATACAACAGATGTAATCAAAACAACGCTTTAGTTTCTGACATATTATGAAACTTTATACATTTTCTCTCAACTAAACCAGAACATTATGTTCGGCCAAGGTTCGCAACCAAACTTTGGCATTATAATTATGTTATTGGTCTTAATGTTAATTGTTCTAAACTACTACACGATAATTTAATGTATAGCGGTTAATTTATAAATAAATTATAATAAAATAATATGAACAATTAATTAAAAATTATCTTTACTAGACTACATACTAATTTTTTTTGTATGAGAAAAATAAATAAAACAGTTTTCTTCCTTATTTATATTAAACATTTGTTCTGTATTAAATAATGAAAGTTGGGCAATGCACAAGCTTGTTAATAACCCTAAATAGGTTGTCCATAGTATATAATCAAGTTTTATGCCTAGGCTGTCAAATTATTTTACATAGCAACCGCTTTACAAACGCATAGTAACCGCCAACAAATGCATTGCAAACATTCAACAAATACATGGCAACGTAATTTGACAGCGATAATCTTCAAAATATGTATATAAAATAATCACTAAAATAATATTAATATTAAATTGGCAAACAAATTATGGGTTCAAGTCGTCACCAAACACAGATTTATAGCTTCGGCAGTATTCATTGCCTCGGCTTCGACTCGACAATGAAACGGCAGCTTCTGCTGTAAATCTGGTATTTTGGTGACTAGTTAAACAAATAACTATTGTATAAAAAATATAAAGAATTAACTTTGGGAAGTGTAACGCAGTGGGCAATTTGCAAAGGATGTTCTAGTAGTTTGAAAATACCACAGACAGACCTTTGCAATAACATATTTGATAAAATAGAAATTTAAATAAAAACTACATAGTTTGTAGTAGCGAAATATTTATTTTTTAATAGGTATGAGTTATGACTAAGTGCTTTTATATTAAAAATAAATCTGTTGTGGGCACCTTATGACTTTCTTATACTTTTACAAATGTACAAATAAGAAATGCACAACTGGATAGTTAAACAGACCCACATATAAAAATTCAACAGTTTACGGGTAACGGTTATTATTAATTATTATTATTAATCAAAAAATTCCTCAAGTATAGTGCCATTTTGGCCCAGTCGATAGCATTCAAAAAGATAGGTGCACAACTAGATGTTACAACAGTCTTAAATACAAAATTTCAATATTCTATGGCAAATAATTTTTGAGTTATGCGAGATGCATACGTACGTACATACGTAAATACACACACACATACTTACATACGTATATACAATCGTACGTACCAACGTCATGTCGAAACTAGTCAAAATGGATTCAGGGATGGATGTATATTTATACTGAAATCTGAGAACTGAAATTTTTCGCGATTACAATAAATTCCATTACTTTTTACTTTGTACAAGGAAGTAAAATAAATCAAACAAAAAATTATTATATTATATTGCATATTCAATTAGATACATAACTGGATAAAGCGTAGTTTATTACTATTAGTTAACAACTTGTTAAAAGCTAACAATATCCAAGGATGGCTCACGCCACAATTCACACGTTTTGTTAGTTAAATTTTATATTTTACAATATACAGTTTAAAATTATCCACGATTAGGTAAACAATAATAGCGCGATAATGTTTCTAACAATCAATTTCCTAGCTTAATGCATTTTATTGAACTTATACTGGTTGAATATTGAAAGGTTAAAATTTATCATTTATAACATACATTGTTTTTTATTCCAATAGGATCTGTCATAATTTGTGTCTGTGTAATAAGTAAACTAACTCTTCAATTAAGATATCAATAGATATCACGCAAAAATTTCTAATTAAACTATAGTTTCCAAGGATTAAAATTTATTGATTTCGCAATAGAAAACTATAAACTTACCAACCTCTTAATATACAATATATTAAATTACAACACAAGACATTTGTACTTATCTCTTTCTCTTCAAATATATTCATCTTTTTCCTACCATAATTACGTCACGAATTCGTTCTCCTAATTTTTAACAATAAATTTTTCGAAAACTATAAATTCAACATTCCATAGTTAACAATGTAATAAACTAATGTTTTATGCAACTAGGCACTTTTGTTGCCTGTTGACATTCCCTGCTAGGTAGGGTTCCAAATCTATCTATTATAGATTCACTATATCTACGGACGACATAATATGTAGTAAAATTAGCTACTCTACTGTGAACAAGGAATTTACAAAAAAGTAGATATTTTATCTATTGTTCAGTAAAAACCAGGTTTTTCCAGTACCTATTAGTAGTGTAAAATTTATAAACTGTAGGTACATAGATACATATCAAAACAAATATGTATAAATTAATTACCAATAATTAACAGAGATAATGAATGTGTTTTTATCAATTACAGAATTATTTACAAAAAAATCTGATGTGGCTATAAGTGTAACAAGATTAACTGAAAATTAATTTCGTTGATTTAACTTTCTGAATGGCTTCATAAAATAATTTAACGCTAAACATCGTTCAATTGTATATATTTGTAACAAATTTTGCAGATTTTACTTTCAACGGGTACAGTTCTGAATTGAGTTTTATAGCATCCTAATCCTATTGGATTTTGATCAGTCACAATGAACTAGATGTAAAAGTATGGGATGAAAAACGCAAAATGCTTTCTATATAACTCACCAAAGTGTTATTTCAAATTTAACATTTCAATTTGACATTTATCAAGATAAAATACTGGTAACAATATTTCCATTCGTTCTAAAAACACGCTCAATCAATCAACAGCACTTCAATAAAATATGTTCCAAAGTTATTAAGAATTTAATTTAGAACACAGGTAATAACCTTTTCTGATTGTTTGTAAGAAAAACTAAAGCACATGTAACACGCCACAGAAACAAAACACGCACGGTGGTTGACACGAGACATTCATCTGTTTGAAAATAACACGTCACGAATACGAATAGCAAATACACAACAAACGACTGCCGCTGAAAGCTGAACGGCTGTAGAAAGGAGAATAAAAGGCGAAATGGCAAGTGAGGAACGAATTGGACGAACCAACACCACTGGAGGACAATGCCTGGCTGTGGAGCAGCATATGTTGCAGAGATTATACAAACTGGTGTACGGCGATAGAAAGATGCTTTTATGGTTTCGAAAGATTACACTATATACTTTTAGTTATTTGTCTTTCTAACGGTCTTCATGAGTAAAAGTAAACGTTCAAATTATTATTATCTGATTCATTTTACAATTATTTCTTACCTAATCTAATTTAAATAAAAATAATAAGTATATCACAGCGCCATTTACTAATATCTGAATGAGGCATGAGTATATACTGAGGTTACCTGTTGTCGAGTGACGCCCCCAAAAATATTAGTAAAAAGGAAGCAACAATGATAAAATTTATGTGGTGATAAATTGTCAAAATTTGTCGGTTACATGGATCGAACTTGGGATCTTGGGATCTTGGGATAAGTATGGTTAATAACAAATCATAGACAACAAAATAAATCTTTATAATTATAAAGTTTATGAAAATGCATTGCACTAAATTAATTCTAGTTACAATTGCAAAACCATTACTGGAAATTTACTAGGCACAAAAAAATCATTAATTTTATTTCAAATATAGAAACAGCGGCAAAAACAAATCCAAATGAAAGATGGTAGATATAATGTTTGAAATAAAAATTGTTGTATCCATTTTTCTATTATCTGCTTCCAGGTTTAAGGAAATAGTTATTTATTTAATTAGGCACCATTCATTGCCTAGGCTTTGCCTAGTCATTGAAACGGCAGCCTCTGCTGTAAATCTGTTTTGGTGTCGAGTTTAACACATAATTTTCTTGCCTATTTAAAATTAATATTAATTTAGTAATTATTTTATATACAAATTTTGAAGGTTATCGCTGTCAAATTACGTTGCCATGTAATTGTTGAACGGTTACTATGCGTTTGTAGAGCGGTTGCTATGTAAAATAATTTTACAGCCTAGGCATAAAAAATTATATATATATATATATATATACCGGGTGGAGCATCATACCTGTGTACATAGGCGATTAACATGAAAAAACTGTTTTTCCGTGCGCATTGCTCCCCAAATTATTTTAGGCAAAAATGCTTCAAATACATGTTGTAGAGCATAAAATTCTGCATCTAAATCAATAAACAGAATTACTTTTACTTGCTTTGTAACGACAGAAATTAAATATGAAAACATGGAAAATTACGTTAAAAATAACAAATAGCCATGGAATTGAAACAAAAATAAATAAATTTTTGACATTTGGCAGATGAATGATTAATTTGACGGGTAAAATATCAAATAGACAGAAAAACGATAAGCATTTATTTATTTTTGTTTCAATTCCATGGCTATTTGATATTTTTAACGTTATTTTCCATGTTTTCATATTTAATTTCTGTCGTTACAAAGCAAGTAAAAGTAATTCTGTTTATTGATTTAGATGCAGAATTTTATGCTCTACAACATGTATTTGAAGCATTTTTGCCTAAAATAATTTGGGGAGCAATGCGCACGGAAAAACTGTTTTTTCATGTTAATCGCCTATGTACACAGGTATGATGCTCCACCCGGTATATATATATATATATATATATATATATATATATATATATATATATATATATATATTCTATATGTCAAGTTTATATATTCTATATATGTGTGATGGCTGGTTTATACCGAATTCATTAAATTAAAAATTTGCCAAACAGCAGTAAGCTTCAGATTTTTTATATTTGAATTAAGCAACAACAAAATAACATCCATGTTACAGCAATATTTTAAGATAATCACAAATAAATCAGTTTAACTAATAATCTAAACACAACTTATATTGTCACAGTTCTGGATTTTTAATTTTAGAATTAAAATATATAATATGGTGATTTTTAAATCTTAAAATTTGTATATCCAACACAAACATATTTTTAAAATTAAATTTGTAAATTAAATCTTGTATAAACCAGCCATAATTTTTAAATATTAATACAACTTCAAGTAGTGTGGTGGCCACACCATATCTTTTACATTAATATGACCATTATTTACTTTCAGTTCCAAATTAATTTATGGATAAAGTAAAGCTAAATATTCCTGCGTTCTTTGATAGTAGATATAATTGCAATTATTTCACATTTAGAACTGCGGGTAAAAAAACGTTTCCCTCATCATAAACCTAACAACGTTAAATGTTTCCGGAGCAACAAAAAGTTCAACCTCACAAAAAATCTACAACTACTGCGGTCATTTTTACGGCAATCATAAAATACAAAATTACCTAACCTCTACAAAGAGTGCGAGTCTTCAACAAGCACCATAACTCATCTCTTTCAAAAACCATTTAAAGCGGAATCATATCGTAACGGCAACTTTACAAAATCCCGGTAGATAAGCCAGCAGGTTGAGGTTCCGCGTCAGGTAGGTAGGTTTCAACAGTGTTTCCTATACAGTGGTTCAGTCCACCTCTCTATGTGTTAGACAGAGATGGAGCATCCGAAATTTATGGTCCTATGCTCTAGACAAGGTTACGAAAAGGCCGTTTTCATCTGCTCTACCCGGTATGGTCACCAACTCACAAATCGTTCATTAAAAATTAATAGAAATGCTAAAGTCAAACTGAAAGGCCTTGAAACATTTCCTGTGAAAATTCCTCGTATCTCTGAGAGTTTTCAAGAAAATGTGGATGTCGAAATATAGCAACACTAATCGGAAATGTATGTAAACTAATTTTTCTATGTAGAAAATGAGCAAATGCAACAGAGTTATGAAATTTGATAAGAAAGAAACCTTTCACAATCATTTGAATGTATTATGTTTTGCTTTATTAATGTCAAATTATAAATACGACCGCGTTTCGAACATTTGTTTCGTATATATGCGCTAAATTAAGGTGCAACATACGATATGGAATCAATAAAAAGATTTTTGGTTAATTGCTATGAATTTTGAAATTTTAAACTTATATGCTATATGCAGAGAGAGTTCCAACCAACTTTTTTTTATTTCAAATTAAAATAATAAATAGAAAATAAAATGTAATTTTGGATTAAGTTTTGCAATAGTATATTGAACAACTAGTGTTACTCGTATTTTGCGTAACTCGCCTGCGGCTCGTTTACGCAAACTATACTCGTATTACAATTAGGCATTGTAACATGAGTTGTTCATACTACTTTTAATTTTACAAATAATAAATTCCCCAAAAACAGTTGCACAAAATTCAATTTTGTAGTATTGTTTTTGAGAAAAACAGTGTCACAAAATTGACTTTGTGTACGTGAAATAGGAAAAAATATTTTCTATTAATTTATAATATTAAGTAAAAATATAAGATAGATTGGAGAAAGATGAGGAAATAAGATTATAATTCAAAAATATCATTTTCTTTAGATACAATATTGCATGAGTACGACTCTCAACATTAACAAACAGTTATTTGTATAACCCGTGAGATATGAATTCCATATTTCACGGAAATGAAAATGTGTGTACAATGTACAGTATTTTGTTCGGTATTAATAACAAGCATCTAATGAGTAGAGAGATATCTTAGTGGACATAGAAATAATTTTGGCGCAACAAATTATCAACAAAAATGCCCGATTTTCCGTTTGGAACTGTTGTATGTATAGTGCTCCATACATTTCTTAATATTTGTTTTTTCTTTTAAATTTACTGAGTTTTAGAAATAAAATTATGATTATTATTGCTTGAAAAGTAAGTAAAATAATTTTATGAACAAAACACATTGTAATTTAAAAACCATAAATGTAACGTTTCTCATTTTGTTTTGGTCATAAAATACAAAAATATTTCACTTATTCGAGTGTGAAAATAGAATTTATTTTCTAGCACTCTTTTCTTTAATATAATTTAGGCTAAGTTTAATCGGTGTTCAACTTTAGGTCATTCTACTTTTAATATATCAATCAGAAATAAACATAAAGATATAATTAAATAAAATATATTAAATAAATCATACCTAAAGCCGGAAGTCCCCAAAACATAATCATCAGTATCCGAGTTATCGCGTTGAGTAATAATTAACACTCCAACACCTTGTGCGCATTAGAGGAAAAAGCAAAAAAACAAAAACGGAAACATAACAAACAAATAAACAGAAACCGCGTCAAGTCTGATACACGCGAACCCAACTTACTCAATAAGAAAAAACTAAACGAAATGAACAATAATAATTAACAAGTAATTAATAGTACGTTCTATTTACTCAGAATTATATGGTGTAAACAATTCCGCAACTGGTCACTGATTTCAATTGCACCATACGAGCGAATGTGCATGTGTGTTTGTGTGAGAGAGAAACAAGCGTATATGTAAGCGGTAGTGAGGCAATTCGTGCAATTTAATTAGATACAAGTCTAATTATAAATATTTTATTATTTACTTGTAAGTATATTGTTCTATGGTTATTATGATTGCCTTTTTAAAAAGTTGGTTATGAAATAATACAAATAGAGATTAAATTTTGAGTGAACTAATTCTATTTTCCCGAATTAAAATTATGCAATATAAATATATCATAAAAACACAGTGTCTTATACTATATATCTCTATTTCTGCTATAATTTAAATCATTTTTTCATAAACGTAATTGAGAATTCCCATTAAGGAAAAATTTTAGATAGAAAAGTTAGGTTGGTAACAGTGATTTGTGATTGATTTTGTCCGTGGCCGAGGTTTTTTTTTACCTAACGGAATATAATTAAATATAAATGAATATATGGTCAGACCTTTTACCCATATTGACTGTGGAACTGCTTACGCAGATTTTAGTAAATAATATTTTTATACCAGAGGTAAGGTTATCATCCGTCATATCATGTTCTCCAAAAGAAATTAGTGGAGAGCGAACCACAGGGAAAACTGAACTGTCGTCTGTGAGAAATCATCAAAACTCGATGACTGAATTTTCGTGCTAATACATGTTTAAGGTTCTCCAAACTCGTTTTGACCAATTTCCCAATGACGTCTGTGTGAATGAATATGAATGAATGACTGGATGTGTGTCTGTATGTTCAATAACAATAACACACAAGGAGATAAGATAGAGTAACGAAACTTAATAATTATATGTTTCATAAAAATGTGATGCACTTCATCGACTTTGGTCTTATTTCTAAAACAGGAAGTGTGAATTCACCTGGTACAAAATAATAAATTTAAGTTATTTCAAATAAGATACACGCTGGGAAACAAAGTTTATTTATTAAAACAGGATACCCCTATTACTAAGCAGAAAAAAGAGTCAAAAATTTTGAAAAATGAGCAGAAAAAAAACGAGTAGGAGATTATATATTTATTAATGCTGCTTTGAACTTATTAAACAAAAGTCGATGTAACTAAATTTGAACTGGTACAAGAAATATATACTAAAATGGAATAGGACGTATTTTGGTACGAGAAACTGGAAGGTAAAATGTAGAGGAATTTCGAGCTCTGACATTAGGAATATGGAAGTTAACGAGTTCTTTATCTGTTTGTGAAATTGAAAAATGTTTGGAATAAAACTATTTTTACAGTTTTCTTGTACCTAATTCTAATTTTGGAAAATCTAAATAAAATATGTAATTAAATACTATTGGGGTAAATAGCTCCCTCGTATGAATTATGAGATGCTCAGTTCGAATTCCACAGCCAACAGTTGCAATTTTAACTTTATCCCTGTAGTTCCCGCTCAACTAACAATTTCAGGGGCTGTGAAGTGACGGCTAGTAACCGCACAAAAGTATAACTTAGCGAGATATGCAAATGTGCAGTGCCACACCCAAAATGAGTAAAAGGAGCGATGATCTATTTATTTATTTAGTAGTAGTAGTAAATATTTGTTTGTTACCTATCGGGGTTCAAATTTCTACATTATCTATATTTATATTTACATTATCATGTGGTAATTCCATTTATTTATAATAGTATAAAACTAGTACTTTGTACAAATATTTATTCTACTTCGATGCACTCTTTTCATCCAATCAGTGTCTGGGTTTTCGTCGCGTAATATTTGCTGTGTAGATTTATTATTTCTAAGGTTTTCTGTACAGTCTCTTCTTAAGTGATATATTGTTGCAAAGTCAAAAGTCTCTCTCACATATTCTGCATTGTCTATCATCGTTTCTTATCCAGTACATATTTCTTTTTTCTTTGTTGTCTATTCTAAATCTTGTAGCTATTTATAAATTATAATTTTCTTTAATAAATAATCATATCACCAAATATATCGCAACTCTTGTAAATTTTCCTTAAATTATGATACTTATTTGCAGGACAAGGTACAGGAATAATAATTTTGCAGTATAAAAACACTAGTGTTATTATTATTAGCAAAGTGATAATAATTTACTTGATGTAAATATCCTCATATTACATCTACATTTTTGACTAATTTTTCGCATCAAAACAACTCGTTATCAATTTCAGTATACTTTAAAAAAAACTTAAATTGAAAATTAATTTTACGTCAATTTTAATAAACATACGTAAAATGAATCTACCTACGTATTTACATTTACGTATACACTCAAAATAAAAATGAAACATACTATGTATTTACATATCATATATCAAATTACTTTTTATTGCGTTAAAAAAAGTCCATTCATTTCAAAATAATAAGCCATTCATTCTACGATAAACAAATTAAATTAAACATGTAGAATTAAAATGGGCGATTATCTAATTTTATCTGATGCGTGAAAAATCCTTGACATTGTGTAGCGCGATGCTAAACTGTTATTATAATAATGGCATGTTATTACGTTTAGTTTTTTGAATATTTTCCGAATGCAAATAACTGTTTGAGTGCGTTTAGCGGGATTTGCACTTTGCAGTGCGGCTATAGTGGGTCGAATGGTGCGGTTCACGTGATGCGATTGTTTTCAAGTCGGGATACTCTGTCGACTTCGGATAATTACAAGCTGTCATTCATTTTTGATTTAGAAATTATATAGATCTAGCCGCGTGTCATGCATTTGTTTTTCTATTAACAAGAAAGATTTTGTTTTATTAGGTAAACTCCGCCCACTAATCTAAAGCACGATTCGATATCTTAAACGAAATATAACACAAAATTATTTAATTAAATCTATTATCACTTATCAGATATACAGGATGAGCCTTCTGCCACCAATAGAATCGCGAGGGCCAAATAAAGGAGATACTGACTTGAGGTGTACCATAGGCTATGAAGATACGTTAGTAAACTTTTCTTATGCAAGCTTTGATGTCTTCTGAATCTGTTTGACTCACGAACGAGAAAAAATAGTGTGCGCTGAACTGAGTTGATTTTGATAATTATTATTGCAAACCTCGAAATAAATTTAATGGACTGAAAGCAATATTGGTTATGTGTTTAACATTAACTAGAATACCAGATTTACAGAAAAGGCTACCGTTCGCCTCATCAAAGAATGCTGTAAATCTGTGTTTCTTACTGGGTTGAACATACATTGCATTGTTTACCTTATTTACTAACTTGTAAAATATTTACAATGCATCTGTCAATTAGTAACTTGTAAATATTCATTTTCAAAGGCAATAGAGGGCTTGGGTAAATGGTGTTTACAAGTGAGTAACAAGTAAAATATTTTTACTGCTTAGTTAGTAAAAGTGACATATTACAAGTTACCTGTCAAAAAATCGCATATTTACTGTTAATCGGCAAAAAATCTATTTATTTCCAATTTGAAATCAACAGCGAAAAAAAGGAGTATTTGCAATATATTGTTTTTTGTATTAAGTAAAATCGAATTTCCGGTTTTCAGTTAGTACCTACCTCGGTACCTACTAAACACAAATCAGTTCTTCGTATTAGAATGAAATTAATTGATCAAGAATTATTTTTTTTATCTTTTCACATTGTTGAGGTATAGAACATACCGGCACATACTATCCATCCATACACACACACGTCATTGAAAAAATGGTCAGGAGATCTAAAAACATGTATTTGCGTGAAAATCTCACAATCAATTTTTTATAAGATTACCTTTACTTCCTATAGGTACTACTTATAAGAAAGTAAAAATTATAAGTTTCATTCATAGAACAATAATATTTTATCTTAAAAAGTATATGATCATAGGGTTAATGTATGTCGTAAGTTTCAAATGAAAAAGGTCAACACAGTGGCACAGACAATTTTATCAAAATTAGTTCTAAGTTCACATTCGAAATCATACTTGTTTTACCGGTTTAATATCTGGTTACCGGATTATCTAGATATCGAATAAACGTATATCTCCGGATATCTGGAATATATTACATCTGCCATGGAATCGATATATCGAATCTAACAATAATGTCAACGTAATTTTATTTGTACAAACTAAATCTAATAATAAATATCCCG
This sequence comes from Poecilus cupreus, assembly GCA_963942605.1. Classification (NCBI taxonomy): domain Eukaryota; kingdom Metazoa; phylum Arthropoda; class Insecta; order Coleoptera; family Carabidae; genus Poecilus; species Poecilus cupreus. The sequence goes on along the minus strand of OZ012720.1, from coordinate 17,553,586 downwards.
TATATGAAAAACAATTGACGCATGTGTAAAGCGCTAATTTGCCCAGTCGACTAAAACTACAAAAACAAAACTGCATATGATGCATTCAGAATCAAAATACATATTTCATATTACGTCACAACCTTAAAAAAAATCTCCGGTCTTATAAGGTAGGTGATATTTTTATGTTGTTGTTGGCATTTCACAATTTTTATTCCTTCTTACTAACAGTAAACCGTAATAATTGTGTTTATCTTTATATTAATAGAAAATAAGTGAGTTCGTTTTTAAGTTTCTAAGAATGCGATAAAATTCGACGAACAAATGCTGATATAACTGTTTTATGATTCTTATTAATGTTCATACTTTATTTCTATGTTTTGTTTTATTTTGTGTTGTTATTCACAATGAAATTTGTTTTAATATTGGGTAATTGATAATGTATTTATTTTATTTTGTTGTAAGTTTCATCAAAAACAAATTTTAAAAATTCAGTAGAATAAATAATATTTGCTTTTATGTTTTACTTAAATAAATGGCTTTGTCAGCTCTGCAGTTGCATATCTGAACATATTTACTACATAAAGTAAGCAAACCATAATATGTTTACAGTTTTCTTATTTGTCGACATATCGTACATCATATTTTATTTCCATATTTACTAAATATAAAGCATTTTTAAACTGACGGGTAAATGGACATTATTTTGACATTTGATTTATAAATAAATCAATATCTATAAAACCTTCTACATTTGTAAGTTCTTATCAGCAGAGCAACAATTTTCTACACGTGGCAAAACTGTAAACAATTCGAAATTTGAATTTCTTAAATAAATGTCGTTATTATGATGATTAAATATGAAAATATGAACGCCAATGGGTCTGTACCCAAATTTTATAATTATAAAAAATTCAATACCTACCCGTATTTATTTTTTTCAATCAATCGATATTAACACTTTAGAACAAAAATGTTATTGCGAATTAGCAAAAGAGATAGGTACATACGTCAAGAGAAAAATGGACATAATGGGAAAGACAGAAATAAACAAAAATGTAATCTATAACTTATGCGATGTTATATATTATATTTTTACTAGATCACTACTGAAAATTAAACTTTTTGCACACTAAACAAAGCTTGAAAATTCTTTATTTCGCACAGTCATGTGGAATAGCGTGGGCAATTATTCCATTCGCAAGTGTAACCAACTTACTAATAATATAATATGTATGATATTAATATGTCAAGTAAAATTACCTTTATATATTATAAAATAATTATTTTAAAGTTTATATAAATTTTTGTTTTCAATATTCAGATTAAAAAGAAAATAAAATATAAATTTTTGAATAAAATATGTCATTAGTTTTTTTATTACAAATACAATCTACAGATTTATAGTTGGTAATATTGCGCACCTTTGCGCTTGCGGCCGCCTTCATGCTGCAATTATAAACGTCAAAAAGTTTGAGTTTGAGATGTCATTCTTGTTTTTGAAGAGTGAGAATTATTATTATTAAATTTAAAGACAAAAGTGTGATCGTAGAAAAAGTGCAACTCGTGCAGAATTACCTATTTCACGCACTCGACTTCGTCTCGTGCAAAATAACTTTCATTTGAACTTTACTTCATAGCAGTTAATTGTTATCTATGTTCAGTAACTTCTACGTTCGGTAATTAACTCTGTTCTGCGAATTATCATAAAATGTTAGTTTCGTTACTCTATCTCTTTTTATTCGGGAGAAATTGAACATACGGACACACATCCATCCATAGCATCCACAAATTCGTTACTGAAAAAATAGTCAAATGGATTTCGGGGACCTCAATACATATATTTCCGTGAAAATCTTAACACTACGTATAAGAAAGAAATATAATAAATCTAAAATAATTATACTGCCAAATCAATATTAAATTATAGTAGAAAATGTATGCCCGATTGCATTAGGCTTTGTAAGCTAATTTTCCGAATAAAGTTACCCATAAAAGGTGTGGCACTCTGCTTACGTAGATCTCGATAAGTGATACGTATGAAGTGCGGTTATCTCCGTCAAAACATACCCCCCTCATAGGTGTTATTTTAGGGGAAACTACAAGAGTAAAGTTAAAGTGGCAACTTTCGGCTATGTGATCCACAGTCCGATGCGTTCCATAAAAATGAATTGAAATAAACACGAATATAACGCATGTAAAATAAAAATTTTGACTTTTAACATTCAAATCTATATAAGTTTAATAAAGTGCATTAAACATTAACGCGCCATTATTGTACATATACTTAAAAGCAGGTAATTTTTCGCGGTCTCAACTGCTGAAGTAATATGCCGCCTCAGAACCTCGTTTTCGGTGGTGTGACAACGGCACGCAGTATTCGCTGGTATGGGTTTTCGCAAAGCGGTCACCCATCTAACTACTGACCGCGGGCAGCATTGCTTAACTTGCGTTTTTAAGTTGTAAATTAGAAATTACATACATTAAAATAATAAAATATGTAAAACCATATTGGCCAGATCTCGAAAAATGTTTGTGACAAGCCAAAGAGTCATTTTATTATCATTGCATTTCACAATGCTTCAACAAGTGTCAATTGTTTCTCTCCCAGGATGGCTTCCGTTGTCATCGCGAAGTTGGTTAAGTTGTTTCCGGTCATATGCGTGCTGTTTGCAAGCGTCAATATCATCAAACCCGAAGCAAAACTCGGAAATTAACTATTTATTATTCAGTGTTCCGTCGTGCTGCGGTGTGTTTGTGTGTATTGTGGATAGAAACAGCGCACGTTGTTTTCGCACAACAGTATTTTTAGCGCTTTTATTAGTTTATTTCGTGTTCAGATCACTTTTCCCGGAATAGAGATCTGATACATGTCTTACGTAATTTTGTTTTGTGTCGCTCTGCAAATTTGCGAAGGTGAAGTGACATGTGGATTTATTTTATGTTTTAAAAAACATCAGTACAATATAACAACTATACATTCAATATAATGTGTATTACACAAAGCGTGTAAATAGTTGTTTCGTAAATTCTGAATACTTCAGAGAAAATAGAACAAAATTGTATATTTAAAATTAATTCAATTATAGCAGACTTTTGGAGTAAGAGTAAATTTTCATCAAATAAAAATGACACCTAGTTATAGGGATATATAAGCAGGAATAAAATACAATATAGTATAAAATTGCTCCTAACAATTATTAACATTTTTGGGGCGAGCAGTGTTGCGTAACTTGCGTTATCAACGCACCTTGCCATGGCCGATCCCAAAAACGTGATATATTTAGACACATTTTTTTTCACGACATGTTTCTAAAAATGATTTTCGCGCACCTAAAATACACTTTGACAACACAACTGACACGTTGAAAGTTAGGTTATCAGACGCAAGGCGGTGTAGCAGAGTTGCCAATGAACCAATCTTAAATATAAATTAAAGTTGGCAAATTGTGATTATATCTAGAAAAATAAAGCTTTAAGACATAATTGTAAGACAATTTTAAGTATGTATATCACAAAAATAAAGATTTTCAATTAAATTAGGCAATTATTTATAATTTTTACAATATATTTTTTTTTTGTAAATAACATTCATACTGGTAACACTTTTATATTTTCCTCTCTAGAGAGGAAAAACACATTTTCCTCACTATTTTGATAAAAGAACGGTGGGGTTTCCTGGCATGTCGTGAAAAATTTTAATTTTATTGGCCCTCTTATAAAATTTAGGTATAATAGATTTAAAATTTAACGAAAAAACCTTTTATAATATTTGTGTAGGTATTCAAATTTTATAATTTTAACTAACCAATAAATAATTATAGGTTTAAAAGTCATTTATTTTGGGAGTGAAATGTTACCTGCCGTGAAGTCACGGACCCCAAAAATATTAGTGGAGATGGAACCGCAAATGGAACTGGCAGCTGTGGGAATCGTATTAAGGATCTCATGGTACAAACGTGTCCAAAATATTATTTTGAAACTTAATTACAACCATTATGAATTGAATTTCTTACAATTTTTTAATTTTAAATAAAACTTGATTTTAATACAGAAGAAGAAAAGTAAATTTTAAGTATAAACTGATTTTCCGGGTTTTGCATTTTTATTCAAAAAACTGAGTAATAAATCCTTTAATTTAAATTTACTATCTTTACTCTCTTTACTTTTGCTTTTGCAAAAGAACCCCACGCAAATAAAATAATAATTACTTACATTCACGTCTACGAAACGTAAAGGTTAATTAGTCACAGGTTCGTCCTAGTATCGCGCCACTTTTATTTATAGTATTTACACCCATCGTTCCTCGCATGAACAGTTGCCAAGGGTTACCAAGTTGTGGCTGGCATAAGTGTATACAAGACCACACCCCTCCCCAACCGCTCCCCCAGCTATGAACGTGCTCCGAGCTCGCATGATACCCCGCAATAATCGCATAATGAAATTTATTATAGTATCAATAAAGGATATTATGAATTTTTATTTGTATAATGTTCTGCTATTTACTGTTCTTTATCATAGGAAGTGGAATTATTGTGATTTATAAGCGGTTATGACTTGCGACATGTTTAATGCACTCAATAATTTTGAAATGAAATATAGAATTGATACGCAATTATTTAACTAAACTGCGCTATAATAATAATAAAAAAATAAAACAAACATCATAATATACACATCAAAAATACAAATGCTTCCAAATTGTGAGAATCAAATATTCGTTATAAAATAGCAGATATCACTGCGGAAGCAGCCCGTTTTACACGCATTAATAGACAGACGTTTAGAATAGTATTTAAACCTATATAAAACAAGCAAATAAAAATTAATTGCCAAATAAAAACAGAACATTTTTTAACAGGTTATACTCGCTGCACGATTCAAATAGCTGACAAATATAATTTTCGCTACAGTAAATCCACCCAAAAGATATCCATTTCACTCAACGCTATTTTCTAAGAAATAAAAATAAATTTATATTAACACTAAACCTATTGTAATTCAAATAGCAAGTGGATATGTCAGATTTGTATTTACATATTCCTAGCGCATTTTTTTGAAAATTTCAGAAATGACTTGCTGAGCTTAGTATTTGTATCAAGGCCACTTGACTGAAGTGTTATTACTATCATAGTAAGGTGATATATTTGACAGATTGATTGTTTAGTTTATAGGTTGCAATATTTGCATATTTATTTGTTTCCCGATTCATTTAATTTATGTTATTTTCCATATACTTAAAATGATAGTCTCCAGAATTTTTCGACTCATCAAATTTTATTAGGAAACCACAAAGTGGCTCGAGACTGGGAAAAATAAATTTAACCAACGCGAACGCGAAGGAAATTCGTAAAAAAATGCATTTACAAATTTTTCAATAAGAAGTTTTTGTAATTTCTGTCCATTAAAATACAATGATATTAACAAAATTAAGCAGGGGTACATAACTTCGGCATAATGCATTAGACTGTGGATCACGAGATTCTTAGACAAGTACCATTTTTAACTTTACCCTAATGGGTCCCTCGCTACTCACATCTTTAGGGGACGATACTTATCGGCTGCTAATCGCACTTCACGCGTAAATAACATATCACTTATCGGTATCTGCGATAGCTGAGTGCCACACTAAAATGGCTAAATAGGGTGATAATATAATTGTTTAATTTAAACAGCTGAAATATATCTATTAAATCATTGCATGATTGATTCCTTCCGCTAGAATCATGAAGGGGGCCACTTGACGGCTGGTAACCACATTTCCCGCGTAAAAATATTTAAGCGAGACCTGTAAGAATAGATTGGTCACCTAAAATGTGTATGTGTCCGTATATGCAATAAAAAAAGAAGTTAATTATTATAATTATAAGTAAACTAAACCCAGATGATATTGATCATAATTGCAAAACCGGAAATAAACACAAAAAGCAATAAATATATTCTTTTACCGAGATATGTGAAAGCACACAAAAAATAGGTACAGTACAGCTTTCTTGTGGTGCGGTTCACGTCACTATCTTCTTTCTCACTTTCTCCCACTATTGCTGATTTGCAATAGTGGAAGAAAGTGAGAAAGAAGATAGTGACGTGAACCGCACCACAAGAATGCTGTACTGTAAATAGCGTGATGTTAAATGTTACATATTAATTCATTACTTGTGCATGATTATCAAAAATAAAATGATCTCGTTCTTTTTTATTTAGTATTGTACCAATCAGCGACATTGAAATATAAAATGTATAAAACAATTTTTAAAAGGCCCAAATAAATATTAAGGGATGTCTAATGAAACAGGGAAGCAATAAAAATATATTAATAGCTAATATCACAAACCAATAATTTAAAATTAGGTACCTATTTAGTTTGAATATTTTTTCCACTGACTGTACTAGTAAGCTAGTGTCAGTGGATGCTTCCAGCCCGAGACTGGGTACATAGCAGGGGCAGTCACAGACAGGTAAATCTAAATCTAAATCCAGCATCGTTCGTCAGTCTGTGACTTCGCGCTGGACAAACCTCGACCACATAAATCCATCGGCTCCGTCATCAACTCCGCCGCTATCCCGGACTCCTTAAAGTGTAAAACCATCGAACCGTTACGCTACACTGCTTACAGCCAGCCCACATGGGATTCTGTCTTTAGGTATATTTAGATCAATATAAAAATTGAGTCTAGTCAATCTACGTATTACACCTCTTTTAATGTAGAATATACATAGGTAGGTAACGCTCTACCTACCCACTTGTACAGCATCATCTTATTGTTTCGTCTGATGTCTGATCTATCGGAACATTTATTATACGAATCACCTACGTATTCTGTACACGACTTCCTTTCTTATGCCATTCCATGTAAATGCCTCATTTCTATTGCATTCAGCTGACATTTATGTTTCTCTCAAGATTAACTATATAACATTTATGTTGACGACTCCCCAACCCAAAAACATTATTTTGCTGACAAGCCCACCTAATAAATTATCATCGTAACAAAAATACTCTTGATGAAGAATACTTCAGCCAATAGTTGGTGAGATTATTTAGTAATCAAAATTTTCCATTATTGCAAAGCTACAATTAGCCACAGATATATTATATTTACTCAAAAAAATGTGTCATATCGAGATCTTACGAAGTAGTTTATCAGACATAGAAATTTAGAAATGGCTGTAAATCAGCCAAATTAGATGTTTATATTTCGAAATGACTTGTGTGACATTACAGATAATTGCAGATGTCGCTGCGGACGTAGCTCGTTTAACACTCATTAATGACGTTTAAAATAATATAAAACACGTAAATGAAGAAAAATATTATAATATTATTGTCAAATCAAAATTGAACTCATGTGTCATTGTGCTTTTAGTAAAGCTGACAAAAATGCAGGCCTGGTATATCGACCAATCAGCTGCAAGGACATCATTGCCCTATCTCGCTAAACGCGATTTCCTAGCTAGCGAGAATATAGAGTATAGAAATACACAAAACTTGATGTCTATACCTCGAGATGACTTAAAGAACTGTGATATGGACATTATGTCAACGTTTGAATTAAATAAATAAATAGCATATTGAACTAATGTTACAATGACATTTTTTGTAATACGAGTAGGTATAGTTTACGAGTATTACAATTAGGTATTGTAACACGTGTTTTTCATACACTTTTTCCTATTTCACATTCACAAAGTCAATTAAAATAAAAATTAAAAATTTACCTTTCCCTATAATATTAATAAAACAAAGTGTTTTACTATTTGTGTCATTACTTCAATAAGAAACTAATTGTAATAATTTTACATGAGCAATGACAGCTCCAAGTTTGACAGACTGGCAATTTTACAAATAATAAATTTTCCAAAAACAGTTGTACAAAATTTAATTTTGTAGATTATGTAGCATTGTTTTTGAGAAAAACATTGTCACAAAATTCACTTTGTGTACGCGAAATAGGAAATATGTCACTAGTAAAACACACCAGAGGTCGTGGGATCGAATCCCACTGAAGAGCATAGACGTTTGTGTTGTTCACATAAATTCATAATCTTCCATCTCTGAGGCGGCATATGACCATAGTAGTTTGTCTGTTTCCCATCTTCATAAAAAAATATATATAACCAAGATTTTTTCCCATTATAAGTGTGGTAATCGCATACGCAGATCTTCGTAATATATTTTTGAGCATAAAGTGCAATTACAAGCAGTCAAGTCATAGCCCCCAAAGGTATTAGTGGACGGTAAACCACAGGGGTAAAGTTAAAATGGCAACAGTTGGCTATGGGATTGGAACTGAAGATCTCACGATCCATATTCCGATGCATTAACACGGAACTATTTATCTCAAAAAACGGCTTGAATTCAATAAATCCCTTCTTAAACCTCAAAAATGACCGTTTAATATTGATATTTGATGCAGCTTTAAAGTGTTTTCTTAATTTCGAAAATGTATCGGTAGTGAGGCTCAAACCCAGGATCCTTTGATCCACAGTCCGATGCGTTACCCCATAAACTTAAAATTAGTAAACATCAAGAGGCAGATTCATAAAAGGGATTAGCACCAACTCCATTTTTATTATTATTCGTAACTTCATTTTCCATTCTGAGAACATAATTATTTTAACTAAGTTTGCAATCAAGATTGGTTAGCATAAAATTTGACACATTTTGATAATATAATTAATTTAGAAACAAAGTTACAGATGATGAAAAAAATATTTAACGCTAATATCTTTTATTAATCTACCAATAAAACAAATTAAATATATTTGAATATGTCTTAAGCAATGAGTAAATTCTAAAGTAAAAGTAAATTAAAACCGGAAACCCTGACATTTCAAAATATAAAAAATAAAACTACTTCGAGTTGAATCTTAAGTTAGATAGTTAGATTGATACGGTTTCAGTTTGGAAGTGAGGGCTCTGCATTTGCAGATATCGTTGGATGTAAAAGCTATTATTAGATAGTGAGTAATATTAGTGTTAGTGTAATCAAAGTCAGAATATCAACAATGACTTCCATCGCTTAATAACGTTGTGTCTCATGTCATTCTCATTTGCAGAATCCGTGCGACACACGCTTCGTACACGTACTCTTCCACGCCATGGAGATGGCATCGCCCGAATCTATTTCTGCGCGCCGGCTAAAATTAACCTAATGACTCTTAACAGCCTATGCACTTTCGAGAATAACTCGCGGTCGGAACAAGCGGTTTCTTTTATTTCCATCTCGCACACAGCGGAGTCGGAGTAGCGACATGACACCACGACTACGACATCGCACACCGGCGACGACGACGACGAATATATTTAGCGCCGGTGACACCGCCGAAGATTTATGGCGTACATCGGAGGCGAAGAGGTCGAAACAACCAAACGAAACTTGGGAGATACGAGTAATCTCAAATTGTGTTTGATTGGAGTGAAGTTGACTGCCTACGAAATAGGAACTTTTATCATTATTCACTTTGATTTTCGTGACCTTTAGATTAAAATAAGTGTCTAAAGCGATGTTGTATACAGCCATACAGCAGGTGTCACATCTGTATGATTCAATGTTCGATGAAAGTGTCATAAAAAATGTACAAATAATTCCACAATAATGATTCAAATGCATCGCAGTGTAATCAGTAACGGAATGGTTTCATAAGATTTTGTTTGATAACAACGACATTTAAAACAGAACATAATACTTAAAACTGACAGTACTACCTTACTGTGTACGATTTTACATTGACTGGTTCAAGTAGCTATGTTTGTGTTTTAACACTGTACAAAGTTCTAAAATTTTATTATAAAAAGCAGTTTTTTTTATAAAATAATTTTATAAAATGAGACATCGCTCAAACACTTCTCTTAAAACAACTAAAAACAGAAATCGTGGAACCAGTCAATGTGTTTAGTTTAAATTAGAATACGCAATTAAAAAAAAATATATTGTTCGTCCACTACGAAATATTCATTCAATACTTATTATAATATGTTTATTATAGGACTCATTCACAGGAAAGAAAACGAAGACATTGCAGAGAAGGAAAAGAAGAGATTCGCTTGGACGATCAAATGGGAAAGAAACACAAAGAATTAGGAGAAACACAGAATAACTTGAAAATAAAGAAGAATGGAAAAATTTTATAGAATAAAAATGTTCCAAGTAAAGAGGAAAACAAAAAACCTTCTTATCTTTTTGCTATTGAACTACTTTTTGGTACCTTATGTTTGTGAAAGTATATATATTAAGTATATTTAGTTCTAAAATGTTACCAAATTATTGAAAATTAAGTTACCATGAATCTCTGTTTATTACGTACAGATTACAAATAAACTTCAATAACATAATATTGGAAGATATATATTTTTTGTATTTTGGAAACAACATTGAATGCACGCTATTGGCTATTGACAACCAAGAAGTTTAAATTTACACACTCGTGCAGTAAAATATACAAAAACACTGGCTCTATCCGAATATTGAACTAAAAAATAATCTTAAAAATAAAATTTAAAATATCTTCCCGCATATGGTTTGTAAATACAAATAGCTATTTAATATTGCAGTTTGTAACAGTTGGTATTACTGTGTGCGCCTGCGCTGTTATCATAAACGTCAATTGCTGGAGAAACCATTTCTCGCTTGAAATGAGTAATTTTTGATAGGATTTAGAGTAGTGTGTTGACGTTATTAAAATCAAACGCGTAAAATTTAATTATACGTGACCTATAAATTGGGAGATGAATAGCAAAATAGAAATAAAAATCCCTATAACATCGTCGAATATCGACCAATGCTTATTTAATTCTTTTCTATGTATTAATTGTTATTAATAACAATGGTTAGTACCAGGAACTCTGTTTTTGGGTATAATAGATGAATTGGCTTAGATCTGAGAAAGATATTTTACAGAATAATGCTTCAAATAAAAGATTCAACGAAATATATTGTCTGCAACTTCTATTTGAAGCACATTTAACTAAAATTAAAATTATATTAAAAACTGACAGAATTAAAACAAATTCCTTAGTATCCAAGAAGTAAGACTCGTAGAACCAGGTAAGAAGTTTGCGCGTAGAAAAAGTATACCTAGTTAGTGAGTATTTTATACAGAATTACAAATTTCACTTCCGAGCCATTCCAGCACTCTACTGCATATCCTATGACAGAAATACTACACTTCACATGGAATTGTTACATTTATTCGCATTTTTCATCTGAAGAATTATTCTCAAAATTTACAAATAGTTTGCACTTTTTTAATGTTTGCCATTTTGAGTACACTCTCTTTAATTTTAGCTCTATTTGACACGATTTTATCCACAGAAAAGCGTTGGAAATTACAGAACATCTATATTATCATCAGTTTTAAATGGAGAATTCAAAAATTATGTAACGTTTAATCAGCTGAGAATTGTTCGTAAAGCTATTTGATAACTAGAATGTGAAAGAATTCAATAAGAATAATAGGAACTTTCTGCAACATTATTTCAAGTTTTTGCTGTTTACTTTATAAAAGAATCAAATTTGAAATTATGATGTATGATTAATAATTTATTCCATAATGTATATAACTGGGAAAACAGAATTACCCTATTAACTAACAGTTCTAACACAGGTTAGGTTAAGTGGTTATGATGCTATGAAATTTATATTACCTTGTGGTAATAATTCTAACAGTCGCCAATATTTGAATAGGACAGATTAACTTGTGTACCTGTCCAATATACATTATAAAGCTATATGTATTGTGGTGTCTAATGACAGACACTAATCAGATTTTAGGAATTCATTATCTATCTCTATTAGGAAATTCCTGGTACCTAAATTTTGTACACTACTTGAACTCTGTATTTATCTAATATTGCACAATTATATTTTCATGTCTCGAATTTCGAAGGTTTAAATCAATTTCCAGGAAATTGAAATATGTAAACAGATGAACAAGATATCGAAAACATCATTAAAAACATTTAAAAAATTCTTATACATATAAATATAACAAATATACAATAGATGTTTCAGTTATATGTTTATTCTCATAGCAACTATGGCGACTGATGAAACAAAAATTGATACAAAAATGACATTGAAATACTCAAAATATTTATACACTTGTCTCAAACAATATACCATATTATGAACTGTAAGAAATGTACCATGCCATAAATAGGTAAATTTTCCCTCTTCCGGAATATTATATGATAAGAAACTATACATGCTATAACTATACTAAAAAGAATTGACGATCGCTCAAAAGTTATTTTTGATATTTCAATGCAGCTCTCGTCTATGAGAGAATTAAACAATAATCTCTAAATTAGTTATCAAAAAATATGACATTACATTTAAAAGAGACAAAGACAGAAAATGTATATAAAAAATAAATAAAGTGGTAACTAATGATGGCATGATCCACAATTCGATAAGATATCACAAAGCTATTTGTCACATTCATCATCATCATTATTATAGATCGCCTCTACCGGGGTAAATAGCTCCGTGGTAACGTGTCGGACCGTGGATCGTGAGATCCTCAGTTCGAATCCCACTGCCGACAGTTACAAATTTAAATTTACCCCTGTGGTTCCCCCTCCACTAACATCCTTGGGGGCTATGATTTGACGGCTGGTAACCGCACTTCATGCGAAAAAATATATCACTTACCGAGATCTGCGTAAGCAGAGTGCCACACCCACAATGGGTAAAAGGCGTGATGATATATTTATTTATTTATTTATTTATTATCTCTACCGCTTCTCTCCAAATTGCTCATGTACTTTTTCTCTCCATTTATCCACTTTTATCCATTTATCTTTAAATTTTGGAGAACCTTGTCAAACCACCTAGTCATAGGTTTTCCTTTTGGTCATTTTACCGATGGTCTTTCTTTTTACCTCCCGCCTACTTCTGAGTAAGGGAGGTAGTTTTTGGTAAAAAAAATTGAGCAGTGAGTTTTTAATGAATAAGCGCGTTTTAGGAACCCTACAATACGATTTTATTATTTTCGCCATGATGTCTGTATGTATTTGTGTGTGGTCTGTGCCTATTTTTCCGTCTCGCATAACTCAAATACTATTATATTAAAAAATTCAATTTTGTGTATTTTTGTTTCTTATGAAGAGCTGATTAGATTTTGGATAAAATTGATCAACCGGAAGTAGCTGTTTACTAGAAGCCCTCAACAGTTTTCCGTGAAAAAACACGGTTGAATTTAATTTTTTAATTGTAGAATATTTAATTTTACATCTGTTTTTATTACACTAATTTTATTAATTATCATTAAATTTAGAGATAATAAAATTTACGAAATGTGACACATGTTATTGTGATTGTGAAGCTGTTTTCTTAGTGAAATATATGTCAAAAAATTAAATAAATATACGAAAGAAAACTAAATTTCTCAAATATAAATAGAAAATAAAGAAATAAGGTATTTTTCTTTACCATCAAATACTATTTTGTACCGTTTAAGAGTTGTATTGGGCGGGAGGTTATGTGCTTTTTTAACATGAATTTGAATTAAACTGTTAGTTTTAATATAAATGATCAAATTGCTCCATGCCGAGGATCTTTTTCCCGCTCGTGTCGAATTTTCTAAACTTACAATTAGAGTCAATTCAAACGCAACAAAAATAAAACCCTTCACGATATCACGATGAATGAGTAAATTCGCATTTTAGATTGTAGAGTGGTAAATGTTGTTCATTCCCACCCCTAGATGCGGCCCTGTACAGTTCTCCGTCCCATCCCTTGGCAAGCGCGTGTAGTATGCAACACGCGGTTACATACCCAACGATTCCACGGCGAAATACCGACTAAATTATGTCCGATTTCAGATTGTGTTTGTGCGTCTCTCTCTGTCTGGACTGCAGCGCTGGCCGCTTCTCGGGTTTAAATACACAGAATTTAAATAGTTTTGCATGTGTAGCGCACTGTTGAAACCCTGGGATTCCAACCCGGGGAGGAACGAGAAACGACGATGCAATGCACTCAATAGAGTTGGTTTCATTGTTTTACAAATAAAAAGATTTCCAGATCTATTTTAATTAAGCTGCATTATGTTTTGTGGTAAGTGATCCTCCTAAAACCTTAAAAGGTTGGAAACGATTACGAACAGTTGTTTGCGCTCCCGCTTCGCAAACAAGAGATTATGGCTTCTAACCACTTTGAGTAAACTTTGACTTCAATTCATAACGAATTGTCCGAGTGATTCCGATATTCCCAGTATTGTAATTGTAATTTTCTACCCTAAAGCAAATGTAGATTATGTTTATGAACATTCAATAATATGAAAGAAACACAAAGTTTCATTAATTTGTCATACATTTCTTTATAAAAAATATTGAGAAAAATGCGGTTGAGTTAATACAAATTTTATTATTAGAGTTAAGAGTTCAGTAGGCAGTAGAAAATTATTTAAACAAAGTAATTTACAATTATGTACTTTTTTCTCTATCTCTAATTTTGATATATGATGTTTATTTATTTATTTTTAATTAAGAGAAAATAAAAGTTAATAAAACTGAGTTTGAAAATTTTAACTACCTACCCATGGTTTTTCTGACAATTTAGTAGATTAAATTAGAATTTTTATTTGATTTGAGTTCGGCATTAAAGTATGCCAAAATTGTCATTAAAAACTCTAAAATTGGCATTGAAGTAATCCATTATACTACGATTTTGAATAACGCAGTGTATACAACCGCACGGTAATTATTGTACAAATAAGATAATTTCGGCAGGTGTACGATGCACTATACTAAATTTGTATATAAAAAGAATAAGTGCAAGAAGAACGAACTAATTCATTATGATAAAAAAGTTGGGAACGAAATACAACTTTGAGTGTTCTTTATGGCAATTTCAATATTCGAGATTGGCAACTCTGAATGCAATTCTTAATGTTTGACTTATTGAAAACTGACTTAACATATAATTTTTTTAATATATATTTTATATTAAATTTAATACGTATGGCGGCATTGAAACTTTAATTTATCAATCACATGGTTTATTTTCTTCGGCCCTACAGACCTCGACAAATAAATTCCATATGCAAGTAAAACTTCAATGCGTTGATATACAAGTAACTATTACTTTATATAAAAATGGGATAAATGCTTCAAATTTAGATTCATAAATTTAGTTCTAATAATATTTTCATTGTAGCACAACCTTAAATTTTTCCAACTGCAATATAATAAATATATCATCACCACTTTTACCTATTTCTGGCAGTGATTCTCTACTTCGGTAAATAATATAATATCGCGCATGTACAGTGAATATTCGTCGAATTACTGGCCGCAGATATGTTAGTATAACGGGGGTCACAAAAATAAAGTGTAAACATTTTTATGATTAACTTTTTTTGCATACTTTGCTAGAATTACAGTAACTTTAAACGATTTCTAGTGACCTATGCTTATCTTGGACTGGTATGCCTGCATTAAATATATAAAATAGGTAACCGGCTAAATAAGAAAATATTGTGTGGGCAGCACACGACTTTCTTACAAGTATTAACCTATATTAGAATGTTTAGGTACTAATAAAAATTGACTCAATTACCATTTCAACTTTACCCCTCCACCAAGATCTTTGCGGGGCGACTAATAACCGTAAAAAATATATCACTAACCGAGATCTGCGAAAGCAAAGTGCCACACCAAAAATAAGTTAATGTAATATTTTTAGTTACAAGTTTCATATACAGCATAGAAGTTACAGTTATTTGTTTGTTCATATTGTAAGTTTGCTTTTGAAATATTTTATGAAACATAATTTAGTTTTCCTCAAAAGTAAACTATGACAAATGCAAGCACAGATAAAAACACAATTTTGTCTGTGTCAGTCTTTGAGTTATAGCGTCGCACTTTACGACTTTAATATCTAAGAATCATTTATACTTTATAAAGAAAAATACAAAACAATTGTACGTTTCAGATTTGAAAACAATCAAGTAGGGTTGTACGCCGGCATTTAATTCCATATCTTTTGTGCGAGGCGGGAACAGTAACAAGAACCAGGGTCATTATTTACACAACTCGCCCACAAGTTGGAACGGCGTAGTCCTAAACATTAACCCTTTACATACGTTAAATTATCAGTTTAATTGTTGACGCACGACGCACCCCAACCCAACCCAACCCGCCAAGCCGCATGGACAAAACAAACGGCAATCTTAAAACACAATCTACGTCATCGTACCAACAACACAACAATGCCCAACTCACATTCGGCCTGGGCCATTATTAATGGAGGCGAGAATTGGTCCTCGGCGATTCGTCCAGAATTAGTTTATCAACGCACAATCTGACCACGGAAAATTTAAACTAAACTTCTCCTTAGCGCCGGTCTTTCCATCTACGAATAAACTTTCGAATAAGTTATTCGTCGACTAAATAAAAAAATGACAGCTAGAACAATAAGTATCATATGAGCTATGATTTCGATGCGACATTTTTCATTTGGTACTTTATTCGTAGATGGAAATATCGGCCCTTAATTTAATTTAATTCATTGATCAACAATGATTCGTGAACAACCGAATTTCCACTCAAAATTAAATTGCCTGGTAGACAAAATTAAAAAATATATTGACCTACGGATCAGTTTGATATTTTAATCAACGAAAATTTGTGTTTCTTTACATAAACGTTAATTATAAATTTATTCGCACACTTTGCTTTCTTAATTTTTTTTAGAGAAAAAAATAAATATACAGTATTCATTGTGAAATTAAAACAATTGAGTGATTTGCGCGTACTTAATGTCTTATTATAACGTTTAAAAATCTGATGTGGTCTCTGCACGACTATCTCATACATGAATTTGTATTTGAATGTTTAATAATTTACTATATTTGACACATGTTTGCTAAACAGAATTGATGTTTCAGTTTTTTGTTTGTTCTCATAGCAACCATGATTTTGATCATATAATTTAGTTTTTATCAAAACTTAAAACAGATATCGTACAAGAAAAAAATAAATACTATTTTTTATCTAAATATTATTACTAACATATTTAATATAAAACGTTTTTAGCAGCTAAATCCATATTTAAAATAAATTTAATATATCGTATATCAAGAAAAATTTTCATTTCCAGTTTTGCAATTATGCGTCAGTCGACAGTGAAAAAATAGTTAAAACTGATTCAGGGGACATCAAATTTACTATTTTAAAATTATTGTTAAATTTAGTAATTCCCTAAAAATTACACTGTTTTTTATGTTGATTTCTATACTTTACTACAGGTACTTCAAATAAAACTTAGAATATATGTTGACCCACGATTCAGTTTGATATCATTTGATCACTTGATCATTAATCAAAGAATTTATTATTAATTTGAATGAACTGGAATTTACTTTTAAAACTTAAAAGAAATTTTGTAGAGAATAAAATTTTAGTACACTTCAAAAAATAATTTTAAAAGTTACAGTAATGTACATTATATTATGTGATGGTATAATAACAAGGTACACACAAATTTTTCTACTCCTGTATAAATATCCCCATTATTTCAATTTTTTCTATGAATTATACGTAGTACCCTTAATTCACGACTGTATATTATGATTCATAATTCACACTTCTCGACCAATCACAGAAGCACAGAACCAGAAAGCCATATTTCACGGTTATTTTAAAGACGTGATGTGGATCACCAAGCATCGGCCGTCTGACAGTTGACATATGGTCATTTATCATTGTATATTTTGATGTTGTCGTTTTTCAACGTGTGTTTTCAACCCATTCATTTTCAAAAATTATTTCCAAATTAACAGGAGTAGAAAAAGTACAGTATTATATTCGGAATTATGGTCATTATTCGTCATATAATAATATAGTATTATCATTTAAGTTTGAAATTAATATTTTCTTCATATTATGCATTTTTAAGGCTTGTAAATTATTTAAAAATATTAATTACATATTTTATATGCAGTTAAATCGACAATTGTTTTTATTTTGTTCTTAACCCAAGGCACGGCTAACTCTAAGCATCAGAATTTAAGGTAAATTTTATACCATAGGTAAACATTTTACAGATAGCATACTAGCTAAATAAAATTTGTTCATGATTTGTATACAGAATTCAATATTTCAAGTATTATTTTGTGAATAAACTGACTGACTGCTCATGTTAAATCGCCAATGTTTCGTATTTCTGTGCAAGACCTGTACATTCATTTTTGAAATGTTCAAACCTGACGCTTCGTCTTTTCAACAAAATACAGCCGTGACGGTGTTATTCAGGTTCTACTAAACTAGGCAATATAAATCCCTTGTATTATATGTAGTTATACTAAAATATCAAATTGTAGTCGAAGTTAAAAACATTGGAAACCAATTAGATTTATGGCCAATAGATTTTGGAAACACGGTACCTACTGCAATATACCAAACAGTAATTACATATTTAAAATACTATTTTTCATTGACTGAACTTGTTAACAAATAATACTCTAAATTTAATTCTTTTAACAGAGAACTAATATCAAAGTATGTTTTGCAAAGTTCTTTATAGGGCAAAATGCGAAGAAAAATAGTTAATGCCAGTGTAGAATTTTTGATCATTTATTAAAAATTCAATTTAAATTATGTTTAAAGTATGTTTTGTAAAGTTCTTTATAGGGCAAAATGCGAGGAAAAATAGTTAATGCCAGTGTAGAATTTTTGATCATTTATTAAAAATTCAATTTAAATTATGTTTAAAGTATGTTTTGTAAAGTTCTTTATAGGGCAAAATGCGAAGAAAAATAGTTAATGCCAGTGTAGAATTTTTGATCATTTATTAAAAATTCAATTTAAATTATGTTTAAAGTATGTTTTGTAAAGTTCTTTATAGGGCAAAATGCGAGGAAAAATAGTTAATGCCAGTGTAGAATTTTTGATCATTTATTAAAAATTAAATTTAAATTATTTGTAAAACATATGTAAAAGTTGTTTCACATGTTCTATCGTTTGAAATAGCTTTTATCCGAGGGAAAGTAAATATTACACAAATTTAAAAATGTACATTTTTGGTGGAAACATATTTTGACTGTTCAATAAATATATCCCGGATTAATTACAATTTTAGTAGATTAGAAACTAAATTATTAAATTAAACGATTTTTATGTCAGTATTCGTATCTTACCGAAACTTTACATTTACCCAATAATTAGTTGTTAAAAATTAAAAATGTAAGATTCAGTTTGTGACTTTTACTCGATTTTTTAAAATGGCCTTCTATTCATTTCTACATGTTTGTCATTACAAGATTGTTTTACGTTATATTTATTTATTTATTTATGACAGAAAACCTATTTGAGTATAGTTGATGGGGACAAATATCACAAATAGCCGTGTATGAATTGTTGGAGATGAATTCTCGCACCCATTATTTAATCCAGGGTGGCATACAAATACGCATACATACACTGTAATCGGGCGCGCGTTTGTCTTTTGTTTCGACACCGCTTTAAAATTCAAATTTCCTCCGTCGGACAGGAAACTAATATGTTCATTTTGAACGAAGAAAAAAATGACTGTGTGGAAAACAAAGAGCGTTACGCCTACGAAAGGTTTACGTTAGGCCATTTGTATCAGAGGCAGCGTTGACTTGGACAGTTGAAAAGTTCATCAGCGATGCCAAATAAAGCTGGACCGACTGACGTTTAAAAAACAAAATAACGGATACTTGTGTGAGATTTACAGGCGAGGACCGACTATTTGTAAATTTGGAGAGTGGAACAACTTGACTAACAAACAAGTAATCGATCTTGACAGCATACATTTATACTAAATTATTTGTAAATTTCAGTAACCAATAATTATTAATCTGAGAAAACAATTGACGCACATATCTAATTACGATTAGATAAATCAATTGTCACTAAAATAAATATAGTTCATGATGCAACTCTCATTTTTTATATTTTTACCTACACATTTTCAAGTAATTCAAATTAATACTGAACTTCTACTAGATTTCTACTACATTAGTTCTTAAAAACATGAATCCTAAATAAATATTATGAGCGACTGAGCATAATTATCACGAAATGGTTTCAAAAAATTATTTAAATCAATATTAATATTTGTCAATAATTAATATTTACTGTTCTAACATGCGGTGTACACTAGTTATTACAACTGCAATTTAACACTGAATTATAGGCAATACTTTCACATAAAGTACACTCCGTCATATAAAGAGTAATATTACTCCACAATAGTACCTCGTTGTGATATAATCATTAACACTAATTGCAAATTTCAGAAATAAATTGCAACTGTAATTTAAATATTGCAGTGTTACAGGTGAAATATGCTTGCTATATTAAAATTAACGCAATATCTTTTTTGTTCACTGATTCTGAGTAATAAATTAGAGGAAATGAAAGCGACGATATAATTATTATTGTTTAAAATTAAAATAAAAGAACTTTGCGATACGAATGGAAACAAGAACGCTCAAAAACTAACACACTAGCGCGAACTGTATTAAACGCGGCACTTGTTAAAAAGTTTTAAATTTAAAAAGTGAAAAATAGTAAATGTTTACCTAGGTACATTTCGGCAATGCGCGGATCCAAACTTCTTTTAGAAACTTTTATCAACACAAAGCCACAAGTTGAAGCCAATGACAGGTTGTTGTTTACATGGCAAAGTTGCCGGAGCGCCGAACGGCCGTTGTCATATTTACATCGCACAATCAACAAACAAATTGAACAAAACTGTAGAACAACAATCAGTAATTAGTCCGATATGCACTCGCGGTTCACGACGGTTTATAGTTCGAACTGGTAACGAGTGTTGACAGCGGTGACAATCCGACAATGCTCAACGTCAAACTGCAAACGCACACAACGGCTGCCTGAGTGTTTTCCGCGGCAGGCAGTGTTTCACCGCACACTTCATCGTTTCGATCAATAGTAACACTCGCGAATACGCAATTCACACAGCAATTTTTCATATTTACACGTATTTGTACACACAATTTTGCGTGAAATTGTAAACTTCACTGCCGCCACAGTTCGCCGGAAGTTCGTAGTGGCAAGCATGACAAGTATGTAAAGTATTGGAGGAATTGTGGACACATTGCTCGCATTCTAACGCATATTTTGCCTATAACACTGCATATAATGTATGAAAACGGTTTTAAAATGAATCAGTACTCACCAAAGATGAAATTCAACGCCTCGTCGGCAACTTTGCTGGAAATTAGGACGGATTTTGGTCCGTAAATATGAAGAGTTGGTCTGTTTTTGGTATGCCAAGAATGGCACAAAGAATCTAGACAACGCACGCAACTAGCGCGCACCTGGATTGCGCATGCTGAGCTGACACAACTTCTCATAGGAGAAGCCAGTTTTCTACCCCGCTGAGCCCCGCATACGTTGTCAATCCTATATCCAACTATAGATTCTTCGCGCCATCTAACGTTTTGCAATTATACTACTTGCCCCAGGTAAAACAGAAAATTTAATTTATTTGCGCGGGTTATTTAATTCAAAGCAAAATTCAATTCACGTACATGATACAAAAGAAATGATTAACTTAAATTGTACAATGAATAACGACAAATAGAAGAACAAATTTCGATATGTATTTATATTTTATGCTTTGAACAGCAAAATTTGTATAATTTATGTCTAATAATATATAATGTATACAAATAATAATTTTTTCTATACAAATGTATATTGTACGTTTAGGGAAAGGTAAATAACTTTATATATAAAGTACCAATTCCTTATAAGAGTGCGTATAAATTACCAACATCGGATACAAAATCAATATTTTATAATAAAAGAACAATCAGAACTGTAAAATTTAATTTCATCTTCCATACAACGCTTCATCCAATTTTTGCTTTAGTTGTAATAAGGAAGACCCTGAATATATTTCAAAATTCAATAAAGTATTAAAGAGTTTTCTATGTTTGCAAAAAGCATAAAATAATAAAACATTTTATAAAAACAAATTATAAATAGCTGTAAAAGTAATACAAAAAGTATGAAAAGTTAACAGCAATACTGTTTCATGTTTACTACAAACTAATTAACATGTTTAGTGAAAATCCTTACAATTTACAGGATTAAAATGTCTAAGTACTAATTTTACAATAGTTAAATGAATTATCATGAACCCCAAGCAACTGTACTTTCTTTTTACAACAAAGCAATCTTTATTTTACTTTCAGAATTTTTAAATCGTGCTTACTTATTGCGATAATACTTTTTATACATAATTAACTAATTTTAGAAATATCATCAAAAAATACCTGATATGATGGTCAACACAGGTACAAAAATAACGTTGCATATACAAATTACGTAATAATTATTAACCTAGTTAATAATAAATTGTGCCAAAGATTAATCAAGCTTCCAACCAACTGGCGGCCGTTGAGTAGAAATTTCGTTTAGTCTATTGCACACCACCAATTGTTCCGTTGGAAAATCTAAGACCACTGTTATATGAAACGCCATGTTCGCTGACGCAATTATGTACTCGCAAAAGGCAAACCAGCTAAATGCTAAACACCAACAAAGCAGGTTTACTAAAGCAAGAACCACATGTCACTATTGTAGGTACGACATTTACCCATATCGTGGCACAGAAGACGATGTTTGAGGAAGAATATCACTAGTCCAGCCGTACTCACTAAGGAAGTTACGAATAATACTTGTTTGAAGAACAATCCATGTGTAGTTTCTAGGTTTGAACTATCCAGGCTCCGTAGACATTGGATAGATTTAATACTTGCTAGCATATGCGACAAGGAACTAATCATGAAAATTATAAAGATTTTTTCGTGAATTGCTTAAACAAAATACATATAATTATTAACATAGTACAAAATAAAATTGTATAGGTAGCTTACGATAATTTTCTCTATTCGAAATGTAAGTAACTCCACATAATGCTGCAATTTCAGTCAAATTTAGCCAATAGCATACATCAAACCACCAGTATGCTTTCGACAATAACTAAAAACAAAATCAACTATAGTACACACGGATAAGTTCCGAAAGTAATTTCGAATTATTTTTATATCATTCTAAAATAATAAAGAGTTTACAGTTTTAGTCGATATTTGATAATTTCACATAAAAAGTAATATTATGATCCAATAATAAATTTCGGAAATGTTAAATACGGACATTTACTTTGGAAAATGAGTTTATCAATTTCAATTCCGTTTTGCTCCTTTATTTAATTTAAATTATAACAATAAAATAAACTTTTTTGCATCTTAGTTAACTCATTGTAATTTACTTATACCAGGTGTAAAATTGAAATATGATATATAGTGGTTCCAATGCTATTTTATTTATATTACTGCTGTATCTTTTTAAATACTCACTTTACAACAAAAGTAAATACAAACGTTGTTCAAAATTTAAAAATACATACAGTAAGATCTATGTATTTACCTAAATATCAATATTTTACGATATATTAATTAAATTAAAATTATGAAATGTCATTTAATTTGCCATGTCTATGTTACAATTTTTCTAAATAATTTTATTTTTGAGTTATTTGATATATCGTGAAATATTAACATTTAGGTAATTACATGAGCATTATTGTATGTATTTTTAAATTCTGAACAATTTTGCATTTACACTTTTGTTGTACAGTGAATAGGTAAAAAGTAAAGCAATATTTAAAAAAGTGCATTCAAACCCTTATACGCCACATTTCAGCTACATATGGAACTGAAACAACTGTAAATCATTCACATTTATTTGTACAGTATTTAAATAAGTAAAATGAAATGAGTTAGCTGATTTGAATGCAGAATATAATTATTCACAATTTAAATTTTTCTTGTCTGAAAAAATTTGAGCATAGTTTTCGGAAAATGTTACCCATGTTTCAGTTTTCCTGTGACACCCGATATATCTTATATAATATTAGTTAAATTTCTTACCAATGAATCAGATTTAGTTTGTGCTAAGTTGCGGTGGTACGTGCGATAAACTGAAGCGATTAAGAATCGAGGCCCAATATGCAACGCTATACAAACTCGCCACAGGTAACGCTGTGGACTTATGCCAGTAACTGCACTAATAGAAGGAATTATATTATACACCTAAAAATAATTACAAATGAATTAAAATGGTCAAGTAATGATTGGATGCTGTATACATACCCTACAGTGGGTTTCATGAATATCATCTGGCTGAAATATGTAAGCTGTAACGAAGCATATAAACAAAGCCACTAATGGGAGTGAAACAGTCACTAGACACAACTGTCTGAAACTCAGTGTGAAATAGACAACAATCGCATTTTGTCTGATGTTATTTTTTTCTGAGGATTCCATTGTGATATTGTATTATAGATAAAATAAATGCATTCCTAAATACTTGTTAATACTAATCGGAACATTTAGCTACATGGGTACACCGTACGGCATTAATTTAATTCGGTATTTCAACATATTTAACAGCATTTCTACAAAAAAATGGTATTAAAATCAAATCACTTATGCATTGCGGTATAAACAAGTGCCTGTTATTTTTATTGTCCATAAATTAATTGCTAATAAAACTACTACTGAATCATTTATAAATTGTCATTTTATTATCTTACTTGCAATGTTCATGTATGTAACTCTGGGTTAGATAACATGGAACGTTAATTAAGAAACAGTTGATAAATTGTAACGCGACGCCATGTTAGCTGAAACAAACGCCGAAGCGCGTCCCGGCGCCGACGCCGTAACCTTCGTTAGGCGTGAACTTCAGCGATGACCCAGAAATTCAAAACTTAACACACACAATCAATCCCCCACATAAAAAATTGATCTACTCTAAAAATAACTGATTGATATATCTTTATTAGTAAAGAAATAGGCATTTAATTCCTTCTGTAACACATTTAAAGATTTCACCCATATTTAAAATTAAAAACAACCTCTAAAAATTTAACAGATCGTTACAAACATCCGTCGTATAAAATATGGAATGTTACAAATCATAATTTACAATAATTTACTTATTTTTAATAAGAGTCATGAGGATCTTCTCCAATTTACGGCTATCGGCAGAAAACTTGCGGATACCATCAGATAATTTATCAGTAGCCATTTGGTCCTCGTTTAACATCCAGCGGAAATTAGATTCATCAACTTGAATGCGCTCCAAATCACAAGCACATGCTGTTTCCTTACTTAACTTCTTTGGTAGAGTTTCATTGCTGGCTTCTAGCTCACCCAACAGTTTCGGGCTGATTGTTAGTAAATCACATCCGGCGAGGGCTTTGATTTCACCTATTAAGAAAAATAATAATAAAATAAAATTATAAAATATTGTAAATAAACTCATACCTGTGTTTCTGAACGAAGCACCCATCACAACTGTTTTGTAGCCAAATTTCTTGTAGTAGTTGTAGATTTTTGTGACAGAGACTACTCCGGGATCTTCTTCGCCAGCATACTCTTTCTTTTCGGTATTTGCCACAAACCTAAGATTCAAATAAATTCATGTATTTTTAAAAAAATAATGAAAAATAATAATAATTACCAATCTAAAATACGGCCGACGAATGGAGAAATTAAAGTGACTCCAGCATCTGCACAAGCAACAGCTTGGCAGAAAGAGAACAGAAGTGTTAAGTTGCAGTGAATTCCATGTTTCTTTTCCAGCTCTCTAAAAATAGAATTTATTTATAAATAATGTAAAGTTCACTAATTACCTTTTCACAGACCTTGCAGCTTGAATGCCTTCCCATGTTGACGCAAGTTTAATTAAAATTCTGTCTTTCTTGATTCCTTGGTCTTCGTATAATTGAATAAGTTTTTGGGCTTTGGCAATACTTGCTTCTTTGTCGAACGACAATCTAAATAAATGATTTATAATTACCATGGTAAATGATTCCTGTAATTAAATTAATAATACCTTGCGTCGACTTCTGTAGAAACGCGGCCAGGTATAATTTTTAATATTTCACAACCGAAAAGAACGCAGAGCATGTCCATCGCCGCTTCCACTTTTTCTTGATCAGAACCACCGATTTTGTTGCCATAATGTACAGCTTTTTCTATCAGGGGTGCATATTGGGACATATTCGCAGCAGACAAAATAAGCGACGGGTTTGTAGTCGCATCAGTTGGAGTATATTTTTTCATAGCTATAAAAAAAAACTGCTTAGTAATCACATTTTACAACAACCAATTCATACATAAATAATAGACTCCACGTTTTGATTGAAAACATGAAAATCGTATAATAATGTGTTATTTTCAAATATTTTATTAATATCCAAATTTCCCGGTTGTTTGGGATCTATTTACCTTCGAAATCGCCGGTGTCGGCGACCACAACAGTCATCTCCTTCAACTGTTCCAGTGAGTTCGACATCTTTGTTTTCTTGCTCTGCGGCTCTGACATTCCTCGAAAAGAAATAAAATGAAACTAAACCAAAAAATCAGGACAGAGCCCTCGTCGATTGTAAAATCAAGAATTTGTTGGTAAGCTAGAGAACGGCGTGCTCTGTGTAGCTCAAGGTTATGTAGATAACCTTTGTAAAGGACAAAAACTATTTGGACCAATCAAAATAAAGCAAAAATAATGCGCTATCCTATCATTTCACTGGGTTTTAGCACTAAAATTTAAATTTATTGGATCAAACAATATTTTATTCATAATACACGTACAACGTAAATGTATATTACGTAATAGATATAGAGAAAAATCAATTAATAATAAAGGAGTATTCATTAAATGAGTAAATTTTTCTTGATTATGGTTGTCTTTTTGATATAAGGACAGTAGGAGTTACGGAATGTAAAGAATTGATCCCTCCACGTAAAACACAAACTTTTGGGACTCCACATTTGACCAGAAATCTAGAAAACTAAACAATTTTTTATAATAATTATATATACGTTTAAATAATTTAAATTACCAATTCAGGATTAGAATCGTCTTCGCCAATGACAATAACAACTTTTCCGAAACTTGCTTTTAGAACGCTAGCTTGCGGACCTAGAGTATCAATTTCGGATTCACCTAGTTTTACACTAGAAAAAGGAATATTGATGCTCTCCTTAACTGCGCTACGTGCAAATCTAAAACATTTGAAAATATAGCACCATTTTACAAAATTACATTCATATAACTCACAGGACAGTTGTTCTTATATCAATAATAAGCGAACTCTTATTTTTATCAGAGCTGCTTTGATTTAGTAGTACCAAAACATCATTAACACTTATTCTAGCACAAAATTCTTGACTTAAATCTACTGGTGCAGCATTTGAAATACCCTGAAATTAATTTTGTAACAATTCGTATGATTTCTGAAATAATACTCTCCTCACCATTTCCTGATCAACTTGATGTGCTCGAACAGTAATACTAGATGGGGTACTTTCATAAAATCTCAAAGAATCATTTACACATTGTTCCATATCAACTTCGGGCAGATCAGAAAATAAAAGAATACATTCATTGAATCCCGAAGCTAATAAAGTTGCTCGAAGTTGAGTTAAAATCGAAAGTCCAACATGAAGAGGGAACGACGAATCACCCAAAAGGAGTTTATCCCATAGATGCAGAATTTTATGCAGCGGAAAAACATCTATAAACGACAAATAATATTAAAATAACATATTTAATTGCATATATAGATAACTTACGCGAAAACATTGTTAGGAACCAAGGTATAGCAAACAACTGTGGAATAAAATTTATGTTATGTAAATGGTTTGCAAGTTCTGGATCATGAAATGCTATAAGCTGGAAAAATTTTGCTAAATATTCTTGAATTATAACTGAATTATCTTTCATAAAGAATTTATGTAAATATTTTGGGACAAAATTGAGTAGACACGCAAAAGCTCGAGCTAAAATATTGAAAACTATATATTTGAAATATACTTTATTTATATATTAATACCTTCATTATTGAAGTTTAGATAAATAAATGGAGCAGTTAAAGAATCCAACCCTTGCCAATAAACATATTGAGGATTTTTAGCAATCCAAGCTTTTAAAATCCTTTTTAATTTTCTGTGTCCGTCATAAGATGAAAGCAATTCGTTGTATTGATGACATCTCGGAATATCTACTTCAATTTGTCTATCCGTTGGTGTTGGAGTAAATTTATCAATTCTACAATATTCTTCTTCATAATTGCCTTTTACGTTTAAAAGAGCAGCCCAGACATCACCCCTTAATAGGGGTGGAATGTCGATTTTTGCTTCTTGAACAATACGCTCTCTTGTGAATGGATAGCCCTAGATATAAAATAGGAACAAAAATATAACAGTAACTACTGTTAAAAATAAAAATATATGAGTTCTTCAAAAGTTTTCATCGAAAATAGGTGAAGGTAAGTCGACAATCTTACTGATTGTCATTGAACCGAATTTTTAATTACTACATTGCTTTCTAAACATAAAACTACTGTAAATAGTGTAAATAAATTAAATTCAATTACTTTACGTACGGTCCTCTAGCATGCATATCGGATTAAGTATGACTATCTTTAAAATAAGAAAAATAGAAAGACATGATATTCTATGATTGATGTGTTTCGTTCTCAAGTAATACAAAAATGTTTAATAGCAAAATATAAATAATTCAAAGATAGTTACACTTAACCGACATTTACAGTTGTGAGCATGTAATAAATATTATTTATTTAATCGGGCCACCAGTGGTATTTAGATAACTACATCTACAACTTCGAATAAATTAGAAGTTGCCATGTTAGTAGGCTATTTAAGTGTTGGTTATATTGTCCTAAATAATACATAGGTTACTATAAATAGACGAAAATATAATATTGGCAGTTTTCTTTAAATAATATAGTTAAATGGTTGCAAATATGAAAAAAATGTAAATAGAAATGGTAGGCTGACGTCCTCTGTAGAGTGAAGAAGAAAAATATATCTTTTATTAAAACGTTTCAGAGTTATAATACATATATGTTTTTATATAGGGTTAATAATTGAAAATGTATTTATTACAAATTGTATATTTTTCTCTCTTTAGCAACAATACTAAACATGCCATGGTCTGTAATATTGTAGATCTCATCCTTGCTAAAGCCTAAAATACTGTATTTTATTAAATAGATACTTTGAACTAATGGTACCATTTAAAAAAATATAAGTTTGCATATAACTTTACGGTCCAGTTGCATAAAGCGTTGTTAGACCATAAAGTGTTAAAAGTTAACCATGGCCGAGATGACTGACAACACATTTTACATCCATTTTTAAGTAAATAATTATAGTATGTAAAAGTATGCAGATCATAAGCGTATTACATATTAAATAATACTTGTGCAGTTTCCTGCTTCCCTAATCATTTGAAAAAAATGTTTCAAATAAATGTTGAAGAGATTTAATACGCATCTGAATCAGTAAACAGATTTCATTTTACTTATTTTGTAAAGGCTAAAAAGACGTTAAAAAATGAAAAAAAAAAAATCAGTTCTTATGAGTAACCATGAAAATAGAATTGTATTCGTATTTAACGTTATATATTAATTTATTCAATTAATTTTATTATTCGAATAAGAAAATAGTCATTAACAAAATTAAATTTTAAGGAACATAAAACATAAATCTAGTGTAGATCATATGCTCAAATATATCTCCATTGTTCGCAAATCAATATCCAAGTCTTTCGTAAAAATTTCTCATATTGGTTAGCTGCCGCGCTGTAATATTTCCATGGTTACTTATTATAAAAACTGAATTTGTTCAATCCTGCTATTGAACCTTGTTGTTTCTTATTTGTATAAAGAGCTCGATTGCAACTTTTATTTAAAACATTTTTCTTTAAAACGATTAGGGAAGCAGGGAATTACATTAGTATTATTTCATATGTAAAACTCCTATGATCGGCTGAGGCTAACAACACCCTGTACTAATTGAATACTGAAAAGTCAAAATTTTGTATTTATTGTGGTGTATATTCCAATTTAAATATTTTTCGTATTTAACATGTGCTTTCTATGTTATTTTGCAATTGAAACTTTTTGCATACTTGCAATTATTTAAAAATTAAAATTATTTAAAGAAATACAGCCAATGTTACATTATCTAAAAAAATTTAACAAATGTAAACCTACAATTAATGAGCTTTGTATTTGTAAAAAGATTTTACGGGCTGTTATCTTCAATCCATATCAACATAATGTATTGTGCTACACGCTTTAATAAATGTAAGATTTTTTTAAAATTATTTACGATTCTGTATATCATAAAACATTATATAAGGTTCGACCGTAATCAAAACTTTTCATGCAAACAAGGAAAACAAGCTCGTCAGTAAAGTTCTGAGTAACCGTCTTACAATGCAAATTACTATAGCCGAAGTCATAGATCTCAAAATCCCCACTGGTGTCCCAGATAAAAATTATTCTGTAATTTATTTACGTGCAGCAGGCGACGATACAATATCACTCTGTGAAATTGATATTCCGGATCTTTTTCTCTTATCACCAGCGGCAATTGCGATGCATCGTATCTCTCCGATTCAGAATTTAAAATAATTTCAGATTGGCAATGAATCAAAGGATAATAACTTTGCAATTTTAAGTGACTGAATCTAGAATATAAACTTTCCAAAGAAATGCGAACAACTCGTGGATCATACAGAGTAGTTTGATTTCTTTTTTGGCCGTAAGTTGTCCCATCCAGTAAAACCAAACTAAAAGAAAGCAGGTTTAATTAAAATGTTAATTTAATAGACTCACGAAAACAACTTGGGCAAAGATAAAATTGGTGGGCTAGATCGAATTAGACCATGTTTCTTCAGTTCCATATAAATATCTCCTCCTGCTAATTGCCACCAATGGTAAACTTCAATCAGTGTTAATGGAGCTAATTTTTTACACTTTTTATTCAGCTCTGGAGATTCAGTAATATGTGGTTTGAATATATCATAATTTAATAATTCTTTACTTGTTGGTCTTTGATCTGGATATATCGATAAACACGATTCAATCAATTCTTTCAGATTATTTGGCAATTCCTTAAAATAATCATATTTAATTATTTTGTTGTATTGTATTATTATACTTATAAATACCTGATATTTTTCAAAACAGTTGTGTTCTCTTGCAATTCGTTCAAAGACAGAATTACTTGATAGCAAACTTAAAACTTTACG
The DNA here is from genome assembly GCA_963942605.1 of Poecilus cupreus. Lineage (NCBI taxonomy): Eukaryota > Metazoa > Arthropoda > Insecta > Coleoptera > Carabidae > Poecilus > Poecilus cupreus. The sequence goes on along the minus strand of OZ012720.1, from coordinate 17,522,469 downwards.
AATGCATTGTCCTAATTTCAACGAATTCCATAATGAAATTTCAAGTGATAATTCTGCCAAAATCATTCCTAAAGACCAAATGTCTACCTTAGGTCCAGAAAATGGTCCATTTGGGCCTTGCAAGTAAACTTCTGGTGCTGTGTATAGCAAATGACTGAAATTGAGAGAATAAGTATGGTGATAAAAATCATCAGAATTTTAAAACTTCTTAATATTTCCCGTGTATGTTATAAAAATTTAATACATAATAATACTATTATAAACAAGTGAACAATAAAAAAAAATTGACCCCGACGTGATTTGAACACGCAACCTTCTGATCTGGAGTCAGACGCGCTACCGTTGCGCCACGGAGTCTCACATGCATTATATCTTTTCTTTGGGTATATTTCGGTCAATAATAATAACAGTTTCTTAACACTTAATTTCAATACATCGTTTCATTATTTATTAAGTGAATTTAATAAAAATGCATTGTTTTATTTATATTAAATTAATAAATATTTATGTCTGAGTACAATATTTTTCTAAAAAATGTACAATTAATAGTTATTTGAATATTAAGTGCGGGAAGACACTCTTTCCGTATGAGTGTGATTATTTTGCTGCCGAATACCCGGGGAAAGCATGTTTTTACGCATGAGTGCGCGAATTTAAAGTTCCTGCTTGTCAATAGCGTACGTAAAATGTAAGCACAAAAAAAATTGAATAATACTCACCCAATCGGAAAAGATACCAAGCTCCCATTTCCCGTCATATAATATAGTCCATAATTAAACAATTTAATTTCTTTATTCGACTGTAATAATATATTTTCTGGACTTAAATTCCGATGTACCATATTATTAGAATGCAATATATTTAACCCTCTTATTATTTGCAATGTAATTTTAATAATATCCTCCTTTTTTAAAACACATTTGGCCTCATCGCTATTTAACGGTTGTCCCGAAAACTGCGAAACCACTATGGTCCGTTCTGCATGTTACAATTAAAATTAGTTTCAAAAGTTTATCCACAATATTTACAAGATCCAAAATTATACTAACCATGTTTCCCCCTGATGATATCTACATATTGACAAAGATTTGGATGAATAATAGTTTTAAGAATTTGAGAACGGCCGTAGATTGTGATGGAATTTGGAGTGAGAGGAAGTCCATTGCTACCGCATGTCTCTCCTTTATGAGGCCGCGCAAAGAACGTCATTGCGCCAAACTGCATTTGTTCATTTTCCAGAATATCGGGTGGCATCGTGCCTGTAACACACAGAGCAGAGCCCTGTTACTCTGTGTGGAAATAAGTCGATTTTATCAATATTTAAAACACATATACATTTTTAATGCTAACATTTTTTTGGTTAACGTTTATAAATTATTTTGAAGAACATTAAAAGACAAAAACTACATTTTCCAGCATTTTTCTCTAAAATAATTCAGTTGTCAACAATGTTTCAATACTGGTTTAAAAATATATATGCTTGATAAGATCGACTGCTATAATAAAGAAATAAGAACACAACAACTTATTTTTAATTTATTTAATTATTTAGTGTAATTCTGAATACAAGAAAAATTCCAATGCAACCATTAAGTTATTAATAAAAAAAATTATTAAGATTAATGTAGACTTATAGCTGTTAATCTTTTTCTGCAATTGCGGTGAGATGTCTATCGATTTCAGGTTCTGTAAGTTTTCGGAACTTCATATTATCCTTCGAAACCACTCCAACTTCGATTTCCGATGGTTTCATGTCGACAGACAAAACAGAAGACAAGCAACTAATAGCCAACTGTACTGTTTCATCATGATTCAAATCTTGCTTCTTCTTCAATTTTTTCTCCAAATAACTATTCGCTTCGGTTTGTTTGGATCCTACGCTTATACCACGGTAGCCGCAGTAGTATCCCGCTGGATCGGTTTTGTAAACGCAAGGACCATGTTCTTCATCATACGCAATTATAATCATGCTACAGCCTAATGGACGCATTTCCGCATTTTGTGTGTACACTTGCGAGATGTCTGCTACTCTTCGGCATAATGTATCAATTGGCATATCATAATTATGTTTGTATTTGAAATTGGCTGCCTCATAACGAGCTCTTTGTACTTGCGACTTACTGTCGGCAATCATTCCGGTCATAACACAGCCAGCACCTTCCGTGAGTTGGAAAAGATGGGTAATGGTACCGGAGTCAATAAGCTTGTCGGGGATCTTCTTCTGCGTAACACATACTGCAGTATCTACTCCTTTTAACGCAATTGAGGTTAAACCAGCCTGGTTAATTGCCTTAAAAGCGTACTCTACTTGGTATAAACGCCCCTCCGGCGAAAAAATAGTAATATGTCGATCGAAACCAGCACTACTGCCTCTAGCCATTTTTGTATGATATTATAATAATATTATACCTTTTGTTAAAAAGTAAAAGCCTCTTTGGACACAATTCACTTCAACAACACGGTGGCTGACTTTTAGTTTTCGGCTTCCTTCAAATTCAACAGCTCACTGTCAGCCAAAAGCATTGTCGTGCGAAAACGTGCTTACAATAAATTCAAAAATGCAACCCGACATGTAAATATCTAGAAAATATTTAAACTAAGTATATATTGTAACGCAAATAATAAAAGAAGTATTTTAAATTAATAAATATTAAATTATATATGTTTATCAATATAAAATTTTAAATTGATTTTATTGTACGCCACTGACATAAACTTTTATCCATCACGGCCTGCTGCGTTCTGTTATTTTTATGAAAACAATTTCTGTAATTGTCAAAATATGAAGCTCTTTTTGACAGTTATATTATACTTATTCCTTTATATAAATGAATAAGTTATAATATAAATATTTAGTACATAACTAAATAGTTTATAATTTAGTTTTCTGTTGGAAACATGTAAATAAAACATTTCTGTATTTCGCTCTTTATTTAGTGCGTCTGCGCATGTCAGAAAACTGTCAGCATGAACACGCTTTGTTGAAAGTTAGTTTTTTTGTATGCGTTGAATATTAAAGTTGAAAATTAATTATTGTGATTAAAAAATGAGTGGTACGGATAAACCAAAATTTGACTATGATGATCCTAGATATAGAACAACACCAGTACAACAAATGGCAGCGTCATGTACTGGTGCACTTATAACTTCTTTCTTTGGTGAGTTCTCAACATAATTTTACTTTATCACTTATTGGCAATTTTGTTTTAGTAACCCCCTTGGATGTCGTCAAAATTCGACTTCAGTCTCAACAGCATTTTAAAGCAAAGTGTTTTTTATATTGTAATGGACTGATGGATCATATTTGTTCTTGCACAAATCCGCAAGATTGGTATCAAAGGCCAGGACATTTTAACGGAACAATAGTAAGTTTATTTGAAGGTTGCGTAATTAATATTTACAGAAGATTATTTTTACTATTCGTAGGATGCATTTATAAAAATTACCAGAAGTGAAGGTGTTTCGTCATTGTGGAGTGGTCTTGCGCCTACTCTTGTTTTGGCGCTTCCTACCACTATTTTATATTTTGTAACTTATGAACAGATGCGATATAGAATTAAAGATTGGTATAATGCAAAATTTAATACAAATAATAAAGCACAGCAACCGTTTTGGATTCCAGTTATATGCGGTGCATCAGCGAGAGTTTTTGCTGCTACTATGGTCAGTCCTTTAGAATTGATAAGAACCAAAATGCAATCAGAAAGGCTGAGCTATACAGGTGGAATGATACAGTGCATTATCTTATTTAATTTTTCTACTACTATTTTTCTAATGTTACAGAGTTAGGACGTGTTTTACGACCCATGGTTAAGAATAATGGTATTTTTAGTCTTTGGAAAGGTTTAGTTCCGACACTTTTAAGAGATGTTCCATTTTCTGCGATATATTGGGTTTCCTATGAGTCCTTGAAGGCCTTATCAGACACTGTTCTGCCTTCGTTTACTTCTAGTTTCTTATCAGGAGCTGTTTCAGGCGCGGTAAGATTATTTATTTTTAATATAATTTGTTATTTGTATGGCTTGATTTTTTGCGATGACTTGCAATTTATTTATTTAACATAACGTAATCTTATTATTAAGTACATGACGATAATCGACGATTGATGATGATTTGATAGACAATATTTATTTAGAATTATTTTATTTTAATTCACAAAAACCAACGTTTCATGGTGAATGTCGAATTACAAACACGGTTGCGATAATGTTGTCAGCTATATACATATTGTTATATAACGTTGATCCGCTATCTCTTCATTGATTTGTGTGCGCGCTCTATCTTTGAGTGCAATATCTCCATTTTTTTTTTCAAGTATCTATTCGATTTTGCGTACAAGCGTAATACTTTTAACTATAATATGTTTATAATTAAATTAGCAGTATTATGTTTTTATTAGTTCATTGTTATTTTTAACATAATATATTAGTAATAACAGGTAATTAATTTATTTGTCAATTTTTAACACGCACACACGGACAATTTACTTTATTATACATCATATGACAAACATTCGACTTTAACGGACACCCAAACATTCGAATTAGTCCATTATATCGAAGTTTTACTGCAAAGTTCAAATTAAAGGGAGAAACGAGTTTTTAATCGTCATTAAAATGTAAAGAAGCTATAGTCTATGCTAATTCAAAAAACATATTTACAGGAAAAATATATAATTTGAAATACATATATTTACGGATAATAGTTATTTGTTTAACTAGGCACCAAAATACAAGATTTTCAGCAGAGGTGCCGAAGCTGTAAATCTGTATTTGGTATTAATTTAGTGATTATTTTGTATACATATTTTGAAGGTTATCGCTGTTAAATTGTATTTGTTGAACGGTTGCTATGCATTTGTTGACGGTTACTATGCGTTTGTATAAAGGTTGCTATGTAAAAAAATTTTTTCTTCAAACGTCATAAAAGTACGTTGCTATGTATTTGTATTCAACAAGCAGAAGTTCAATATTGTCGCCGCCGGCGTAAAAGTGTATCCTTGGCAACACATTTACGCCAGCGGCGGACAAAGTAAAATATTATGAAAAATAGTTAGGTTGTAATTCAATAATTTGACAGTTAAAAATGAAACAAATAAACAAAAATAACAAAACAGCATATTCTACGGCAACTTGAAATGCTAGATAAGACATAATATTTGTTGAAGTTTTGAGCATTTTATAATATTTATAATTTTATTTTCTATGTTTGAAGAAAAAATAGCATGTGTTATTCGGAGTAAATGTGTCTTTGGGTGCTTCGCATGTAATTGTTCTACTCGCTTCGCTCGTCGTTCAAACTTACATGCTCAGCACCCAAAGTATCACATTTACTCCTAATGACACAATATACTATTGTACCCTAAGCATAAAAGTGACATTTTACATACTGTTAGTACGATTTCGCGGCCTTGGTATACAATTAGTTTCTAAAAAATAATGTCAATTCTCAAGTGTCAAAATGACCCTATTTCGCGGTCTGTATTGCGGCTGCGAAATGCTTATTTCGAGTCGGGTTGCACCAAAAAATATTTTTAGCATTTCCGGGAGTAAATGACCTACTTTATTCATGGTTTTCGAGGACTAAAGTGTCATTTTTAATCTCGGAGGGATTAAATTGATAAACAATTTTCATTATATTTCGAGAGCGTATGCATCTGCCTAAAATTCAATGAGTGCTATCCAATTTCCAATCCCTCGAAACTTGTCTAATGTGCATTTGTCAAATGTGCAACGATCGAAAATGGCCGACTTAACAAAAATATGAATCAAAATGAGTTAATATTTATGAAAAGGTTTCATTAAAAATGCGTACTGTGATTCGAGTTTGTCGGGCGTGGGTTCTGAGAAAAGAATTTTGGTTCGTATCTCTGCTAATTCAGCCGTTGCACATTTGACAAATGAACAATAGAAAAGTTTCGAATAATTGGCTATTGGATAGTATTCATGCACGCTCTAACATCCCATCCGATTTTACCGGCAGTAATTTCACTATTGCTTTTTCTGCCCATTTTTCTATTTCAAGAAAATTCAAATTGTGCACAATGAAAGGTCACTCAAAATAAACACAAAACTTTCCATTTTATTTGGGATATCTAGACAACCTAAAAAATGGCGTTATGCTATCTTATTTGAAAGCCATCCATTTCCCATTTGTGAATTATATGTATTTTAAATCGTTTAAAATTAATCATTATTGAAAATGTATGGCTGGGACAAGGGCTGAAAGTGCGAAATATAGTGTATATAGCAGAAGACTTAAAGTTCCCTTAATCTCTTATTATTATTCATATACTATTACACGACATTAAATTAATCACGTAACTGAAAAACATTTTACACAGAAAAAAGTTAAATTACACGACAGAAACTGATTGTAGCACTGCAAAATCTGAACTGACACGTCAAAAACGGCAGAACATCAACTGACTTTCGTGATGATAGAACTGTTTTTCGTCAATAAAATTTATCTTCTGGCAACACAACAATAGACGCTCGCTGAAAGTCATATCGCTTAGTATCACTTGCTCACTCAGTGCCACATAAGGCAGCCCACACCACTCATGCTATGAATGATATTTGAAGTTTAGAATTCTATTATATGAATTTTCTATTCTGTCAAGAGTTTATGCAATAATATTTATTTAAATTATTTCACATTAGGCTCTTTTCAAAGACGGTAGAAATCAATTTTGGTGTAAAGACATGGGTGAAACATGCCAAAGGCTGCACACTGAAAGCCTGTCAGTACGTTCGCCAAACCTATAAGTTATGTTACTATGGTACTGGGAAGTTTGTGAAACATAACCTGCTTTATTTGTTTACGATATTTTTAATTGAGTGATTTATTCAATGAATAACATTACTTACACACTAATAATACATATCGTGTTAAAATTAATGTCTATGAAATTGCTATTTTCTTTCATAGCAGCCTATGATTCATTCTTTCAATTCATTTTTATTATAAATAACAAATTTCGTTAAATTTTCTGTTAATTCTAAAGATATATTTTAACTGTTTTATATCGATGTAAAATGTCATGGCTTACTATGACCTCCGTATGAAAAATAAAAGTTGATATCAGTAACTCTTAAATGTTTATATATATATATATATATATATATATATACCGTGTGTCCCACGTAAAGGTTGGCATAGGCAAATAACATGTAAAATCAGTTTTCTGAAAATAAAAAGTGTCCGGCAAAAAATTATGCATCCAAATTTTATATCACAATACTGCCAATATCCCTACATCTTATTTAATACAGATTACTTTATTTTGATACCGCAATTTAATGAAATTAATAATAATAATTCCTAATGTTCCGCCTACTCTTTTTATTGCTACTGACGTATAGTGTTTGCAATTTGTTTTAAATATTTTAATCTGTCACTGTCATCAAGAATACATTAAATGTCGAGAACCGTGTAAATATTATTAGAATGTATTATGGGGGCGCAGTGCAAGACAAATATCTGAATACACCACAGGAATGAACACTGAATAGTTTCCATCGCCAGAAATTGACAGTGACAGATTAAAATATTTTAAACAAATTGCAGGCACTGTACGTCAGTAACAATAAAAAGAGTAGGCGGGAAATTAGGAATTATTATTATTAATTTCATTAAATTGCGGTATCAAAATTAAGTAATCTGTATTAAATAAGATGTAGGGATATTGGCAGTATCGTGATCTAAAATTTGGATGTATAATTTTTTGCCGGACACTTTTTATTTACAAAAAACTGATTTTACATGTTATTTGCCTATGCCAACCTTTACGTGGGACACACGGTATATATATATATATATATATATATATATATATATATAAAATTAACTAATTCTGCAAATTAAAAGTGTCATAAGAAAGTGCAAATCAGAGTCTCGTATTATTTCATATATAGCAAAAAAGAAAAGAAAATCGGAAAATCTATATTTTGTCTAATATCTAGAGACCTATGCATTCAATTAAAAAAAAAAAAAAAATACATGCACAATCTGCCCTACTAATGAGGTAACTTTTGTCTGATTTATCCAACCTCGTAGCTCTTACGGTTCTCGAGATCCCAATGCATTCGTACCTCAAATGGGATACACTGTATATTTCAACTATGCATTCAAATTTAAATTTTCTTGTTTTCTAGTATTAACTTGTACTTTGCGTAACTCGTCTTCTGCTCGTTTACGCAAACTATACTCGTATTACAAAAAAGGTCATTGTAACACTAGTTGTTCAATGTACTATTATCTCTCTGTTTTGCATTCATTTTACAATATTTGCTGACATTTGACTGATAAAACAACGTCACTGAATTATTATAATCTCTTTTTTGTGGTCACTGAGATATCAGTCTATCAGAGGACCCTAAGCGGACATCTTGTCAGTAGCGCACTGAGACACGGCCACTGTAATATTGGGATCATGAAATATTTGAAGTGTCGTTACTGTATTAATTCTTATACTGTGGTATAAATGTCGATTAATTTCACAATTACCTGTTGAACATACGAAAGTATTTTTTGCAATAAAGGTACAACTAAATAATACAGGAAATTGCATGTTTACCACTTTTATAACGGGTGTTTTTTTTCGAATTATTACTGAGTTTTTTTCGTTCTCCAATTGAATGGCATTAATGTGGAGGAGAAGTGGTTTCAACAAGATGGCGAAACATGTCAAAGCGTGCGTCTCAATCGATTTATTGAGGGACACATTCGATGAGTGCATAATATCGCGCAATGAATTAGCCTCCTAGATCTTGTGATTTAACAGTTTTGGATCATTTTCTGCGGGGATATTTAAAGTCGCTAATTTACGCCGATAAACCAGAGACGACATGGAATCCAACATTCGCCGCGTTATTGCCGATATACGACCTCAGATGCCTCAAAAAGTGATCGAAAATTAGACTTCCAGAATCCAGATTGTGCAATTTTTGAGCCAGCTACGGCGTCCATCTTTCAGAAATCATATTCAAACACTAATAGTATAAAATTATCTTCCCAAAAAAGCCAATTCCGTGATCATTGCCACAATTTTTATGTGTTTTATTTCATTTTAAAGTTCTATACCTTTAAAAAATAAAAAAAAATCGTTAAAAGTTCTTTCTCTAAAAAGTAATTTAAAAACACCCAACGGTGGCAAATTGAAGTCACCCACTTTTAATCGACATTCTTACTAACAGTCTGGTTTTTATAGATGGCTGCAACGGTAACAATTCCATTTGACGTAGTAAAGACTCGTCAACAAATTGATTTAGGAGAGAATCAAATTTTGTCAAGTATGTACTTGTTTCGTTTCTGTTGTTAATACATGAATTAATAATGATTTTTACAGATAAGCCTTATAAATCTAAGACAACTTGGGAGGTTATTCAAGAAATTCGTTCTAGAAATGGCATGAAAGGATTATTTGTTGGGCTTGTACCCCGAATAGTGAAAGTAGCCCCGGCATGTGCTATAATGATCTCTACATTTGATTATAGCAAAAAGGTATTTGTAAATTTCTCTATGCGGCAAAAAGAGAATCAGGCAAAATCTAGCGAAATAAAAAACACTGTAGACGAAAATATTTTATAACGTTTTATTTTTATAGATATAATATACCAAATATGTTATTGCTTAGTACCAGATGTACAAATAGTTTTTTAATTTTACATGTTATTGATGTTATTTTCTGTTGACAGACAATTTTAATAGACATATCAAAATAAAAGTTAATCTTATAACTATGTTTCTTTATAGCTATTATTTAGAACTCTTATCTGCTTTTATAATTTCTAACTGATAGGAAATATTGCTGCTACTGATTATAACAAAAAAAATTGTACAAGGTTATGAAATAAAGAAATTTATCTCTTAACCTTGTTTTGTACTCATAAGGTTAATATTTCCATCCCTAATGTATATTGCACAGTAAGGTGGAAAAATCAACCTTAAATTTAGGGTCATTGAAGGGTGCAAACTGAGTTTATAATTTTAAATATTAATTACACAAAAAATAAAACAAGTCCAGAGTTAAAACTTCAAATTAAGTCATTGTATATGTAAAGTCACTGTTTGGAAATTAGGTACTAAATTTAATTAACAAAATTTTATGACATAATTGACATCGTGAAAAAAGACAGTTTTCCATGCCGGGTAAGGTCTCAGGTAAAAGAGTAAACTAAAAATAGAAAGCTTCAATTTTGCTCACTTAAGTTCATTCGCAAAAAATGATTAAAGCGGAATCAGGGGACTTCAAAAAATATATTTACGTAAATATATCACAATCGATAAGTATATAAAAAAAAAATAAAAATTTATTTTAAACGGTCGTGAATTGTTAAATAGTTAATAGGCTCTTCAACCAATTTTTTTAATTTAATTTTTCGAAAATAGACGTTAATATATGAATATTTTTCCTATTTTCATCAATATTGTAATATAATTAAGCCCGTAATTAATTGCTAAAGTTTCTATATTGAACCGTGTGACGACATTGTGACGAATGACAGAACAACGCCGCCCGTGTATGCTAGCAGAACTATTCAGTTTAACTTTTGAACAAGTTGACACAGGACAGCTGTACGTTGTGAATTGTTTGGAATTTGATTTATAATTTTGAATCCTTGTTGCTGTTATTTTCACAATTTGGCACAAAGCAACACTTTATAACCATAATTTAAAGATTTCAACAGATAACCTCAATAACACAACTGACAGCTGACTGACAGATCACATCACGCCAAGATTATGCGCGCGCAATCTCTATCTGTCATTCGTCGTTAAGACGTCACATTTGAATTGGACGGACTTTTAATAATTGATTACAGGCGTAATATTTATTTTTAAATAAATTATTAAATTTTATGACATTGTTTTCAAGCGTATTATTGAAAATTTGTTCCAAATATGATAAATTTTAAGGTGGTTGAAGAGCCTATTTCATCTTGTCAGTTTGGGTCTCGCGGAAGGAAGTTGTACTAAAATATCAAATATTACTTTGCAGCGATCGTTAAATGTTTTTTGTAATATTATATATTCTGTCGAGTTTTGTATCAAATTGAAGCTTTTTGAAGGAAGAAAATATCAGATCATTTACCCATTTGTGAGGGAGCCATCAGGGCAATTTTTATTTGGTGAAAATTTGTTGGCACTGAAACTCGAACAGAGAATATACAGTATCGTGTACTGATTGTGCTACGAAGTCTATCAGCTGCATAAAAACATCTAAAACACTATCGTTTAAAGTTTTTTCCATTATATATTTAAATGTTGTTCGTTTTGAACATGTTTTAAGCTTTTGATTAAAAGTGGTAGATAAAATATTTCTCTGTATAACATCTATTCGAAACATTTTTTATACAATAATTTTAGAACATTGTGCAGCACTAAAACCCAAGCGAAACACTTCTTTTCAACACTCAAAAACTGAAATCGTAGTACCAGCCTATGATTTAAAGTGTCAACCCTATTAAATAGTGATAAACAAAGAAAGAAAATCGAAAATGATATTTGTTATGAGAAATGGTGACCGCTTAGAAAAGATGTATATATTTCTGGTCTTTCTTATTAAGTAAAAATGTAAATATTTTAGTTTCTTGTAATTAAAATTTGAAACTCTCGCACCTTTTCGATGACCCTGTAATGATTTTGCTAACACTGTTTTTTGTTTTAGCGCGTGGCGTTAATCACAGTAGTTAAGGAACAAAAACTTGCTTATTGAAATGTAAAACTAAATTTATTTCAGATTCTTGAACGTATTAATGAAAGAAAGTCTTCACAATTGTAATAATTCCAAAAAATTCCTGATGCACTCCTTCATACCTTCATGAAGAACATCCTTTTTACCCTTATGTATTTTATATTACTACATACATATCTACTTATAAGTGGGAAACAGATAACTGTTTGCTTTGATATATAAGTATTTAATAATAAATATAACAGTAGTACAAACTATAATAAGTTACCTAACACTAGTATTAACAATATGAATTTTATTTGTTGTTTTTAGTATTGATTTTAAATTAAAAAGATGGTGCATAGTGAATATAATAGCGCTCCAAGAAACAAATCAGTAAAATAATAATTTTAGTACAAGTAATATGAAAAAAATTGTGTGATGTCATGGAGTGCTGTTTCCTCATATTTTTTAAATATATGATCATCTTTTTAAATTAAAAACAGCAAAAAATATACGTAGCTTCTTTGTGGGTGTTTTTGTCAATTTTTATTTTAATGGTTTATTTTCTGTTCCTGGTAACAAGAAACTGAATATTGCGCACACTGAAATGAAAAAATATTTTATTATTTTTATTTTAATTGTGAAAAAAAGCAAAAACTTACAGAACATGAATCCTCCTATGAACAAGAATGGAGGAAGACAGCCTGTGTATAGTAAAACCGGAAATAGAGTGTTTCCTATAATTGATCCGGTTCGACCACAAAGTAGAAATATTGATGTTGCCATCGTCCTAAAATATTTTTTTATTATGATTTTATTAATTTAGGGCCCATTCCCAAGTTTAATCAGAACTGGAAAATTGGCTTTTCAATGTTTTATGGTTTTTGTGAAGTTTTACACTAACTTATACGTATTTGTTTTCGAAACATTCGCTTTAGTTTGTTTTATTATTATTATTATAACTTTGTTTTGTGATTTACCAATGTTTTATATTATTTTAGAATTATTATATGCACTATTAAAATAATTTGGGTGATAACTTGACGCAAACTAATGTTAATTATCTGATGAACAATATTTACTAATTGAGCTGAACTATTTGTTTTGAGTTTTGTACTTGCAGTAGTTAATACTTTGACATGTTTTTATTTTACTTGTCTTCTTTTTCCAGAATTTTCAATAAATATATTTTTGAAATTATTTGTTTCGAATTTATAATTGTTTTCTCACCTTAGGTTCGTTGGATAAATCTCTACAGCAATTCCAGTCGCAGTTGTTGCACAAATACTGAAGAATGCCAAAAATAAAGATGATAGAACTACAGTAGTAATTGTGTTTGTGGCCCAGTAATTTGCAATGACTAACACTCCTGCTAGTATGTACTGGGTTACTAAAAAATAATTAAATTTAAGTTACATTTAGTTTTTAAATATTTAAACTATATAGGTACCAAGTAAAGTTTTCTTTCCAAGTGGTTTTACAAGTGCAGCAACAATGAAGTAACCCACGATTGAACATAATGGAACTATAGTATTGTTGATGTAGACCTCGTCACTTACATCAGGCTAAAAAGTAAAAATGTTTCAATTAAAAAAAAACGTGAAATGCGAATTGAAATCGTGTTAAAATTAAACATAATTGGGTATTAGAAATATTTAAAGTAAAATATTCCGGAAACGATAAGAGATTTCGAAAAAACAATCGAATTTTTGTCACCCATATTAGTTTTCTTTCAAGAACCAACTTTTTTGTTACAACATACTAAAAGGGCAAAGGTGCAAAACACTATTCAACGCAGTTTGATACTTCCTTGATTAAAAGCGATGAAGTTTTAGTTCACGTTCACGGAATCACGGATATGGTAAGTAATGGTAAACAAATCAGCGTATTCTATTTGACGGAAAAATATTGTGTATAATTCGAGTGCAAAGTATTTATCACTCTCACAGGAATGAAACGTTCGCCTTACAAATAGCTATTGTATATTTAGAGCGTAAAGACTCGAATACGAATATCGAAACGGGAGCCGCAGGCGAACGTTGCAATCATATTTTGCGTTCGAATTATACTCAATATTTTTCCGACGACTGATTATAAAAAGAAAAATATTGATCTAATGTATGTATGACATTCCTATCATAGATTGGTGTAGCTGTTCTTTTACTTCAAATCAATGGTGATGTATTAGTAAAAAAGAAAAAAAAAACTTTTGTCGCTCGTTGCTATAGGAGACGAGCGATAAAAACTTTTTAAACTATTGTATAATAATTATAATTGTTGTATTGCAAATAACTTTTGATTTCTATTTAAATAATATAATTTAATTAAAAAATTAGTATGAATCAAGGAGCAGAGTAAAATAACCACATCGAATTGGATAGACTAAAAAAATTAACATTGAGTGCGTTTTCCAGTACTCCACGGGAGAACCCGTGGCTGAGTAATTTGAATAAAAGCAAATCAAAACAATATTATAGTTATATGCAAACTTTTGCGTGGTTACACGTATTGTGTCAGGTTCCAGTGTTTCGATATTTCAAAATTCATGTTCTCGCGTGTTATTTAATTATGTATTTATTATAAATTTGACTACTTACTACTGTGCATACAGTTGATATATTCGTATGTGAAGTATTTGTAATTTTTGGTGAATAATCCAACATTTCACATAACGTTGCACCTTCCTCATTGTTGTGTGCTTGAATATATTCATCCATAGTCGTGAATAGTTGTGGCAACCATAACCTCAATGTATTACCGCTGCAAATAATATATTAACTTTCATAATAATAATAACACATTTTATGATAATAAAATTACCCTAATAGTCCACCAAATAATATTCCACACATCAAAAATGTTTTACATATATATGGGGGCATGAATAAAGGTTTCACACTTTGTACCATATCCAAAATAATGGCAAATTTGTTTTTGGTACTAACATTGTCTTTGGCCGGTTTTTCTTCATAAGTATCGTCCATCAATTCTGAAAACTAATTAAAATAATAGTAATTAGTATTATTAATAATATAAAGTATCATTAAGTTAAAATATGGGGTAAATAGCTCCGTGATAACGCTTCGAACTGTGGATCATGAGATCCACAGTTCGAATTGCCGCAGTTGACAACTTAACATTACCACTGTGGTTCTTTCTCTAAAATCTATAGAGGCCATTGCTTTATGCACCGAGATCTGCACTAGCAGGTGTCACACCAAAAATGAATAAATAACGTGATGAGTGATGATCTATATTTTTATCTCCCGCACATTCAAGGTGTTAAATTGAAATGTGATAATAAGGGTTTCAATGCTACATTTGTATATTCCTGTATCTTTTTACCTATTCACTTTACAGTAAAAGTGTAACTACAAAAGTTGTTCAGAATATGAAAATAGATGAAACAATGCCCGTAATGGGCCTTATTACATGGGTGCATTTTTAAATTCTGAATAACTTATGTATGTATAATTTTGCTTAAATTCCGTGGTACCGCGTCGGACTGTGGATTGTGAGGTCCTCAGTTCGAATCCCAAAGCTGACAGTTTCCAATTTAAATTTACCCCTATGGTTCCCCCTCCACTAACATCTTTGGGGGCTATGATTTGTCGGCTGGTAATCGCACTTCATACGCAATAATATATCACTTACCGATATCTGCGTAAGCAGAGTGCCACACCCATCATGGGTAAAAGGCGTGATGATATATTTATTTTATTTTTTTTTATTTATGTACAATATTTCCATTTAGTAACTAACTAAATAGGCAAAAAGATACAGCAAAATACATATAATAATCTGTTGTGGGCAACATATAAACTCCCGCCTAAAAGACTTGAACAGTATAAAACTGAGCAAAGAATTGTATAAAAATTGTAGCTAATATTATTTTACATCTATTTTATTGTTTCAAAATTTACTCTAAATCAATAATTTACTCAGATATGCTCAAAATACTTTATAGGCCTTCAAGTCATCTTCTTTGGCCTTCCAGCCACAATCTAATTAGCTCGTCATTAGAACATGTCATTCAAATCTACATTTTTTTTCTATATTGTGTAATGTGTACTGTTGAGAAATTATGATTTTCAGGTGGTTGTGGTGGTCTCATCAAATTCTAATGACAATGGGGCGAATTTAGCTTTCTTCTTTAAACTCTTCTGCAAACCTTTCTTAGCAAGAGATGGTGTTGGTGCTTAATGCTGATCTTAATAATAATATAATTCCGCAAAAGATGGTCTTACAAAAAAAACATTTGGCAACATGTCGCATCATCGGACAACCTTGAGCCGAGCGGCCATATTGGCAGTCGCAGTGGTGCTCCTTGGTCGCAGTATATGGCGGTAAATTTGAATAGTTGCCCGTTTCAAATAAGATAAAATCTAAAAATATTATTTCATCTGTTATTTTATCATAAAAGAAATACTGTGGCTGGATATTTGACATATACAACTGACACTGACAAACTATACTCTCTTTTCTAAAGTTATTAATATATCAACCTATCAGCGAACACTGAGCGGCCTTTTTTTCAGTAGCGTATCACTGAAATATTGGGATCATGTAATATTTGAAGCGTCATTACTGTGTGAATTTTTATACTGTGTTTTGTAGTCGCCATATTTTAGCGTAGCGCTTATCGCAGTATGGTATACAAGCGTGTAAGTAAAGTCAACAAACTGCTTTGACAACCAAGTTTAAATATTGTTAACGTTATAAACTTATTTTATTGTAAGTAGTACTAAAATTTAACATTATTAATACAAAACCTTCACGAATGTTAACAACATTTTCAACTGTTGGAAAAATCAAAGCAGCGGACTAGCAGTCAAATAAAATTTGATTTTACTTACCGGTAGTGTTTCTGGAGCATTTCCTGTATTAGTTACATAAATCTTTCTCAGTACTTCTATTGCTTCATCAAACCGTCCTTTGGTCATTAAGAATTTGGGAGTTTCTGGTAAATAATAATGAGCAAATCCAGCTAAGAGAGACGGTATACAACCAATGACTAAATATATCTGCCATGATTTGTATTCTACAACGAAATAATGGCATTAAACAAAATTATTAGTTTTATATAGAAGTATGCATACCAATGATGCCTTCAGCAATAACATAGTGTAGTTTTAGAGGCAATATGGCCCAGGCTAGAAGAGGTAATACGGATCTAGCAATGCTGTAGTTCACTCCTAAGATGGTGATCAACCGTGGCCGAAACGATGTTGAATGGAATTCAGATAAGTAACACATTAGGACTGAGATTGGTCCGTTCATCCTAGATACAAAGCATAATACCTATTTTCATGTTTCATGAAGTAAATTATGTTATATTTATATGGGGAAATAACAGCGTGGTAACCTATTTAACTGTCGCTGAGTTTAACATTACCACTGTGGTTCCCATATAGCCTACACTAACATGTTTGGGAGTCAAAGTACCCCCACTTTACGAAGAAAAATATATAACTTATCGAGATTTTCGAAAGCCACACCCAAAACGGGTAAAAGGCGTGATTATATATAAATTTCGAGACAATTTCTATGTGGTTAAGATCATGATATTCTGTAGTTCCTTTCCATTAACATCTTTTGGAATCGTATCGTGATTTGATAGCTAGTAAGCGCACTACACATCTAAAAATTTCTGATTTACCGAGATCTACGAAAGCAGACTGCCACGCCCAGAATGGGTAAGTGGTGTGATGATATATTACATTTGTATTTATTTTGCATTTACATGGTTAAAAAAATATCAGATATATTGAGAAAATTTTGGCAGTACTATGAAATATGTAATATGTAAAAATAATATTTTACTTATTAAACTTGCTTACTTGTCATTTTAAAGTAGTATTAAAATTTAGATAAATGTGGAATGGTTTTTTTTACGTCATATTATGAGTGAAACAAAATATTTACTTATCTAATTTTTTTATGGAATAATATTTACTCAATATCCTGAGCAAGCAGACTTAATAAAGAAGATAACAAATTTTAGTTACAATTTAAATTATTTGAAAATAAAATATATAAAATGTAATTTTTATCAGATTTCTTTTCCTCTTAATTACAAATATGGAATGATAAAATACACTTACATAAAACCGCTGCAAAATTTGGCGACGAGGAGTACCCATTTCGTTTGTGCTACTGTCCCACAAAGGCATATGATACTGTCGAAACTGTATGAGTACATTAAAACTGTTCTTCGGCCATAGGTGTCTCCTATCATTCCCCAAAGAAACGCACTGCATATCATACCTAAAAGGATAAAACAGTTAAACAGATAGCCAGAAGTTTACAAAAAAAAAAAAATAGGATACGTGAGATTGAAATTCGGCCACGAGCAACTTAGCTGAGTAGAGATGTGTTGTTCGCGAATGAGCCGTTCAAAGGTGAACGAAAAGAATCGAATTACTTTTTTGTTTTCGAACGACCGCACGGGTTTCAATTACTACCGATATATGGCCCCAGCTGCCTCAAAAAGTGGTCGAAAATTGGACTTCCAGATTGCGCTTCATTCGAGACACACTTTTCGAAATAATTTCCAAACACTAATGGCATAAAATTATCTTTCAAAAAAAGCCAATAATCTGGCTATTTGTATGTGTTTTATTTCTTTTTCAAGTTCCATACCTCTACAAAATACACTCAATAAAATAGTATTTTTGATTTATAAACATTTAGCGTATTTTTGTCGATATATTTCTAAAATAAAGAATAATTGACCCATAGTCTAGATGAACTTTTTTATTATGAGTACATGGTTAAAGATCGTCGGTTTTCTCAGGTGACACCCTGTATATATTCTTAAACATACAGTTAAGTTTTTTACCAAATTGGTAGCAGATATGAGAAAATTACTACTATATCTTATTTGATATCTTTTTCGCAACTGATTCGCTATTTGAAACAAATTGAATTTGTTGTTCTGTACGTTAAGTAAACTTTCGCTTCCGGTCAGTTCTTTGCTCAAGAACTTTATAATTATGAAGTTTAGTTGCTCTATATTTTCATTCGTAATTTATAGAACATATGGGTACACATAATATATTCATCCATCCATGCACATAGGCGTCATTGAGAAAATGGTCAATTCGTATTCAGGTGATCCTAAAACATGTATTTTAGCAAAAATCTTGCAATTAATTTTATTTACATCAATTCTATTCCTACTATGTATAAGAAAGTAAAAGCTCGAAAACAAAATTATTATTTTAATATGTTTTTGCATTTCAAATGTAACTACTGACATCTCTATTTGCATGCAGAGTAAAGTGAAAAGGGTGATTACATACATATGCATTTATAATAGTAAAATAAATTAAATCGGTTAACATCTCAAATAATTTAAATGTAAATATACTGATAAAACAAATATACAAACATTAGAGTAGAACAAATATGCAACTCACCCATATACGTAATGGCATTGAGCAATCCCTTATCCTCTAATGTCAGCGAGAGATCACATTGCGCTTCAGATAAAATAAAAGACATAGATGTTGTAGCGAATATACTGGCTATTGCGGATGGAATTGTAATAAGTAACATCACTATGTTAAATCTACCAAATCCCGTGGCAGAAATAGCTTCTTCATAAGTGAGTGGCTCCGAGGCTTGCTCCACATCTGTAGTGAAAAGAAAATATCAGATTGAAAACTTGACAGTAATTTTTCTTTAATACTTATTAACAGTTCATTTTGATTTCATATTATTTATATTTTTTAAATCATCCATTTACCTGGCTATGGGACTTTTAAACGTTATATGATGGTAATTAATTGTCAATACCAAAAGCTTTTAGGCATAAGAAAAAAAATATGGAACCATTTTTGAAACATAATTTTTTTAAAAAATAGTAATATCTTCACTAACAATATCTTTTTTCTAATAGCACTATTGTTTGTGTAGATCGAGTACAGATTTATAGCAGAAATATTATTTGTAATTTTAAATGTTACAAATCAACAATTAAATTAAACAGAAAATTATTATAATTAAAGTAATGTAAAAGAAATGCACAGAAAAACTATAATAAAATCTGATGGGCCAACATACCAGGTGTCTATTTTTTTGTAGGACATAGGAAATGCAATGTTAAAATTTTATTAGAGAATAGATCGTTCCTTATGAATTTTAGAACAAGACTGTAAGTACAACAAAATAATTCAGTCATGGAATAAACGTAAAATAAAATTAAATTTTTTTAGATATACATATTTAGAGAGTGCAATGGAAAGCAATATATACAATTCAAACAGTCGTATTGTTTCAGTTTGACACAGAATATTTGTCTTTGTCATAAAGTTTTAAATAGTTATTAACATGACTTAATTATTTATCAATAATCGTGGATACTTATACTGCATCAGAAAAAAAATCATTCAATAAAATAGTATTTGGCTGAATTTTTTTTTGTGTATGTTAAGTACGAATGTTCATTTTTAATTATTTATTATTTTAAAATGTTTAGAAATATAACAAATTTTAATTTTTGACTTTCACCTCCTGATGAAGATTCATGTGGAGTAGAACCCAATTGAGGTTGAAATAATTTTTTACCATATCGACTGCATTCCAGAAATTGCTTTTAGTTTAATACAAGACTCAGTGAAGAAGCTAGCATATTAAAATGAACGATACTAAAGTAATGTATTTTTAAGCGTGACAAAAAATTCAAGTTGCTACTGCAATTAATGTACATAATATATTAAAAAAAGAAAAGTATTATTTGTACAAATGTTCCAAACATCAGGAAATATTTGAAACTGATAAAATGGCCAGAAGTGAATTAAATGTTTCCATAACTACTGATAAATAATTTAAACAAGTCAAGAATCAGTAATAATATGTGAGTATGAGAATAAATTGAAAATAAATATAAATTCATTTTTTTTTAAACCTTGTATTTTCTATATCATAAAACAGACACCCGGTATGTATAACCTCCCACAAAATTTATTTTGTAAACGAAACAAAATAGAGAAAGAATTAAAAGTTGTAGCCCATATTATTCTATATCCTTTTGGATATGACAAAATTTCATCTAATTCATTTATTTATTGAGATATGCCCAAGAACCCGATATGCTTTAAAATAAACTATCAATTCAGGTTAATGAATTACTTTCAAAATCTAAGCACCATTTAACATGAATACCTAAAATATAAATTTAAAATTTTACATTGATAGCTTTATTAAATTTTGAACTATCGTGGACGATAAAATCGTCTCACACGCAGAAACCAAATCGTATTCTAGGTCTACAAAAAGTGCTCATCTGTTG
The DNA here is from genome assembly GCA_963942605.1 of Poecilus cupreus. Classification (NCBI taxonomy): domain Eukaryota; kingdom Metazoa; phylum Arthropoda; class Insecta; order Coleoptera; family Carabidae; genus Poecilus; species Poecilus cupreus. The sequence goes on along the minus strand of OZ012720.1, from coordinate 17,501,494 downwards.
AAAACTCACTACCGAAAATTACGTATGGGAGGTAATTATAAAGAAAGACAACATTATTTGAATTAATTTTGATAAAACAACTTCAACAAATTCAAGCGAAGTCGTTCATTTCTCGAAATCTGAGTGGTAACCTGCGAAATCTCTACATACATGCTCACTTAAATTCGATTTACTTTTATTTACTTAAGTCTAGCTATGTTAATGCAACTAGCCATCAACTATGTAGTATGCAAATATTTAAAATTTAAAGTCATACCTTTAGTGACATCATTAGTCCCAGGCCTCTTCTTGTGAAACGAGATGGCTGTGATGGAATCTTCTGCCATTGGAGCACCCAGAATATAAGTTTCTTTCATGACGTATCAGTTTAGTGGTAACCAAGAGATATACTTGTTTTACTTGTTCACAAAATTTGTATTTATAGAAAATAAGTTTCTTAGTTAATCCTTCTTATCTTTAAACAAGCAAAAATATTAAATTTGCTTCTGTCACCACGGAAAACAATGAAATTTTATAATCCTTTAAATAGAAATTCTTGTTACCGCGAATTACTGTCTAAAATTTTAATTGAAATAACCAATTTTGTTGTTTCTGATTCAAACAAAATAAACGACTGAATTTAGATTGAAATTGTTGCCATGGAAACAAATATTAATTAAAATAATTTGGAAATAAATTATTGTAGTCAAGAATTAATAAGTTTTTAAAGTATTATATAGTTTTACAATATCATCAGCACATCACAATTTATAAAGTAAATATTTGCAAATGATTAAAATGTTTGCTTTACATTCACATACATGTTTATAAATCTTTAAATTCTCAAAAATATGGTCATTATATTGTGCAATCATGACGTCAGATTGTTGATTGTTTCTAGTTTTCATACAATTTAAATCAATGATACTTATATCTTTAAATTTATAACTGAAAATTTCCATTGTTTGTTACACATTTTTGCAGATCTGGGTTATAAATTATTCATTGCATGTTTCTGCTGCGTGATTTTAAAAAACTGTTATTATCTTTGTTCAAATCTGCTATTGAAAATTGTTGTTTCTTACTTGGGTACAGAGCTGTTTTGTCCACTCAACTCGTTCCTATGGCAACGGGATGGGTAATGATAAGTGAATAGACGAAAGTTCACTTTCGTTCACTACTTTTGTCCACTTACCTGTCATTACCAAATTGACGGATTCGTAACAATGAGTATGTAGACCACAATGATGGGAGCGCGTAATTACAATTGCAGTATTGAACAAAACGCTGCACAACACTCGTGAAGAAACGAATTCGCTCACTAATATTTCTTTGCCCATTCGGATGGCGCCTCGTGTTCATAACTGACACATGCGTAAGCGAAATTCTTAGTTTCTTCACTCGTATTGCAATATACTAATGTTGGGTGTAAATGTAAAATTGAAACAACTCTTTTTATTTGAATGCTTTTCATATTTATTTTGCAACTGTTTTAAAGGTAATTAAATTCCTACAAAGAGTATAAAATTTTTACTATTTGTATATAAACCATATGAAGCAGTTACCTGCATTAAAACGCAATTAAAAGTTTGGTGTGGGCAACACATGACTTTTATGTGTATAATAATTACAAATTTGATTCTTAAATAATTACACTTAACACATGTTTGACATATGGAACTGATATTTCAGTTATTTGTTTGTTCTCATAGTAATTATAATTATTAAAATATAAATAGACATACAGGCAAACATTAAGAAAATTCCGGGAATTGTAAAAATTATGCGCATATCTAAAAAATATATCATTATGAGATTTGATGTAAACTATATGCGACGTCCAAAATTGGATAAATTCTAAAG